>OY390735.1:15113779-15713779 GCA_959613385.1 Geotrupes spiniger | reverse complement strand
ATTATGTGCTTTTCTATTAATTGACGCACTGAAGTAATAAAAGTTAGAGAAATACGATTGCATCGTATATTTATTAGGATAAATTTATTCATGAGGGCAGCAACAAGGTGCGTAGATTGATAAAGCAAGACTTGGGAGATAATCGTGACGTATAAGGGCGTCGACTTGCAAAATTGGTTTTTACTCACGTCATGAGTTAGTAATTTACGCCGACTTTCTTCTAGAGCGACAAATTAATTTCTCAATATTGTTAAAGTTGCCAAACATGTCAAATTTGTGCAAAATTGTAATAAAATTGACTAGAAAATGTAAAAATTGCAACAATTCTCAAAATTTCCAAAAATTCATTGTCTTTTGCGTATAATATACAAATTATCAAAATTATCTATAAGTAAAGTAAAGTTGACAAACATTTTGACTATCATAATTGTATGGAGCGAACAGTTTAAAAATCGCGAAAAATTTAAATATCAACATTAACATTGCTAAAATAAAAAATTACATAAAATCGCATGTGCATGTTGTCAAAAACAAATTAACAAAAAAAAACATAAAATTAAATTGACTCAACATTGGATAAATCAGATTCCACAAAATTGACTAATACACAAAAATTGAAAGATAATCTAAAATGGAAATGTTGTGAAATTTTTCAAGATGATGATGACAGTGTCAAATAAAGTTAAAATTGGCAAAAGTTCAAAATTCAAAATTCAAAAAATGATCAGTATACGAGGGCGATAACAAATCATTTTATTTTTCAACGTAGTCTCTTTTGAGCTCTATATCCTTTGCCCAACGTTTCTCCAATTTTTTTATCCCTTCCAAAAAAAAATATTTGTCGAGGTCATCAAAATAGGTATTTGTTTGTGAGATCATTTCGTCGTCGGAATCAAATCTCTTTCCGCCGAGCCATTTCTTCAGGTTTAGGAAGAAGAAATAGTCATTTGGGGCTAAATACGGAGAATAGGGCGGATGAGGGATGAATTCGTAGCCCAATTCATTGATTTTTGACGTGGAAATTGCACATTTGCGCACCCTTGCATTGTCCTGGTGGAAAAGAACTTTTTCTTGGCCAAGTTCTGGCGCTTTTTTCAAATTCTCATTAAATCGACCCAATAAGTTGGCGTAATATTCGCCATTGATTGTTTTGCCCTTTTGAAGATAGTCAATGTGAATAATACCGCGTGCATCCCAAAAGACGGTAGCCATGACTTTATTGGCTGAAAAACCCACGTTGGCCTTCTTTGGCGCCGATTCAACCAGAGAAACCCACTGTTTTGATTACTGTTTGGTCTCTGGTGTGTTGGGGTGGATCCACAACGCCAAACACTCCTGCGAAGTTGCCACATGATTGCGTTTGTGGTCGATTGTGAGCAAACGCGGCACCCATCTTGCGGAGAGCTTTCTCATACACAAGTGATCATTCAAATTTTAAACCACTGAGTCATGTGCCATTACCAATCTCCGATCGGCCAACACCATATCGTGATTTTTTTCAATTGTTTCCGGGACCTCAACTGGTCGTTCAGAACGTTCGGCATCTTCCGTGCTTGTACGGCCACAACGAAACTCAGCAAGCCATTTTTTTACTATTGAAATTGATGGTGCAGAGTCCCCATAGTATTTATCAAGCTTATTCTTGGTTTGAGTGATGTTTTTTTCCGCAAAAAATCATGCTTAATGAGCACACAAAATTTTTTCCATTCACGTGGTAGTCTGATATCGCTGTCAAACTAAATGACGCAGCTTGTTCAAATTTTGACAGGAGTCAACTGACGGATGCCTGTTGCCAGGAGTAGTGTTGCACTTTCAGTTAAGAGGCATGGAATTCAAAAAGTCGTGGACTTATTGACCCGCCCTCGTATATCACAAAAGCTACAAATAAACAAAAATATTTAATTGTATCTAAAGAAAATTGAATTGTCGACAATGCAATTATTTAAAGTTAAATAGTTCTTTATTGAGGGTGAAGGATAGCATAAGGTTTTCTTAAATTTATTTATTGCATATAACTACGTTTTGTTGATAAAATATCGATATTTTCTTTTCCAACACAAACTAGACTGAATTGTTGAACAATTCTAAATTAGATTTAATTAAAATGATCAGAAATCTAAAAGTACTGAAATAATTAATGTAAAAGTAAAAAATGACGAAAATGTCAAAAATACACAAAAATTAAATTACCAATATTGTGAAAACTGATCCATGTTGAGCAGTTTTAACAATATCGGTAATTTAATTTTTCTGTATTTTTCAATGTGTCATGTAAAATATGTAAACATTGCAACAAATTTTCTAAATTATCTAAAATGTAAACATTAATAAAAATTGCAGCATTATGTAATAAATATATATTTCATAATAATGTACTCTTGTCCCCCGTGTATGTATGTAATCAAATATTCTTCGGGAATGTTGGGAACGTACTTTGAAACTTTACATTAGGTAAGTTTTATATGTTTTAGTTAATGGTCTTAATTATTAAGTTTGTGTTTAATATTTTAGTCTGGTGATGCACATTATTCTTGCTTTTTACTTAAGTAGACCCGGACTTTATAATCCAATGGCTAGAGCGCACAACAACGGGAACGTCAAAACAGAGAAATGGCCAAGTTGGAATTTCAGATTATTTTGAAATTAGTTCAGCAAAATTAACTAGATAACTAAATCTGCGCCAAGTTACGTTTGGATTTCATGGCTCAGCTGTAAGGTAGTTAGTCGATATATTTTACTATAAAATGCAGTTACAAAAAGTTTGTGAGGGTGTACTAACGCCATCTGAACGTCAATACACTTGTACTGTTATGGAATCTCGCAGGTCTGCTTGGACCGACTAACTCGATACTAAGTCGGTACTGTCGAGTAGGAAAGACCACTTTGTTGAAATCAATCAATGGATGTATCTGGTGATGACAGCTGTTTCTCACTTCAGAACTAATCAGATCACTAACGATACATCCTCTGAAGTGCATGTACTCAAATATGGACTAAGTATCCAATTCTAAATAATATTTCTTTTTATAAATTGCAGATGTTTTTTCTACGTGTTTCTTCAAAATATACGAAACTAGAATTCGAACTTAGCCGTACTAATTAAACAGAGCTATCCTGAAGAAGGCTAATTACAATTCGCCAGGGGCGGGGCTGCTTCGTATATATAACAATAAATCAAATATTAAAGAATATAAAATAAAACATTATTCCAACGCGAAAAGTAAACGCTAAACCTTCATTAAAATTAAATATTTGGGCAATTATTTTCTTGTGCCGTTATTTAATTTTTGTGTCCAATGGTCGCCCATAAAATTAAATTGCCCGATTTCCATGACTTCGGCACTGCCCGATTTATTAAACCAGATCAACGGGCGCACACAATTAAATTCTGTTATTTGCATCATAATAAAGTAATATTTACATGACGACGATTCTTTTATCTTTGATTAATTAAATCTGGCGTTAAATTACCACCGGTATAATATTTGCCTTAATGAGTTTGCAGATCCAGTAAGCAGAATACAGTGTTTACATATTAATCATGTTCACACTCGAAACGCTTGTTTGTGTTTGCTCAAAACATAGATACAATTTCACTCGTATTAAAAATGTGTTTCATGTACTTTGTTTTAGTTTTGTCAATTCTTAATCTCCTGGAAAGGATTAAATATTAAAACGAGTCGTACCGTGGTATGGCCTTAAAAAATAATATTTCGCGTAAGTTTTTGACAGGTCATATGAAGTTAAAAAAAGCAAATTATAAATTATTGGTCAACATCGTAGTCACCTGTAGAACAGCTTCCGAGAAATCAATTCGACGTCGTTGGACAAGGGGTCGACACTGGTAAATGGCGCAAAAGAGGGGACAGATGCTCGTCGAAATAAAAAAAACGTCGCAATGCAACATCAACAACAAACGGTTATACTAAAATAAAGCACAAACAAAATAAGCAAATTGAGGTTAGCCAAAAGATAAAAAACCAGAGTCAGATGCAAGAAATCTAAAGAACCAGTACTGCCAACGATGAAAAGTGGGAAGCATTAGACGGCAAAGTAAATAAAGACAGTCGAACGTTCCAAAAATAACGGCCGACGTCGTCGAAGAATACTTCGAAAGGACATGACCAAATGCACGGGTCATGTGTCAAATTGAGTTGGACGGGCTAGTTGGTTTGACGCACGACTTGGGGTGATGTATCGAGGCGAATTTGCGTAGCGTATCCTGGTGATCGTTAATGGGCAAATCCCACCAAGAACTATACAGGATTGGCTAATGTCGTAGTCAAATCCTTCCAGAAAATCAAATCGGAAGACGAGGGGCCACCACTGAGAAAAGGAACCGAAGAGGAAACCCATGCTCGTCGAAATAAAAACGTCGCAATGCAACATCAACGTCTCAGATGCGAGAAATCTAGGGAACCGGTACTGCCAACGGTGAAAAGTGGGAAGCACTATATGTATAAAATTTTCAGAACATCCAGGGCAAAAAGAATATACTTTTTGGAATTTTTCATTGCTGTTTGGCGCCCCTCCCCTTTTGAATACTTTTTGTAGCTAGCTGAGCACCTGCCTTGGATTTGTTTGTCTTTCATGGTATGGTGCACTTTATGTTCATATTTGGTATGATTTTTTACATCGAAAAAGGCACAAATGATATTTTCACGAAATTCTGTCAGAGTCATGCTTTTTCCAGTTACTTCTTTGAACACGACCATGGCATTAACTATAATAGTGTTTGTAAATAGTTCCACAACAATTTTTCGGTACCACAGCCTACTGGAGAACTTTAGGAAGCTTTCTGATTGGAAATATCGACAAGCCTTTAGCTTTATTGTAGTCCACTATGATTGATGGTTTCAAAACAGGACCTCTTTTTGTTGGAACTTCAACCATTTCTGCGATAGCTCTCGTTGTCAGAAATAGCACATCGCGCGTATCTTTCCATGTGCCTACTATAACTTTGGTGTTGCATTTTTGCATCTTTACTTCGCCCCTTTTCAATTTGGCACTTGTAACTGCCTTCGGGTTCAGTTTTCGGTTTTGACGAAGGATGCCAACTAAATGTGTCTGGTTATTATTCAGTACATGTGCTAGACCAACACTTGTACAGAAATTGTCGGTATGAAGGGTTCTACCCGAATTCAGAATAGGTTCCATTAGTTCCATGACAGCTTATCAGAGGTTTGTACACCACCACAACCGCCATATATTTTAATCGAATAAGTATACCCTTCATCAAAACAAAGTTTAAATAGTTTGACAGTTGTGTCTCTTGCCTGGAATGCATTGAAGGAAGCTTAACCTGCCCCGAAATGGAACCATTGTCTCATCGATGCAAATATGTTGAAATTTTCTATTTAATATTTTGTACAAGTGGAGAAATCTTATATAATCTGTCACCTGTAACAATGCCACTAAGCGATTTCTACTTATACGGCTTAACTTTGGAGTTTCACTCTTATAAAGGACCTTTGTACTGAAATAACCTCTAAGCCTAGGTTTTTGATCGTCATCAAGTTTGATCAAGTCCCATAAGCTCATTTGCATTTGTAGCATACATTTTAGATAAGATCGAATGTTCAGTGATTGACTCTTCACATATACCATTCAGTATCAGTTATTCAGCGTATCTATTTGTTTCTGTAACTAGCAAGTTGTGAATAATAGTAAATTTAAGACTGTGGTTGGCAAATAAATTGAAACAAACTTGCCCTTACAGCACAGTATTTTATTAATACTAGATGTACATTTCGACAACTAAGTTGTCATACACTGCTGAAGATGACAACTTAGTTGTCGAAATGTACATCTGGTGTTAAGAAAATACTGTGTGGTAAGGGTAAGTTTGTTTCAAGCAACTTTTGAACTTCTTCGTCAAAAAATAAGAGGAAGAAATCAATAGGGTTGTGGGCTGTGAGCCGATCGATTTTTTCTTGTCGAAATCCTGGTATTCAAGAAAATACAAATTCACTGAGTTTATCTGATATAGAAACTTCACTCCATGTTACATAATTATACAGAAGATCCCAAATCGTTACTTGAGCTATGGTTCGGTGAATCGGGCCTACTACTAGGCCTAGGTTTAGATTCTATTTTTCTTCTTTTACTTGGCAAAATAACCATATTATTACTTGTACTGGGGTCACTTTCTTCTGGTTCAAATGTGGGATCTCCATCGGAAACGTCAAAGTTGCCTTCGATCTCACTACAAGAAAAGTCACCGTCTTCAAAAATTCGTCCAAGTTTTTCATCAGATAGTCCTATTCCCGGCATATTTTTATTACATACACAACCAAATCACATACATCACGTTAAATCATAAAGAAGAAAACAGTTTAGTTGTATCTCTACAAGAAATGACAAATTGTGTTCTAACCTAAAATTTCAATTTCTGTGCTCTTTGGAAGCATAGATTGAATATAAATAGACTGCGGCCGCCGGGAGAGAACACGAAAAGACGCCAGCTTCCGAACCTGGGCGATATACAAGAGGAAAAGATGTATATTGAGTAAAACTAATTGTTTTAATAAATTATTTTATATATGTTCGTATCGACTGTTGATTTTTAATTTATGAAATTCTATAATTAAATGCACAATTTTAATAATAAAAAAATAACTCTTTATATCAGATTACGTTAAAATGGAACTTCAAAGATTTGGAAATTTATGAAGTTATTAGGTTAGTCTTTTTTTATTGTGACTATTGAAGACAAGCATGGTTGGTTGACTTTGGACGTTCACGTCTTACTTACATAATTTACTATTTAGGCAATTATTTAAATAACAATTAATAATTCAGATGTTATATATTTGTGTTTGTATTTGCATTTCCTCACAGGACTCGTTCATCAACAAAAAACTTGAACACCTTGAAAATTGCCGAACACAGTTTTCCAATTTGCGTTAGCAAGTTCGTAAGATATTATTAAATTTGTTACATGTTTACTTCAATGGGCCTAGCCAAACACGTGTATCTTGTATCGGAACATAGGTGGTAAAAATAAAGAACGTTCTAACTCTAAAGCTAACCATTAGTTATTTAAACAACAGGACATATACATTAACGTGTGTATTTCAAATCAAAATAAAAATAAATAAATTTCGAACCGAACGATGAACGCGAGATTAATAAATCTGCAGTTCTCCGCACCGAACTTTGGATCAATTTCCAGCAAACTGGCGCAGTTGCTTAGACTAACTCATTCTCGAAAGAACTTTTCAAATAAAATTTGCTTAAAATTTGAATATCTTTAACTCTTATACGAGTAAGAACCATTTTTTCGACAAATCGTACCGTCTTCGAGATATGAAAAAAGATGATAAGAATAAACCATCACTTGCGGTTGAGATACTGTTTTTTTCAACGCCATATACAAATCTTTAAAATTTCACAGTGATAGTTTCAAAAATTTGGGAGATATGTCTAAAGGTTAAAACATGTGTTTGTTAAAATATCGACTTTTAGAAATTTTCGTGATTACTGTATTTCCTGATACATAAAATATATGATAGTAAAAATTAAAGCTATGAAAAAGTTACCGTAAATTACAGTTCGTAGTTAGCTAACGACGGGAGCTAAACGATGGAATAAAAACAAAATGTCAAATACAGGTTATTTTTAAAAACTTTACAAAACTTTAGAACTAGTACGTCATGCTGACACTATTCTTCACCCATTTAATGACATTTTCTAATGACATTTCGATTCAAAAACTTGTTGTAAAGTCAGAATAAGTGATTTACAAATGTGCTGATTTGCGAAACGTCGTGTCACATGATATTCTCACATTTTTATAATTTTTTCTTCGAATTACAAAAATAGACACGTTGTTCCATTATATTTTAATTATGTCAAATGAAATTGTATTACACTTTTATAAGCCAATAACGTCGAATTTATATCTAGACATTGCGTTGTTTAATTTGAAATTCTAATTACAAATCTACATAAAAATCAATAACAACAAAATTAAAAACACTTTATTTTTAATGTTTCCATTGTAATGCTCTCCTTTTGTTACTTTATAGTGCCACAATTTGTAATTTGCATAATTTAAGTTGTAAATCGTTATCAGAACGTAGAGAGTGCGACATTCTTTTTAATCTCTAGTTCATAATCTATTTATAATAATAGCAATCTGCGTCTTACATTTACGTGCCTATTGTGGCATGTGCCTGAAACAAACATTTATCGCATTGCCAACTTAATTTACTAACAAAAAATGAACGCTGTAAAGTTTCCCATAAGAGAAGTTTTAAGTTTTTGTTTTTTCAAGAGCAATAGAGGTGTTCCTGCAGTAGTGGTGATGTTCATATGACATTCCCCCTCAATTACGTGTTCATTTTATTTTATTTATTATAGTTAGTTAGAACTAATTACATTTGCATCAATTCTTGTTTATGCGCCAAAAGTTGAGGGTAGAATTTTCCAAATTGCACAGGTCCTAAGAAATAATAATGATAATCGAGCGTGCTTTCGTTACAAATTTCCATTGTGTAACAGTGTTGGTAATTGTTGCTGCACTTTTTACAATTCATTCGAGATTGAATAGATTGTATGAAAACGGGTTATTAGAATGAACCCGAATGATCGTACTGGCACATATCGTCTATCATCGGCGGTCTCTAGAACACCAGCAGCACGTATACATACCTGCGATATACGCGCGCTTGCGCCTGAACGTTCCCGACATCTAACGATACAACTGTTGCCTCTGCCCAGTGCGGTGTGTGCAAGTGATTCGTGCGGTTGGGCTACATAGTTTTCATCATTTTTTTTTCAAACACACCTACAACACTTTCCGCTCGATTTCTAGAAAATTTCGCACGCACCCCGAACTCAAGCCAACCCCCCGATCTGTGAAGTGCTTTTCCATTTTCAACCAAACAGAAACACATAGAATCATACGGTTTTTTTTTGCAAATTGAAGAATAAGCAGTGGTGGTATCTTATCGCTATATTTGAGTATTCGTCGGCGCACATTCGGTACAAGTTAAGTGAGCATGGGCACCGAGTACAAGGATGTTTACTCGAACATGGAAGATTCGGGCAATAGCTGCGGCAGCAGCGTCGTTTCCGATCAGATAGACCTTTACGACGGCGACGGTGTCCAAGTATCCGATATCGAAGGTGAAATTGACACGCTGCCCCTCACGCAGGTCAGTATTACGGAGAATTTCGTAACATATTTTATAACCTTAATTCGAGTGAAAGGGAATTTGATCGTTTCTCCAATGAAACTTTGAGATTGTGTCATCTGGCGGCCAGGTTGGAATAATTCGTCGTTAGCCATTTGTACGTTTTTCTCGAACGAAGTAATGGGTCACTCGGATGGAATTTGTGCGAATATGTCTGTCCTACGTACGTCAATCGAATTAAATCTTGTTAAGTTCGTGTACGTGCGGGTGACGTACGTGCACTTTTTGCGCTTCGATTGTCCATCCACACGTGCAAGTTAGAATCTAATTCCGTCCGTTTTTGTGGTCTTTTGGGATTTACCATGTCTTTGTCGAACGCGAGAAAATTGGTATTTCAGTATTTGCGATAAATTTGTTTTATTCAAAAATCGAACGAACGAAAAAAAATTTCGTGCATGCGTAGTGCAAATTAGTAAAAAGTATACGAACGGCCATTTATTCACCTTATCAATTCTAGGAAAAAATAATTTAAATAAAAGTCGTTCCAGATATGTTCTCCATATTTTGACGCGATTATTTTTGCCTTTGTAATGGTGTGACGTCATTATTGTCTAAATATAATGCAATTGTACAGTGTTGTACGTCAAAAACTGATGAAATTAAAATCGTTCATTTTTCATTTTTGAATATCGTTACTACGTTGTTTAGTGTTACTCATCTTAAATTTCTCGAAACCAATTACACTTTGATTAAAAAAAAAAAACAACGATTATGCTGTGCAATGTTACACATTTATCGTTCAACAGTTAGCAATTAACTTTAATTTTATATTCAATTAAATGTGACACGTGCATTTCGCTGCAATAAATATAACAATGGGGTATTTTTAATTGAAACTTGTAAACGAATCGTGATTTTTTAATAAAATCAAATGCAAAGATGTTTGGTGCGTTAATATTATAGTTGTTTTTTTTTTCATTTATTTGATATGAAAGTAAATTCTTGTTTATATAAAATCGTGCATTTGAACAAAAAGCTATTTATAAAACTAGTTGCAAAATGATTTGCTCACGAGACGCGAATATTCTTCATCGATGCGTTAGCACGTCCAGATAAAAAGCAGCATTGAGCCCGTGTTGTATATATTTTTCCAATTCAGATATAAATAACAAATATTTCGCGTTTTTCTTGCAACTAAAGTGAATGTCTCCTCAATGCGACATTTTGTGATTGAGGTGGAAAATATAAAATTGTTACGGTGATTTTATTATTCATGTGCATCTTTTATAAAAGGAACTTGACATTTAACAAGTTGGAAAAATAATTTACACTTTAATTAAAAGTTTAATTCGGTATGGTAAATCGACTAGTATAATAACATTTTATGATATAGGTTACTATGCCAGTAAATTGCTGACAATAAAATTTTATTATTTTCTAATGGGTGGTGTAAAACATTTTTATCGTTACGATCTATACGCGGTGATAATTGGATAGATAGAAAACGCTTTCGCGTATTACGCAAACGACCTATACTCTTTGAGTGGATAGAAAACTTCGCTGCCCGTGACACGATGACATGTAGCTGTGAATTATTCTTTTTAAAATATTCGTCACATATTGTAACACATTCCTTAAATATCTATGCATAACTTTACAATTTAAAATTTCAATATATATTACAATCCACACGTCAACAATTTCCAACCCGATACACGAATGTTAGAAGGCAGTTACCTGCGCGTATAAAAAAAGTTTAAAATTTTCTCCACGTCTTTCATTTCAACCGATACTATTTTTTGTTTGTATAACGTTACCCTCGTTTGCAATTTATGGCTATTTGATTTCCACTTGATCGAATGTTTATTTTTAGATTACTTAACAAGTGCTTGCTTTTGTGTAACTTAGATAAGCAAGAATAAGTACAAGTGTACTTACGATTTCTCAGTAGCTATTTTTTATAGTACACCCTTTGTTACTAAATAAACAAAAGACATTTTTTTAAAAGAAATCTCTTTTATTATATTTCTGGATTTAGTAAATTTTAGGTTGCTTCTTAATAAGCAAGATCGCTTGTCGCAAATTAAATTATTATTACAAAAAATTCCATTGTGATGAACTTTGTTTCATATCCCAGACGAAGAAAAAAATCAAAAGGTAGCCATTGGATTCACAAATTTTCAAGTTAAAATAGATTTAGAAATAGATTGACTATCAATAATAAATAGACATTAAAAAATCTTAATTGAATATAAATACGTTAACGTCTTAAGGACATAAAAATGCCAAAAAGGCGTCACCCACATCGTAATAACGTAGTGGCTGGTTCACAACCGTTTGTGCCTTCAAATGCATTTAAAACCCTATAAAATCAATCGTAGATTTTATAACGCGGAATAATAAAGGAATGTCCCGATCATCGCGGATTTATTAACCTGCAGGTTCCAGCTCGTCAAAATCTCGTTTGCATTCGATTGCATAACGGCTCTGAAATCATGACGAAATATTTAGCGCGCTTCGTTACATTTTTACGAACTGCAATTGCAAAAGCGTTCTTTATCGCGCACCGAAACGACCATTACGAATCGAAACGGAAAACCGACCTTGGGATCGGGTATATAATTTTAAACTTGCGTATCACCTTTGCACATTGGGTACGATTTTTTTTCTCGGTACAAATAAATTAACTTTTAATAACTATATTGTTTGGCGAGTTTCAATTAATTATGCAACTGACGCGATGACGCCTTAGTAAACGTATTGTGTTTTCGCTGATAATTGATTTGGTTCGTGGCGTTGTGTTATGTGGAGTACGTCAGTTTCGATTATAGATAAACTGTGTTAAGTTAAATGGAAATATTGGATTATGACTAGTTTTTTCGTGGGATTATTTATGTATTATAAAGAATTTTTCAATAAAGACGGGTCGATGTTGAAATGAAATAAAACAAGTGGTGTATTAGTTCAATTTGGTCCAAAGGTAATCAGTTAGCATCGTTCTGTAGCAGTCACAGTTGATAGTGATGGCCTCACCAACGTCATTTTTAAAAAAGTACGGCCCAATGACGCCGCCGGCCCAAAATCCGCACCAAAAGGAAAATTTTTGAGGATGCATTGCCACCTGGTGATCCTCGTGTGGGTTGGCGACGTCCCATATACGATTTTTTTGCGATATTCATCCAAAAATTGGGGTGCCCTTCCAACTGCTCCGAAGCCCAGTCAGCGAACAAACGATGTTGTCTATGGCCATTAAGTTTGAGCTCCTGGGTCAGTTGAATATTGTACGGGTGTAGGCCCATGTTCCGACGCAAAATTCGCCAAGTTGAAGTCTGCGAAAGACCGAGTTCGTGTGCACGGCGAGGAATTGACTGCCACAGGTTCTCCTCTACACTTTCACGGACCTCTGCAATGTTCTCGGCCGATCGGGCGTTCCTTTGACGTACAGGTGTTGGCTGGTGGTTTACCGAACCGGTTGTCTCGAATTTGGCCACCAAACGTTGGAGAGTCGACTTTGAAGGCCGTAAAATGGACGCAACGCGCGCAACGTTTGCACTAACGATCACTCATTTTGATAATAAAGTTTTATCATTTGGACGTGCTGCTCTATCATGTTACTTGCCATGGTGATTTGGCGTCAGTGACTGAATAATAAAAACTAGATTAGACAGACGCCATCAAAACAACATGGCCGACATAATCGTCGCGTCCCATTTGAAAAATGTTTAACCCCAAGCCCTTAAATCCACCGTCCACGATTCTATTGGCAGCACTTATTAAAGGTCTGAACTGAAACTGAAACAGCAACTCTATTCACATATTTTTCTTCTTCTTTTTTTCCAGTTACTACCACCCATCCCATGACTAGGATACTTTTCCACATCGATCTAACTTAAACAATGACCATTTCCTACCTTTTCATTATGTATATTATGTAGTTTACCCATTTCTTCTTTTTGTGTTTTTTTTTGACGACAATTTCCTTGTTTACCTGTCGATAGGTTTATATATTAATTTCTTCGTATCCTCCATTTTTGAGAAATTCTTGGACGGTTTGTACTTAATTATTTAATGTTTAAGATGTAAGCCAGTCTTCAACGTATATATTTTTAGTTTTTTCAGCTTCTTCAAAATAAAATTTCATTCCAATCACCCTTTTTCAGACTTCAAGTAAAACATTGCTACTTAACATTGAAATATCTCAAATAAATGTATTTTGACAGATATATGCAAAGAGCCAGAATAAATATATCGTGCAACCTTAGGTTTGAAGGAGGTAATGCTGGCAGTTTAGTTCAAGTTACTGTTAGTACGATTCATAGTTTTAATGAAGCATTTAATACTAATAGCTGAGAGCTAGCGTATCTACAAAGTTTTGAACTACATTTCGTTTTTAACTCAATACTTTACAATTAATAAATCTCTATTAATTAATCTTGACTAGTATAAAGGCAAGCATTTTTGATACACGTTCCTTTAATATGTATGGGTATGTATAATAATAATGATCTGTCTTTTCTTTTTCTCTTCGATTTATTTATTTTCCTAACACGTTCTTCAAATTTATAAGCAATTCCCCTGACAATAATAATATAGACAAACCCCCTCAAGCGTCTTTCCCAGATTATTAAAGTACCAAAAAATCGAAGAATGCCACATGATTAACTAAATCAAAATCAACCATATCAGTGGATGATAAAAGTAAATAACACGCACCAATATGCGGTGACATAAATTCTCCACTTACAAAACATGCGATGAAACGAAAAGCAGAAAATGTCCTCCTTTGTTAGGAATGTAAAGTCCGGTTCGTTTTTTTATCGCACAAATTAAATGTCGTTTTGTTGCAATGACACAACGGTAATTATCTATTATACTATTATAATTACATTATTTGTTCTGTGATAAGACCTATTTATATTTTCAGTTGTGTAATTTGTTGTTAATTTTTTTCTAAAACTGCACATTTTTTCAAATTGAAATTTGTAACAAACCAGATCAAGGCAAGATCAATACAATATAAATTTATGAAAAACATCATTCATAAAAATTAAATGATTACAAATTAGTATTATCAATTTTTGATAATGTGCAACAAAGACTTAAAAACTATATACATATTTCGCCTATACTCGATCTAACGATACAAAAACGTCACGAACGTTATCCTATCCTAATTATAAATGAATTCTCCATCTGAATCACATTATGCAAATGATCCAGAACCACATTACACTAACAGATAACGTTTGAGTACAAAGTACTGACAAATCAAGATAATTAATTAATTGAAGCAACAAATGGATACACCACTAGAATTATTATCGAACAGGTCTAGGTTCAACACACTTTTGTAATAATTAACGGTCTTTGCTGAGTGGAGCACAATATAAAAAATATGTTTAAGGCTTGTTCAAGGTTTAGCATCGTCAAAAAGGTTAAGAATCACTGCTCCGTTGTCGTGTTGCCGTACACAGCAATCACGTCTCATTTACATTCCATTTCTTTTACGCCGCGGATTTATGAAATTTTTGTGCAAGGGTCAATAAATAATATGATGGATGGAAAGTTGCCATTTGAAGAATTTCTTCATTTCATTTTAGTTAAAAAATGTTGTTTGTTAATTTATTGGTTTATTCTAGGGAAGTTTAAATTCCATGGCCTTCGACACTATTTTGAAATATGCATTTAAAAAAATTATATTTACGATGGTTTAAGAAAATTAACGAAACTTGTCTGCGAGATAGTGACACAATAATTACATGCAATTAAATAATTTTTAATGCATCTTTTTTGTTTCAATTTAGTCAATAACGTCCTTGTTGGGAAGCCTTTTGTGTAAACTGGATGGCATACAGGAGTTTGAGAAATCATGGAATGATTTCAAGTACAATTTAAAAATCTTTACATTCTTTTTTTTTGAAAATATCATCTCTAGGATTTTTCATTCCCTACCAATGTACGTAAGTCGTTCCCATCATTTACTTATTTTTTAAATTTATTTGGTAAAGACGAAGAACTATTTTAATTAGAAGTTTTAGAACTGACTGTTAATAATTTTTTGGAATTGACGACAGAAGGAGATCTTTAAGATAAATGTTTACTAAAAGAAATTCAATGACTGATAGTACTGATTGATGTAAAATTAAATTGATGAAATTAAACCCTCTATATGTGATGAAATACTTTAGTTTAGACGAACTTTGATTAATTGCTTGTAACTGAAAAATAATCGGTTTCATAACAAATATTCCCTAGCCAATTATCAATGAATCGTTGATTACAAAAAGGCAGAGCAATATAATTTCTGTAATGGAACGAACACCCTGTACATTAACAGTATGTTTTGGTGGCACCTGGTCTAGTCATTCACCTTCTTAAACATACTTTTGTAAAAGTTCAGAAACTAAACAATGCCTAAAAAGTTACACAAAAGCTTTTTTGAGGCAAAGGTATAGAGAATATAAATCCAAATTTTCATTATTTCCTCATTTTCCTCACTATTTTAATTGAATATGCCACATATACCACACGTATAGGATAATAGGATAACGTTTTCCATGTTTCCATCATCCTAGAAAATGCACTCTGAATAATTAGGTTTGAGCTGTTGAATCGCTCCATTCCGGTGTAAATAAGACAACATAATAATCGATTTACAGAAAAAGATGCACTTGCGTAAATGTGGCCACCAAGATGACATAAATCTCAATAAATATGTCAAATAATAAATACATTGGATAAGTAATTTGTGAAGATCCAGTGACATCCTATACATAATCTAGAGGCGAATTGACAACGATAATGCATGGCGATGTAAATAAAGCAAAGAAGATCCAATAGATTCGAGATTGTCAGGTATGATCGAAGGTCCCAAATTAACAAATTGTATTTCACTGAATGATTAGAAAAAACTCGAGCATCTAAAACTTAATTGTGGAGGAAATTAGTGAACGATGTACTTACAGCGAAATTTTAAAACCCAAGCTACAGGCGTGCAAAATACTAACAATGAAATGACATTTATACAAAATCTCAGTCTCAATCTCCCATTTGTGTTGAGACACCATTACAATTGTTTTATTAATTATCGATTTAGGAAATAATTTACCCTTTTTTGTTTTTGTTATATGATTTTGAATGGATGGGGTTCGGTATCGATTATGTTCCTTTAAAGGAGTATTTTGAATCAGCGATTAAAATGGGGAAATTTTGAACTACATGGGTTGGAATTTCTGGGTAATTTCTTTGTTGATTTATCTTGATCTTGATAAATTGCATTCCATCCATGTATCTATCTTACCCTCTAGTGATAAGGTGACCCAACCAAACTCACCCTAACGCAGCCCTAGCCAACCCAACCCAACCCAACACCACCTCAACCCAATCCAACCAAATCCAACTCAATCGAACCCGCACCTGTGTACAATCCCTTAACAACACATTTAATACCAATAAACAATATACTCACTCGGAAATACAACAATTAGGTCAAAAAAATAAAATTTTGAAATTTTTGTTCTATAAAATCATTTATTTTATTTATTTTACTTCATGGAAATGTAATTAAACTTTATATTTTTTACACAAATTCGAGCAATAAAATTTCAACAAATTGAAATTACATTAAGTTACATTAAAATGTGTGTGCGATTACATTAAAGAAATTCATCGAATAGCTGCAAAAGAACAATGTGTCTTCAAACATGGAAAGTTATTTCATTTCAATTAAACTTTTCTCAGCTTTCACTGCTACTTAACATTGACCTGAAATTTAACAACAGTATTTTCATTTTGTAAACGACGAACATAATTGCCAAGTTGTGTTGTTTCTGTGACTAAACGTAGCTTGAATTAATTTACTGAAATTAAGCATAGTTGTGCAGCAGTATATTGTGATAAGTAAAAGGAATTTGGTTAGTCCTGACATATGACATATACCCACAAAAATCTTGTCACTGAAACGATAATGGAGACTTAGGCCTGAATGCGATTGGGACCACATGATGTTCAGTAAAGAAGTTAAAGTTTATATTTATTGGTTGAAAATACGCCACAGAATCAATTATTAAGCGATATAGTGATACGTAATGGAAATTATATTTCGTTTTTGACTCATTACTTTACAGGTAAACCTCCAGTTATAATCATATGGAATATACTAAAACTTATAACTTATATTAAAACACTGTTTTCAAATAATATGAACGAATTTCTTAACGAGCTATGGGATGTAATATATCTATATAATACTTCAATATAATGGATGCTCAAGGTCACCAGGGCACCACTGATAACTCGGTTACTATCGAAGTTGCAAACTGTGTTACATTTGATTCGTAGTTTCTTCGCCAATTAAATCAAAAATAATTTCCGATCTATTCACAATAACTTATTTAAATCACCATATATGCCATATATTTGGGATTTTATCTTATTACATTTGCATATTGTCGTTTCTTTTGTTGAGCATTGGTCGCACTGTTGTTCTTTATTCGCAAGTTGATTTTTTTCTGCTACGTCATCTACCCATTGCTTGATTTTATTAAGGCTATGATTCTGTTTACTTTTCTGTTTACGTATTAGTTCGATCGAACTGTTGTAGGATTAAAAAGTTTAGTAGCCTCAATATCACAAAAAGTTGTTTAGGAACTAACGAAGGAAAGAATTTATTGGCACAGGCTTTGATTTGAATGCATTTGTGTTTAAAATATAAAAAGTATGCAATTAAAAAAAGATGTTGCATGGTAACCAAGAACAATGCTTCCTTGAAGTAAAATAAATATATTTGATTGCAATTTGTCGAACGATTTAAATTGAATGTGTGTGTGTCCGTGTGAGCCATTATTTTTACATTTTATTATGGATACACTATACGATTTTCTTAAATATTTAAATCCATGACGCTTGGGTTGGATGACGTTCTTACCGCATCTCAACACCAACTTTTTTATAATTCTTTTTGCATACAATCTTGCCAACTCAACCCAACCCAACTCTACTCAACTCAACTCAACTATACACAATCCAACCCAACTTAATTCGATATTTTTGCCTGTCTTAATTGATGAATCAGATTTTTTTCAAATATTTTTTAATAAATATTTATATCTTGATTTTTATTTAATTCTATGACCATAAAAATTACCGTATTGTGACGTCAAACTTAAAACACTTTATTTACGTGTACTGGTATCCTTTACGCTCGAAAAGGAATGAACTTTTACTTACATGCACTGTAGAAGGGTACACGGAAGTGTCCCAAATGCCACGGATTAATATTTCAGTAAAAGCGACCGTACCCGTACTCGCATATGAAAGGCAGGATATGCTTTAAATATATTAACAGGAACTGAAAATAAATTATTGATAAAATATTATGTTTAATGCAGGACTATGTCTTTTAAATATAATTTTAGATTTATTTGGAATTTAATGTTATTGGTTATTAAAAAAAATGTTTTGTGTAGTTGCCGATATTAATTAAAATCAGAACTTTTGAATTATATATAATTTTCATCTAAAAAGAACCCCACAGTACAGATCTGGTCGACTCACTAAAATAGATGACGTTGATTATGAAATAGATTAGACTTGAGTGTGGCTGGTGTGTTGCATGTAAATTAATCTGCCCACTGGTCGATAAAACCCAGGGCTGATTTTATCGAACAGCTCTGCATACATTACCGCAGATAAATGCGCTCAAAAATCAAACGTTCGGGATCGCGTTAAATCCGCCGCAAATTCGACTTTTGTTTATCCGCCCCCGCCTCCGATGTATTTTCAGATTTGTGTTACCATCCAGTTTTACATTTTGGGGCCACGGTCGCCGGTCGGTACCTTTAATCAGACGAAAACAACACGTGACCTTGACGTACGTAATATCTTCATCTTCGCAGATTTATTTTTACTTTTCGCCGTCTATAATTATCTCGAGATGGGCCAGATCTTCTTTCCCCTCCCGTGCAGTCGCGTCGCTACGCAAGGACGGCCGCATACTTAGACAATGCGATTAAGCAAATTAGAAGGCACAGGAAATTGTGCGGATGAATATTTTAGGACAATGTTGGAAATGTATGCAGCTAAGTTAGTGCTGTCGGTCGATATCGGGCGGCGTTCATTGGCGCAGCCGGGCCTATTCCGTGTTGTACATCAAGTCCCTTATCTGTTTGTGTTCATTGGGGTAAAATGTGTTTCTAATCTTTTCCAGTAATTTCGTATATACATCACTCACAATTTTATGTTTTCGTGATATAGTTTCCCTCTATGCCATTTCTTTATTTTCATAGTTTTTATCTGTTTTGTCTAATGCACTATGAGCTTTTGTAATTATTTTACTTCCCTTACAACTTTTATGATGTATATGTAGTGTAACGATTTTTTGTTTAATATAATGTTATATAATGTTAAGTACGTTTTATATTTTCTTTTCTCCAGAATTCTTTAAATTATTTGGTGCACTGATATTTTTTTCAATTAAACTTTCGTAATTTTAATTATTTGCTTCTTTTATTTTTTTATTTGTTCCAAACAAATATCGAGGTATACATGATCCATAATCGTATCTGAGTAAACGTTTTTCCCGTGTGGAGCCGGCCTAATGTCCCAGTAGTCGATCCAGACGGAAAACGACGCCCACGTCTACGGCGGGCGCCGCTCTCCGCCATCACCGACGCGTACGCGATCCATTTTACGTCGGAGGCGACGTCGAGGTAGCGTGGATTGTCGAAACGCGCCGAAGCGTCAAATTGTTACGCAGTGATTCACCGGCTCGAATTCAGAGCTGCGAATCGCACTTCTTTTAATACAGACATGAAAAAGTTTAGCTTTTCAACGAACTTGTGAGAGGGGTGTGGTTGGGCAGATACCAATTTTCGTTTATCACTGTAATTATCGCAAATTAAACAAGCGATGAATCAGTAGATATTTACATACATTATTAGACGCCATTATACTTCATTTCATGAAAAAGGATAAGTATGTAGTTAATTAAATTAAAATGTAGGAACGAAAACAAAAGGGATGCGCAAGCTTGCGATCTTGATGTAATAAAATACAACATTCAAAAGAAAAAAAAACGTAAAAATGTTTTAATTAAGTATTCAGTTTTATAACGACCTCTGCTGAGGGTCTCGCAGGAGAACTAAATGCAAAAAAATTATGTCGTTTAATTTATTGATTTATTCTGTTGGGAACATTGTGCTACCACTAGAATCAAGCAGCGCCAAAATTATGATTTAAGTTGTTCAAAATCACTAACGCTCGGAAGGCAGCAAATTTATTTAATTAAGATATCGATATGGTGAACAGTTTGGTTGAAAAAAAAGCTATGGTAGAGTTTGTTTTATTAAAAGTACATACATTAAAAATAATTTATCAATAATTTTGTATCGAAAAAATCTGAAATTGGTGAATGTAATTAAAATGTTTCTTCAAAATCCTATTAAAGCATTGATGTTACGTTACAAAAAAATATTTTGTACAGCAAGCACACATATTTAAAATTAAAAATTTGCATATCTTCAATTGGCATTTAATTTGAATGCAAACATCGACGTTTGCGTCACAAGTGACGACAAACGTCGTTTAAAAATTCTATAAAAGTAAATCGCTATAAATACGTCTTGCGGTTATGTGGCATTCAATTGCTTCTGAAAACATGAAATTTGCTCCTGCACGTACATAATTATGAACGTAATCGACATGCGCCGATAATTGTTATGTGTGCAGCACTTTAAAATATTTTGCGTCGTGGGTTCGTCAAACGAGAGGATTGTTATTCGAAAATAATTATTGAGTATGTGGGGAATTGCGCAAGGATTAAAATGTATGCTTAAGCATGAAAATGAACAACGAAAACTCGTAATTTTCTTTAAACGTAAACAATGAATTACGTTTACATGGTAACATTTTACTATTATAAATAAATTAAAATACATGGTTAAATTTATGAGTAATTTTTACCCCTAATATTTTTACACAAAACTACCACTTTCACTATAAGGGCATTTTTTTAAATTACCACGACAAAATTCCCACTTATTGCTATCCTAAGAGATAGAGAGATAGTTTATGTAATGTTAGATGGAGGAAGGAACTCGGCAAAGTTACACGAACCGATATAAATTACGAGATATGACTGGTTATCGTGTCGCCTCGCGTTTCTTTAAGTGTAATTCAGTCTCAGTTTTTTCGTTTACAAAGTTTATGGCTTGCTTGGCACAAGTTTTGATTAGTTTGAAAAAAATTAACTAAAGAACATTTTTTAAATTCCTGGTTAAGATGTACATTAATGATTAGTGCTAACAGCTTGACAGCGCGCTATCCGTTACGTACATTTCTACCACGAATTTTAAGAAAGTTCTTTAGTTAATTTTTTTTAAACTAATGAAAAATTTGGCCAACTAAACCATGAACTTTGTAAACGAAAAAAATCACCCCACAATGGATATAATTATATACAGTCGTGGAACATGTCAGTGTCATGGCAAGTCAACGAAGTAACGTTCGAACCACTAGACTAAGACTTTGTTCCATTAACCTAACACAATGAACCAGTTGAATAGACAAATTGAAAGAAATTAAAGAATTGCTAGTAAAATAGAAAGACTAGGGTGAATATGAGTATTGTTTGGTCAACAACAGCACAGTAACTCCCAGGAAAGTAAATGTTCACGTGAACAATAACAGTTGGCAGTTGTCATCATAATTCAACCCAATTCAATACAACATAACCCAATTCAATCCAAACCAATCCAATTCACCCTACTTCAACCAAACCAACCTAACTCAAAATGGTATTAACGCAACTTGCCCCAAGGATCCAGCTCGCAGTCCAGATAATTGCTTCGAAACAAAACCGAACCCAACCTATTCTAAGGAGTCCAACTAAGCAAAATTTATTGGCAATTTTTGGTAACATTGCTACTACGTCATAGTACTCATCTTTGGTTTGCCCATTCAATGAATTCTCAGATTTATATTATAAGATGCTGGTTTAAAAATGCTATATAAAGCATTGTAAGAAGGTGAATATGCCAATAAACCGAACGCTGCGAAGTAGTTATAAGTCAAGACGGTACCGACTTAGTCGGTCGAAGCAGAACTCTGTAGTTACATAGCAGCAGGAGTGTGAGGATATTTACAAACTTTTTATTGATATTTTTTACTGTGAGCATTTTTATTATATTTCAATAAGTTTTAAGATTAATGACAATCAAAAATGTTCTAATTTTTGAGTTAAACAACATTTGCAATTTAGAGTTTTACAACTTCTATAATTTCAGAAATGCTTTTTTTCGTGGATAAGCGTTCATTGGATTTTGAATGTGTTAAAAATTTAGAAATGAATTTCTGATTTTTGCGTTGTGTTGGGTTAGGTAGAGTTGCATTGGGTTGGGTTGGGTCGGGTTGGGTGGAGTTCGTTGAATTTATTTCTTTCTTGTACCTAGAAAGACTTAGTTCTATTCTTAATATGCAGTATAGATCCTCCTGTAATGGTTTTTTTTTGTAATCGTGTTATATTATCTTTGAGTATTTTTTAGTCCTTTTAAATATTTATAGCTATATTTAACAAGATTGCCAATTAAACTTTTCTTTATCATATTGAATCATACAAAAACTTGATACATTGTTTTTTCGTTATTCTTAATAGTAATGAACACCTTTGCCTTACCCTTAAATACCCCATTATTGCGTTTCATGATAGTTATTATTCATACAAAACAGGAACGCATATTAATTAATTAATGTGATACTGATATGGCACAGTGGGCCAAATTATGGAAGAGCTAGTCAAAGTTATGCAATTTATACCAAAAGAACCAAGAAAAACAGATTTAACCCGCGCAAATCTGCGAACCAACATATTTGAACTATATTTCATTGTTATATATATATATATATATATATATATATTTTGGGAAATTTATTGGCGTTATGTGATTATATAGGAATTAACTAAGTGACTAAGTGGACAATTTGAAACTACAATTGATTTGAACTAAGTGTTGTTTTCGTGGGGAGAAAAATGTAACACAACCCAGCCCAACTCAACCACACTCAACCCAATTCAAACCACCCCAACCCAACCCAATGCAATCCAATCACAATTTTAACTCTCCACGAATAATTTTCGCACGATGAATTTTCCAGACGATGAATTTTACCACACGATGGATTTTCCCACGTTGAACTTTCCAGACAAAAATTGAAATTTAACCCAGCCCAACCTAACCATCGCGTCCACGATACTTTGACTCAGGTATCTGGTACGTCGCCCGATATTTTTCGAAACGCTACAAAATCCGCTCGACATATAAAAAAATATATGAACAATGTCGTAGAGAATTAAATTTGGTAACGGAATCGAATGGATTGCTTACTTCTATCGGCGACGGTTTCGAAGCGGGAAGCGTCAAAATTAGAAAAATGTTTATGAAAAACGCAGAGTTGCGAGCTTGAACTCGCCCCGTTTCTAAACGACATACATGGACAACGCGGACGTTACTTTAAAGAATTCGATTCTTTACAACTTCATGTATATGTAATATTCTCGTAGCTAGTGCCGTTCATGGTGACTATTGAAGGACACTTGACAGCGTGCTTAGGGCGTAAAGTCGTCACCGAACACGGCGTAGGCTCTTACGAACCAATGAAACGGCCGGGTTGCACTTTTTTGCCCGAACAGAAAGACGTTATCGTTTTATAATAGTGCGTGTGATGTTAGGTTATGTTCAGAAATTATAATGATTTATAAAATTATAATCAGTACTTTTTGTTAATATTACTTTAATGCAAAACATATGTTATGGGGAGTTACAGTTAGGTACAGTTATGTGATTGATATGAACACATAGATTTATTTCCGATAAATTTGAACAGAATTGTCGGTTGTATTTCTCTATATTCTTTAAAAAATGATCAAGTTTTTCGTTTTGGCCTAAAATGTTTTGCTTTTACACTTTTATCCAGCAAAAAAAATCTTTAAAAAAACCGAATACATCGTCGTTATTCAGTGGGAGTAAAAATTGAAGGGGTAGGATTAACAGCAGCGATTAGCAGCACTGAATAGTACAGAAAAATACTAAAAGGATAAGCCTGAATGACCGAAGTAATGGTAATGCTGGCAAATGCTAGCAAATTTTCGAAACTCCACTCAAAGTTTATTTTATTTTTTTAATTTTATTTTAAAGCCATAGAACAACATATCTCAAATTATAACTTAATAAATAATTGTAGCAATACACATTTAATTCGTTATTTCTTTTAAATTGAAGTACATGTTTTTTTGCATTCATACAGTTTATAATAAAATGAAAACTAGCGGAATTCATTAATTAATCAATTTTTGCAGTCATACGCTACAGTATTAAACGAATATCTCGGCTCAAAGAAAGCAGCTGTCATATTACAACGAGGAAACAATTGTTGAAATAGAATGTCCGGTAAATACACCAGAGGTTAAGAATGCAATAAATTTTGGAAATTTGTATTTGAGCCAAAAATTATAGTCTACTTATCATTGTGCTTCGGTGCGATCTTTGTTGTTTAAACAAAGATGTCCAACAGTGGAATCAACTTTACTTGATTTTTTTACATGATTTTCTAAGGTATGTTCTATATCCAGTTATTCCACTCACAATTATTTATAATCAACTTTTGTATTAAAAACGATATAATTCAATCTTAAATCACAGGCTTATTTCAATGACAGTTCGCGACCAATAATTTTTACTACTTTAATTATCAGCCATGGTCCAGATTCGAAAGAAGATTGATTTAAATCACGAAAAAAATCATATTTCGGTCCATATTTTGTTGCTATGCAGCTTGCGATGTGGTACATAAGGCTTAAGGCAAACGACACGTATCCAGAAAGGGACTGTATTTCGGTAATGATGGTTAGGAAAAAGAAAAAAGTAGTTCTAAATAAGATTATTGTAGAAATTGTGCCAAGTGTCCATGTTCGCCCCAACTAGCGCTGATCAAATTATTATCACGCATACCCATGATAGGAATGTACGAGTAGTTATTTGTTTCATAAGCAACTTTTATGCCGGTCGTGTTCTCGTTCACACACACAAAGCAAAAGAACAGTAATCTTGATTGGAAATTATTAGCTTAGCTTTACCATTAATTGGCATTAATACTCTTCATCTTAATAAATGCAAAACTCTTTTTGTTTTCAAGAGCAATACCAATCACACAATGACACTGGCCACTGCTTGCACCACTATCACGTTATTGTGATAGGTGGGGAAAAAGTAATCTAATTTTTACATTGCTAACCTTCCAACAACCAATGGCTCATTTTGATATCTTAAATGTCCGTGGGCAAAAATAAACCTTTTACTTGTACTCCTGACACTGTTGCTATAGAGTTTATCATAATTTGAAAAGTGACTGACACGTTTACGTTGGTTTGCACGATTCGAGCATGTATCTCACCACTTGTAAATTTCCTTGCGCGCTAAAAGTTAGATACCGCAGCTTTCATATTAATAAATGTCAAGATAATAAAATTGGCGCAATGCATGATAACCGTTGGTGCTGCGAATAAAAACGTACAAACAGCATTGTGCGATACGACAATCTTTTTCTTGCATGTTTCCAAGTGAAGCGTTATCGGCCATCGTAATTAGTTTACAGCTTGTCCGAGACGTTTTAATTATGAATAAATTTACTTATGCATACAAGTGTATATGTTAATGCGAACATGTGCTAAAACGTTTTATATACGCTCTGCACAAGTGTGAATGTCGTCGACCCGCTCGCGTAACCATGGACGTAACGTTTTAATTTCGTCCTTCGTTACACGAAGAAAAATAGAGCGGTTTATATTCTCCGTTCTAAAAATACGCTCTCGGCGCGGGTGAACCGATCTGCCTTCTAGGTTATTGTATCCAATCAACTGCAATAATATAAAAGAACGATACCTAAGTATGAAATACAGCTGCAGGTCCATGTGGATGGATAACCTCTGTGCCGAGATTGTTCCAGCTGGGTTGAGCTCATATTTTATTCCGATTGGTTATTAGCGATAGTGATATCGCGAGTATTTTAATAGCGTCATCGTAAACTTTTATTTTGATAACTGGGCCATTAAAGATGTACAACCTAACGTTCGGCGATAGCTCGTGCGTTGATTGTAAAATGCAGCCTAATCATTTCGTGTTTCAACAATGCCAATTACAACAGTCACGTGTCGTCATTAGCCAAAAGGCCAAGAAAGCACGTGTCGCACAGTCGCGGAGCATTTAAACTATTTTTACTATAAAACGTTTAACGTTTCACTGGCAAGGTTTATACAATTTGAATAATACGATGCAAATCGAATTCGCATTTTTATGACGCTATTTAAATCAAATTACGTCTTGCTTATAAAATTCTCGATTTAAATAATGCGAATAGCGCAAGCATACCATTGACAAAGTTCAACTGTGCTTATAAATAATAATGAACGATGAATTACCAGCTTTTTTTGTTGTTTCACAAAAAATATATACTGCTTTTTTTCCACATTGCACACATAGATCATGTTGATTACACTGACCTTAATGCATTTTCTGATATTAGTCATTTTCATTTTGCTTTGATTTTGTTGTGTAAAAGAACTACTATTATGTAGAAATCTGTATTTCAAAGTTTAGGTAAAAATATTTCAGTACATGGTTATAATAATTGTTTGAACTTAAATTTTTAAGTAAAATTGTTTAGGATAATATGTTTATAATATTTTTATGGTTACTTACCACCTCAACATGAATGGCCGTAACTTAGACATGTACCTAAAACAAAGAAATATTCGTTATAGATTTTTAATAATGGTTCCTTATGAAACAGTATAGTTAATGAAGGTTTTAGTGCGATCGCACCAGGTTACAAAATATGTTTCAGTGACCGGCTTCAAAGAAAATTTTATCATCAAGAAGTTCAGTAAGAAGTGACGAAGCATCTGCTGCTCAATTTCAGTCTATGCTATAATTGAGATCGAATCGCTTTCAACGATTACTATCTTTCCTTCTTTTGGGGCTACGTGAAATTTTCACCGTACGAATTCTCCAGCGCATATCATTGTCTCATCGTCGTGGCAAATTTGACAAAGAAACATTTGTATTAAGATAACCCCAAACATGCGAAGCGAAGCATGCAGATTTCGTTTTAATAAATTCAGTCGTTTCAGTTATGTCCCAGATCCTGCTAAGCTCATCGGATTTACTCTACGTCCACGACAATCTATAACTTAACACTCGTGTTTCCTAAGTAAACTGCCGTTCATTATAAAGGTAACAAACATTTAAATTAAAATTTTGAAACAGCTGACGCATAAAAAAAGTGGTACAAATTAGTTAAATAAATTCATTCCTCGTGGGAATTATTTTATCCGTCACTTCCTCTACGTGGGGACCCTTGGCATGATGGGTCTTGTCTTGCGTTTAATTTTGTTGTCGCGTTGTAATTCTGAATTAAATAAAGGTGTGCGTAATTTTGTAATATGTCAGGCGTTTCAGCCGTTAAATTTTGTTGCGAGATGTATTACTTCCCGTGTACTGCTTGTTCAAAAGCATTTACGGAGATTCGTACTTTTATGACGAGTCTTCATGCTCGAGAAAGCACGGCTATGTCTGTTCCACCACATATAGCATAAGCGTTTTATGGTCGCAAGATTTCACGAACTAATAAAATTTGATTTAATTTTAATTCCATTACGTCATTTCTAGGTTCGACGTCTCTTGTTGTCTTGTTGTCCATTGTCTTACCTTTCTCAGGTTCTGCCTTCATAAATCTCGTCCATTTAATTTCCTATAGTTTAGAATGGATGCAAGGAGACGTCTCTTTTCTTTTGAGATAATTAGTCAATGCTAATGCAATCACAGATTATTTTTTACTGTTTGAAGAATGTCTTCGATTTGCTGGATCGTTGTGCTGCTGGTATTTTTCACTGCCCATCGCTATTATTTAATAATATGGAATTGTACAAGTTCAGGGCAAACTTTATGGCTGTTTATTTTACTGTAAAATGTTGGGGTATTTTATGTTGATGGGTACTGATTAATTGCTGCCTAATTGCTTATCTTCATTTCTGAAAGTTTTGCTGTACTTTGCATATTCTTTATTCTATAAATATACCGGAAATGTACCACAGAGTCGCATCAACTTATTAATTTGGTGGTCGTATTAGTTCTATTGCTATATTTGAACTGAAAATAAGGATTTATCTATTGGCAAAAATTCGTGGGATTCGTGGATAGTCATTGACGAATTAGGTGTAAAATCGTCGCCGTCAACGTTTTCGTTGCAAAAATAACGAAGGAAATGGTACATCATTTCCTTTTCGAAAGACTACAGAATTGTAGAAAGTTCCAGATAATCGGTGAAACCTCGCCATTCATAACTCACGAACAAGGCCAAAATTGTACAATTTATAATTCTTAAAAATACAATCACTAATCTGAAGAAAAGCAAATTTATCATTACATTTAAACAGCCCGTAGGGAAATTTTAAATTGGTTAGGTTATTGCTTTAATAACATACGAATTCCAAAATTACACAAATTATTAAGAAGAACAAATCTACCTTTAGATCTAAACCGGCTCGCGTCAATATACAAGTAATACGTAACGGTTTTCAAGCTAATTTTGACAAGTGAGCCCTTACTCGATGGGGTTTGTCGTCCCAATGAATACTGTATTAAAAATAAACCCAACTTGAGGTGTTGAATGCCCCAATCGATGCATTAAACACCTCAAGAGCTAAAGACGTCGATCACGATTAAAGTTATAAAACTAAACGTGGTAACAGAACCGAATCGAAAATAATCGCCGAGCAACAATTTGTCAGAATATAGAGTTTGGTGAACAAGGTGGGAGACAACTCAACAACAACATGGAAACTAATCCAACCCAACCCCGTCAATCCAACACAGTCGAACCCAACACAATCCAACCCAATCGAAACTCGAAGTCTTTTAAATAGAATATGTCGTCGAAATAAATGAACATTTCAGTAAACTTTCGTAAACCCAAATGTTCAATAAAACTACGAAGCATCGGGTAGGGTTGGCTTGGATTGGGTGGGTGGTTTTAGACTTTGGGTCCAGGTTTAAGTTTAAACACCACAATTAGTAAAGACCTCGATCGCGTTTAAAGTTATTAAACTCAACGTGGGAGACAACCGAATCGAAATTAACCTTCTGGAAAAAAATTCTAAAAATATAACGTTTGATATTATTAAATTATTAAATCAAAGGTGAGAGACAATTCAACAACAATTGAATTTTATCTAGAATCATAAAAAGTACATAAAAGTAAAGAGTTTAAAGTTATTAAACCCAACGTGGAAACTAATCCAAGCCAACCCAATCGAATTTAACCCAACTCAATTCAATTCAACCCAATCCAACATAAACTCGGTATAGTTTAAATAGAAAATGTTGTCGAAATAAACCCAACATAGTTGAACATTTCAGTAAAATATTGTGAACCCAAATTTTCAATAAAATTACATTTCGAAATAAATGAACATTTCAGTAAACTTTTGTAAACCCAAATGTTCAATAAAACTACGAAGCATCGGGTAGGGTTGGCTTGGATTGGGTGGGTGGTTTTAGACTTTGGGTCCAGGTTTAAGTTTAAACACCACAATTAGTAAAGACCTCGATCGCGTTTAAAGTTATTAAAGTCAACGTGGGAGACAACCGAATCGAAATTAACCTTCTGGAAAAAAATTCTAAAAATATAACGTTTGATATTATTAAATTATTAAATCAAAGGTGAGAGACAATTCAACAACAATTGAATTTTATCTAGAATCATAAAAAGTACATAAAAGTAAAGAGTTTAAAGTTATTAAACCCAACGTGGAAACTAATCCAAGCCAACCCAATCGAATTTAACCCAACGCAATTCAATTCAACCCAATCCAACACAAACTCGATATAGTTTAAATAGAAAATGTTGTCGAAATAAACCCAACATTGTTGAACATTTCAGTAAAATTTTGTGAACCCAAATTTTCAATAAAATTACATTTCGTTGGTGGGTGGTTTTAGACTTCAAGTGCTTTAAACACCAAAATACTCTTAACAGTTTGATGGTAGCGGAACTTTAATTGTCTGTTAACGATTATGTAATCCTTGCCCGAGAAGATTTAAAGCTACCAATTAAGTTTTTCTGATTAATTCCACATACAATTTCTTGGATTTTCTTACAAATAAGCAAGTGTTAAGCGAATTCAGAAGTATGAGAGACAAAGTCAAGCAGTGTAAGGGACGAAAAAAAATAAGTGTGCGCTATATTAACATTCCTCCGTTTTTCATTAATAGCATATCGACTCATTACCAATAAATTTTCGCAGTAATTGGTATAATTGCAACAAAGTCGAACATGTGACAGCTGTTTACTTATTGTGAGGTATAAGCATGTTGAACCATACGAATTTTCATGACTAATTTAGATTAATTTCTAATCAAGCATAATTAGTAAATATTTACAAAAAGATTGAAATTGTAATAAGTTGGGAATCAATCAATTACATATTTTAAGTTAGATTTAATCGAATTTTTTCTATATACAAGGGTCTTGAAACTCAGCAATTTTTTCAATTGGGTTGGGTTGGGTAAGGGGCCACGCTAAGTACTTCATAAACTTTCCACCATTTGTTCAGTTAATTATGTATTACAATTGGCTGTGATTTAAAGTTGTGGACAATTTGAATCCATCGTAGAAATTGTACATGGAAGAAAAACTTTACACCCAATCCCCTTTAGGTGCTCCGGAGTATTTCTGCATAGTCATGGCCTAATAATGGATTCCTTTCATTTCAACTTACTTTTCTCATTTATTTGACTATTTGTTTAATTAGATCTGAAGAATCGAATGTTTCTGAGATGCAATAATTTCATAATTTAATTTGAAAGGGTCGATTTTTTGTACTGCGGCCAACGCATATGTGAACTTACTGCAATGGCGAAACTGTGAGTTATTAGGACTTTGAATTCCTTCAAAGTTTGCAAAGTGATAAACTGCGCGGATAGTGGGAAGGGGTGGGAAACTGTTGAAAAGATTTTTAACAAAATTTGGCATATTTTGTGAATACTCGAAATTATCGGCAAATATAACACTGTTCTGTTATCTCCAAGTATTTAATAAGTATGGCTGTCCTTGGTAGTGGCACAAACAAATTTCACAACAGGATCACTGGCGCTATGTGATTAATTGTTAATCATAATTATCGCCCGATTATAAATTTTCACAACTAATTAGATTTTGTTGTTATAGCTTATATATGTATATAGAACATAGGTTATATGTATTTCCGCTTCCACTCATTGTAAGTTTCACCAAATTGATCCTTTGGGCAAATAAAAAGGCCATAAAAGTGTCCAACGTTCTAGATTTTAATCCATTTGTTAATTTTATGTTTATACAACGCTGGAGGAATGTGCGTTTCGAAAAGGCAGAAGTGGTAATGGCCAAATAACTACATTAAAAGAAATAATCCGGAAAATCCTGATAAGTAAGGCAAAGGCTTTTTTCGTATTTATTGACATGGAAAACGGTTGATCGTGTTACGAGAGAAAAAGTATGGTAATATATGCAGGAAAAGGGAATAAATATGGAACTGATAAGAGCAACAAAGGGTATCTATGAAAAAGCAGGAAAATATAGGAAATAGGAGAACAAAGGAGTTCCAAACACCGGGATGACCAAGGCAAGGAGGAATGGTGAGCCTTTACTTTTCCAATTTATTTATGGATGGAATCATTAAGGAGTGCCAACAAAAGATGCAAGGATTAAATGTAGGATGTACAACATTACAACTATTGGAAATATCGAGAAATGAGAAAGAATAACATGAACATATGGAATGAAATTTTTAAACAACAAGGAATGAAAATAAATATAAATGAAACGAAGGTAATGATGACAGCTAAACAGGAAGAAATATTGAATGTACACATAGGAGAGAAAATAGAACAGGCAACACCCTTCAATTATTTGGGAACTATAATTGATGGAAATGGGAAAATAACATCATTAACAGAATTGGTAAAACGATGTACACATACCATATGAGACAAGGCTTTACGAGAAAGAAGGAGGTAACAACTCAAACCAAAATGCCAATATTTAAGACAATATTGAGACCAATTCTAACCTACTGAAGTGAAACATGGACACTAACAGAATAAATGAAAAGCACAGTACAAGCAGTAGAGACGAAATACCTTAACGTGGTTAACGGAATTGCAAAAAGGGATAGAATAAGAAATGTGGATGTAAGAGAGTAACTACAAATTGCACAAATATATACATTGAAGAAAGGCAATTGGATATGGGAAGCCAAGATAGGAAAGGAACGAGGAAGACCAAGAAAACATGGTATAATGCAATTTCAAAGCATCTGCGAAAGAGAGGTGTGACAATGAAATAGGCAAAGGCCATGGGACAAGATAGAAGACTGTAGAAAAATTTCGCAAGCACAGGACAAGAAGAATAAACCTAAGATGAAGTGTTAAGAATAAATAAGATATGTATGTATATTTATTTGAATTTATTACAAACTGATAACCTGGTCGAGCAGCAATTCCCGTGTCAATACGAGTGATCTGCATTGTGGTGCTCATTTATTTTTAACTTATAGTATGTTTAGAAAATAGAAACTCGTTATTTTTTATATTGGCGTTCATAATAAACAAGATTAACAGTTTTTTGATAAACTCTACAAAATTAAGCATCCACAAGTGATTAAATATAATGGGTCGCTCCGTGTCAATAAAACAGCTACAATAATAGCAACATATAATAATATAATATAATAATAATTTTCATTACCAACATTGTTTAAAGATTTCTTTGGGCAGTGCACACGGTTCTAAAAATATATTATATCGATTAAATTGTCATATAACATAAATGAAATTTTACAAATATTTACATACAATTACCATGCCTCGTAATCTTTCGAATGCAATTACACGGCATAACGGAATTCGCAATAAAAATATACGAGGCGATACTGTACATGACGCATAGCGTCGTAGACCAACAATGTACGATAGAATAAAACTTGTTCCGCGCCTTGTAAGGACTCGGCACAACTTATATTGCCATTTAAAATAAGTTGCGATTTATGAAATTCATTTTCGGCGCAACCATTTTAGATGTAACTATACCGTGCGCATTGTGCACCATTGTGGTCTCCAATAATGTCAAACACGCCAAGGACGTGACGAAAAACAAAATTCTAAATTATCCGTATCTGTATTGTACAGTGGAAAATATACTCGGGCGAATAACAGAAGCCATTACAATGGTATTGTAAAAACGCAATTTATTTTACCTTGACCTTAACCGACGAGCAAACTACGTCATCGCGTACGCAACAGGTAAAGCTCAATGGGTATCCGGGCGCGCCAGCGTCGTCCGAATAAAATGCATTACCGGGGGCGCCTCGTTAGCATCTTTAACGATTTTATTAATACTAATTTCGGACCTGCTTAGCCGAACGTCGCTACATCTCGAGAGGAAGTGAGAATAGTAGTCGAATGAAAATAGCTGATTAGAGGTTCGTCCTTGCAGGGTCGCCATCTAATTATATCTGCATTATTTTTAGACGCACTATACATTTTATTACGCTTGCCCATTATGATAAATTCTCAAACGCTAAAATCGTTCGCACTAATTTGAAATTAATCGCGTTAATTTATGTCTGCGCTGCTGATGATTGATAAAAAAAAGTTTCATAATTCAAACAGGAAGTTTCGTGACTGGCATCAATTTATTACACCGCCACGCCACTATCGTGCTTAATATCAGTTATTGTTAATTTTTACCGTGGACGAACGAACAAATGACGATAAAATGCTTCGCACCAGAGAAGGTAAACGTGAAAATTGATTAAGCGTTGTTAAACAAATTGCGAGTAAGTTTTAATGCATGTTCGGAATGCTTATTGATGTGGCGTGCACGTGTTTTTAAACTATTCCATGAGCGTTTGAGCATATGATTATTGGAATTGTTACGACTGGTTTTTCTTTTACTATGTTGGTTATATGTGGTTATAATAACGACTGCAATTTATTAAAGATTTTAAATAATTAGTGGTAAAAGTATTTGTGTATTTATTATTTGCATTTTTATTGAAACACGTGAGTTCCACCACCAACGTACATAATTTGGTCTGCTGCAGTAACTGTTGAGAATGATGTAGTGGCACTATTTGCATAAATTAAACTTTTCCACTTACATCTAATTTAAAGCCAAATATATTTTTCAATTGAACTCAAGAGGAATTTAATTCAATTATTGTTTTATTTATTAAGACTACAGATTTAGTAATTATGTGGGAACAGAACATTATAAAATATAACAAAAACGCAAACAATATATCGTTCTGAAATTTTAGTTATAAAAGACTTATAGCACATTGCTTTAGTTACACATAAATTGAATTGTCAAAGTAAATATAATGGAAACTTAATGTAAATGAAATATTAACTTTTAGTAAACACGACCAAATATATTGGCTGATTTCAATTACGGTTTCCAAACTGTCACAATATACACATTAACGTTACTTCGGACACAAAACGACGTGCATTCCCACCATATGCTCGAAACCGATTGAATATTACGAAATGTCGATGTAATCACAAGGACAATCTCACCTCAAGACTTCATTGCGAATTCCCGATTCTGATTGGCGAAAATTTCTGACGTTAAATTTAGAAAAACATGTGTAGCGTTGATTAGAATTTACATATAAAGTATATTCAAAATAAAGCGTTACATAGGGGACTACATTTGAACTACATACATTGAATTAAATATACTAATGGCCATAAAGCTATTGATTGCGGTTTTTAAACGGTTTGCTGGCGTTTTTTTTTTTAATTTTACCATATTTGGATACTTTGTTAAATTATTTATAACGAAGTCATTTTATCTTAAATACCCTAAAAACGTAGGTGCAACTTTTTAAAAGCTACGTTACGCGATTGAACTCAAAATCGATATTTAATAAAAACAATTCATCAGCAATACATAAAATAAATCTAATGAAAATAAAATAAATTTAAATCTACATTGTATAAATAGATATAATATATTCATTGGTTTTCCCTTAAGGGTATTGGCGTATTTTCTATGCCGTGTTGTGAAAACGGTGCTATTAAGTGTTTACTTTTTGTAACTAACATATTCATTTATTCAACTTGAACAGTTCGAATATCATTGTAATGCAGCTCTTTTCCTTGTTGATACTTAATCTTTGCTTATTATTTAAATTTTGTTTTGATATGACACTCCTTGATGCCTTTAACATAAAAAGCATATCATACATGTCAATTAACCTTTCAATATTAAAATTTTCAAATTGACGGAAGCATGATTCACGCACGTTTTTATCCTTTTCATAACGAGGTGCACTTTTCGAAAGAAACTGTCGCTAAGATCCTTGGAATTGCGACGATTAGCGGCTTCAGGGTGTGTTCACTGATCTCTCGATGTCGTATTATTTTTTATGCATTGTAACAAATGCATTGTATTAAACAAATAGATAAATACCCTTTTCATAATTTGTCATCGTTTCGGCGTCTCCTTCATCTGCTCTGTCACTCTAACTTTCGTTTCCATTCCTTGAAACCCCCGACTACAGAAAACCACATGAAATGGTCTCTACTCTTTTTACTTCGTCCTTCATAAGCTCTTTCTCTTAGACAGACATTAAGCTTGCCATTGTATCTCGTATCACGAATTGTATTATAATTTAGAACGCTACCCAACCGTGTCTAAGATTTGTTTGTCACCTCACCAAAGTCTACTTCGTACTTTTACCCCCACCCTGTCCCTGTTAGTACATATCGCTCCGTAATTTTCTTGGGCATTCTTGGAAAGTCTATTCCATCAACTACAATACTCAATGTCTATTTTTCCACATCGTCCTGCTATATATGCTGTATATGGACTAACCAACTTTTTGGTATACTCCGGTTATATTTCAACCTTCAAAACCAATGTTGCTAACAAAACCCACGCGTTTAATATAACTCACTTCTTCCCTATGTTTGGCAATCTGATAATTCAGAAAAATTGTCAACTATCTCCATGCATTTGGTACTGTGGTTTTATAAGTATCCGTTACATATAAAATAGCATTTCTCAAAAACTTTGTATTTAGCTTTGATATTTGCCTTGTGAAGATCTAATGAAGATCTAATCTTAAGGCAAATGACAAATCGTCCACAAATTTTCCTCAATCCATATATTATTTTAATATTCAAAGTTTCTTTGAGCCTCTTCCTTTCTCTAAACAAGAAGCACTTTTGGTCAACCGATTTATTATAAATACCACATGGAATATTTATTGTCGCTGTATTATATTGTACATAATTTGCTTTGCCTACCCAACCCAACTCAACCCAACCCAACCCAACTCAACTCAACTTAACTTAACTCAACTCAACTGAACTCAATTCAACCAAACATCACGCTTCGTTCATCTATTTTGATATTGTTGTATTTCTCTTGTTGGTACTCTATCATAACTATATAATTTGATCTTTCTTGGATCGTCGTAGGCCAAATATTAAATCGCTGTTTACTTCCATCAATCCCAATTATTTCCACTAGATTTTTAATCTGCTCAATCGCTTGTTTCATTTATACTCGTATATTCTTGTAATATTCCATGCTGTCCTTCATCTTATATTTCGCACTATCTTGTCCTCCGATTTCTTGTTGTCTATCACTCACTGGATCCGTGTATTGTCATCACAATCATATAATCTATCTTTTTCATTACATATATTATATATATTTCTTGCTTCGTTCAAAAACTAAATCCTCGACCAATTTCTTGTTCATAATTTGCCATTTTTATATCTCGAAAAAATATTTGTCAACCCTCCCCTGTTTCTTATTTATTTTTGTTCTTTATTAAACTTTTCCTCATATTGCTGAGTTTATTTAATTGAATATAATTTAGAACCCTGTCCAACTATGTATACGATTGGTCACCTTTCCACAGTCTGCATCTTACTTTTAAAGTTAGATCATCGACCAACCAACCAGGTGTTTTTTCTCACCTTGTCTCGATCTTCATTGCTTCTGTAACGTGTTTCTTCTAAAATTATTCGGGACTGGCCAACCCAACCTAAACCAATCCAACCCAACCCAATCCAATCCAGCCCAACCAAAAACCCAATTCGTTCAACAATGCATGACTTGCCTAATTTACTACGACCCTAATCAGTAATAACATTGTATTTTTATCTCTGTTTGTATATTGTTGGTACTTTGTTATAACTGTATCATTTGATCTATCTCTTCGTCAAAATCTTTGCTACCATCCTCATTCCTCTTCCAATTTTACGATGTCCGACGAGCTTGGTCGTGAAAGCCAAAGATCAAATCCATGTTTGCTACCAATTATTTTCATCAGATTTTTAATCTGCTCCATCTTTGATTCTTTCATTAATATATTTTGTAATATTCCATGGTACTCGGTGACCCGTCGTCTGATAGCTCGCAGTTATTTTTGTTTTAATTTCATTTTTAATTTCATTTGCTACTCCATTTGCTGCTATATATCTTTCACTGGATTCGATTCGTCATCACAATCAGGAACCCTATCTTTTTCATTACCTCTATATCTTTTCCTTCAAAACTAAATTTGTCAACGCAACTTAACCCACCCGTTGGAGAATATAGTTGGAATTTAATCTTCTCCATCAACTCCTGCATTTTTTCAAAATTCACTATTCAGTAAAATGTTTGCCAATCCTCCCAGTTTTTTATTTATTTTTTATGTTTCAATCCACTATTACGATACACTCGGCCCGGAAAATCAAAGAACTAATCATCGTCAACCTTGTCACCTCCAACTAATGTTGACCAAAATATTGTTGCCAATTCACTAGACAGTTGCCCATTGTGTTCCCTCCATCCATACATTCTCTCCTTATTCCACTTCGCTTTGCTTCAGGGCTGCTATAAACATTCAAACCAATTTAGTCAAATTATAAGCACCACCACTTGCACTGCTTAAACTGATTACGAGGCTGCATTGCAGTTTTTCTGCTTGTGGGCCAGTTTTATTTCAGCGTGTTGAAAAATATTGTGGTCCCGATCATTCAGTTCCAAGCATAATGTGTCCCTGCTCGTTTCTTTAATATGAAACAATGAAAATAGAAAAGATTTGTCTAACGTCGCGTTTATCGTTCACTTGTAATTAATGAGTTTAACGATTAAAGTAATTTCATTACCAATCGATTAAAATCATTAGAGTAACTAGATTGTCTTCACAATAAACGATATTTAAGTAAAATGCTGAAATAAAAATACCTGAAAGAGTGAAAGAATTATATTTCCCGTAAATTTTATATTAATCTCTATACTATTTCTGATTAATTACAATAAAAAAATATATCTGATAATCTGAAGTAATGTCTGTTTATGTTATCGCGCCTATCGAGTCTAAGGAATGTCGAATGCATCGATGACTTTGAATTGGATAACTGGTTTAAACACTTATAGGAATTACCGTTAGTTAGTTACTTGCGAATCTTAATTAATCTAGGGGTTCGGAATAAGCAGCGACTGCGTAAGAGCCGCGTGCTCAGATCCCGATCGGGCCTCGATCGAGAATAATTTAACGTACAACAACTGCTCCTTAAATGGAGTGGATTTAAATTTTTAATGAAATTGCGTCGTATATTTTTAAAACCACAAGGTATTTAGAAAAGGTATTTGGCGCTATCTTGCAAATTTTGTTGCGATAAGTAACGTATTTAGCCACCATAAAGAAATGTGTAAATCAACACGTGCGAAACAATGGATAATTTTTGGGGTCAAACACGAAAATTATTCCTTGATTTTCATTGAGCAAGTCCTTAATGTAACAAAAGTGTTAATTGTTAATTAATGTTATTCACATAATGTGTGGAATTTTTAATATTTTTAAAATACGGAGAATTTCTTTCAAATTTCATACAAGACGTATTCATCGCTCTGTTGAATAAAAATTTTAAAGTAAGCTTTGAGCTTTTTCTAATCTTGTAGCGCTTCCATTATTAACGTACTTGCAGCGTGTCCTAGTATTGCATTTATTTTAGTTTTTACCAACGCACTCGTTTATTTCTGAATTTTACCTCGACTTGTTTCATTTCAGATTTCTTTATTGTCACTATTAATATTAATCATACATCAAACTGCCGTAACTATTATTTAATTCTTCGCGTGGATCATATAAATAGTTTTATGAATTTATCATCCTCCGCATCGTGCAATGAATTTTTGACGGCTGCAAAAAGTAATAAATTCCTCCACGCTCCGAAACTTTTACAGCAAAGTTGGGCGATATCAGGAACGACGGTGTCGACGTCTGGCCGAGGAAATATGAAATCATCGCTTCAGGCCCCGAATATGCACCATACTTTCACAGAAATACAGATGCACGGTGCGAAGAGCGCGGCATGTGAACGTTACACAACTTTATTACCAGAAAAGCGATGTGGGAACGAGAAGCAGTTAAATGATCTTTAACATTCGAAATTCAAACGGAACCATGTGCTTTAATACGCCTCGGTTAAATTACTTTTAAAATAATGAAATCGTGCCAGAAATAATTAGAATTTAATTTTTCTTCGCTTATTAATTTGAATATACAAAAGAATTACAAATTAACTATTTGCACGTTGCAAATCCGACGAACATGATTCGCATGTGAAAGTGAGTGGAGTTTTGCGCGTCTGCTGGCGAGTCTGTGATCGCCGGAATATATAGCACCCGGTCGTATATACCTACGTCACGCAATCGGCATGGCATAGCGTCTGAATTACCAAGTCTATATTTAACACGCGCTGCACTACCCGCTCAATGAGGCCTGTTGCTAACCGCCCAGCCGTAATAAAACTACTATTACTATTATTTCGATCGACGCGTTATTTTTAGCGACACCTATACAACAACCTTGATTCTCGATCTCGGCCCACATTATCATAAATCCAGCGACTAGAAAACACCCAAATTCGCTTCGTACATACTTTCTGCTATTATTAAGCGTTGTTTTTGTGGCGCGCTGCGATGACGATACTTTTTTCGAACGCGATAAGATAAGGGGGAACATTTTCGGCACCGAAATAAAACACGTTTAACGACTATTTGGGAAACGTTGCCGCCGTAGTCGTCATTTGAATTACGTGATCGCGTCGCAGCTTGGATTTCGACGGCTTATCGCCTGTTAACACCACGTTTCGTGTTAAGTGTTAAATAATTATGTGGCCCCCCCCAATTGATAATGGTATCTGTCACCTTCGCATTCTTTCACAATCTTAGACGCAATTTGTAGAAAAAATTTAACGAAAATGTCGATAATGCCGGACGAAATCACATACGTATCCAACAATCACCATAGGTTTGGCATAGTCGATATTGCTTAATCTCACATTCTTTCTGTTTTGAGACATGAACGGCCACGTTGCTGTAAAATGTTTGTGTCGACAGTTGCTCTAATTATCAATAGAACGTGGAAAAAATGTAACTGCGAAGTGTTTAGATAGAATGCATTATACGAAACGAGAAATAGTAACTTTTGAGCAGTAATGATCTCAATCCTCCTCAGTAGTAAAATTAGAAACTCATCTCCCTGGTAGCCAAAGTGGTATACCAACGGAAACTATGTTAGAATAATGTGTTGTACTCTTCGCACTGGTCACATATAAGTAGAGTATTTTTCGTATCTTCTCCATCACTACCCTTTTAGTCTCTTCTTTGCCTGAAATGCGCAGTGCACCAAAATTATATTTAATCTTCGTGGCGCCCAAACTACTTAAATGTCCTGCATATCCTTTCTAAGGACTGGTCACCTTCAAATTTAGAAATAAAGCACTTTATTGAGATTCATTGCAATAACTATTATTACGTACGTTCCGCATTGTGTAATGAGAGTAATCATCCCATAAAAATAATTAAGAGTTGTGACAGAAATAACCATCACCTGCTCTAAATCATTCGAACCCATCAATTATTTACTAACTCGTACCTCAAGGCGCTACATTTCTACGATTCTCTAATTTAATTTAATAATTCGAAATAAAATGTAATTCTTTATGACTCATTTTATGAAGTTTTGAAAGAAAGTACATTTTATTAACGCAACATGCTACATTTATTTGCATTTTACGATGACAACTTATTGAGCGTCGTCGTGGCCGTCGTCCAAATAAATTTACGTCTGCATACGGTTTTTTTTTAGTCCACTTTTAAAAATAATCGAGAGTCAACGTTCCTTTGGCATTTCACCAAAGGCAATTTGCATTCATCGCTTTGTCTTCAGTTATAAAACTGTCCGCATTATATTATACAGCCCGCCGATTTCTTAACCTCATTTACGAACCGGTTTATTTATTTTAAACGCTGTTTAATGTAAAATTGCCGCATTATGTTCATCGCCGCGAATTATGCAATAAATGAATTAATAAATAAATAGAAATGATCCTTCTTACATTCACTCGAGATTGTAACATCGTTGCGCGGCGTGACGCAATCGCCTCAATGTAAAATTTATGTGTTGCGTTAAATTTTAATTAAACGGGACGGACGGTCTCGTTCGGGATTGGAAATAAAAAGTAATTTGATGTTATAATGGAAACGTATTCTTGATTATATGTAAGTCAGTCGTCGCGGCAACTGTTTATTGCTACGTTTGAACTATGGTTGCGTAATAAAAATAAAAGTGATGACACCAGCTGTAAATGACATAACGACGTTTGGTTAATTCGTTTCAACCCAGGCGCCATATAATTACTGCCAGCGTTTATTTCTTTGTTTGTAATTTATATGGGAGAAATAATCGTGTTTATTTCAATATAATGACCATATATTGTAAATGTTGGATTTACATAATTATGTAATTCACCGACAGCGTTTAATTAAAAAAAATAGAAAATTGATTTTAAGCAATTAATGTGTTCCTTTCTAAACTATGAATATATAATAAGGTAATGGTAATTAAGTTTAAATTCTCATAACTTCCTTGCATTTTTGTTCGTTTGTGTTTATTTGTATACTTTTGTTATAATGTTATAAGTTTTTATATTTTTCTTAATTAATCGATGCCTACTTTTATGCGCAAGTACACTTTACGCAATTTTTGTTTGTTTCCTTGGTGCTCCATATATTTTAGTTTAAAGTTATTTTATTATCACGATATAGAAAAATAACCCATAAAATATTCCAGGGTAAACTCACAATTGCATTTCTATTCCAACCCTTTATGTGACAAAAGGTCGACAAAAGTGCAATATGTGTATTAGTACAGGTAAAAGGTTAGAAAGGTAACACATTGCCTCATCTGAACATCTGACGTTTCGGTACACTTTAATAAATAATGTTACGTACCGTTTTTTCTATAACCTCTCTATATATTGTTTTTATTGCCTTATTTATATAATAAACTGGAAGTTTAAAATAATCATTTTTGAAAGACATCTTCTTGAAGTCCAAGCTATTCCTAAACACTTATTTCAGCGAAAAATTTATAAATTTAACAAAACACTTGAAACTTATAAATTTTTATTTATAAGTTATTTCCAAATATAATTCAATTTACTTTGTTACATATTTCAGTATTTAATATTTTTCTGCTCCAGCTTAAAAAAAATTTCAAGTCAAAAACAATTTTCGTTGGTCACCTAAGAAATTCATTGATACAATCAAACATTTCGTCGAACTTGTGACCGAAATAATATGTTATAAAATATTAATATCGCACCATCGTTTTAATTAAAAAGGAGATGCTATGAAATCCATCTTGATAATAAAAGTACATTAAAAGCCAACCAAATTACGAGCGATTCATAAAACTTGATGGCAAGAAATCATTTCGCGATTGTCTCGAAATTATTTCGCTTCAATTTACTTAATTAGAAGGCTTATAAATAATATAATTATCAGTTTCTAGAATAATTTTATCAATCCCGGCGATCTTCATCGCGTCAGAAGATCAGATCAATTATCAATTGATCGATTTATCTCTACGTTGAACACGCGATCTTAAAATTAATTTTTGTAATTCTAAAAACAATAACATAAAAATAGCTAAGTATTTGTACTTATATAACTGCATATATATAAATAATATTTTTGTAATGTATGTATCGTGATTCGTCTATTAAAACGCTAATATTAAAATTAATACTACATTTTTGCAATAGTGTCTGAGGTAATAAATTTATATGACAAGTGACATTAAATAAATCTTAGCGCGATGTTATGGTCGACTTTCTACATACTTCATTTGTGTACATATAATATATGTTTGCCCTTTACAAATTAACATAATGAAGATGTATTTAGTAAAATTAAAAAATGTTGGAAGCAAAATATTATATTAGTAAAACGCAGTGGGCAAATAACATGAAACAGTTTAATAATGTGCAGGAAATACATTGATAAAATTGGGTTTGTAACTTGATCAAAATATTCGTCAGCATTTAAACAAATATTGATATTTGCTAGGGTTTATTTTGTTACATTATGCAGAAATGGTTATAAAACTATGCCGTCTATATGATTGATGTATTATATATTTTGAAAATTGTATTTAATTAAAGTTTGTTGTTTTAATGCTATTGTTTTTAAAACTGAGAAATATATTATTTACGTCATGCTCTGATTATGATCTACTTTCTGGCGGAGCTATTGCTAATTGTACAACTAGTGTAGTGCCCGGTTTCACAAACGATTGTCAAATGGTGAATTAGTTAACAAGCCTTTAACGACTCGTTATTATTTGTGAAATCCAAAACAATGGTAATTTTGCTTTTAACGGTTCGTCAAGGTAATCAATTGTCAAATATTTGACGATTGATTAAAGACTCATTAACGAATCGTCAAACTTTTGAACATTCGTTAACAAGCTGTTAACGACCTATTAGCTTTTGTGAAACCGGGCATAAGAGTTAATCGAGCTAATATATTCTGTACTTATTGTTATAATACGATAACGAGAGAGATAAATTCACTCTTCAAAACTAATTTATGCGCGAACTTTAGTTATTGACGAAAAAATACGAGATTGCTGCGTACCAACTATGTTATGGCGTTATACACTGTATTGGTGGCATAGACCGATTGTAATATCAATCATACATAATTTTATTAAGATTCAAATAAATATGCACTGAAATCGACGTTTAAATTTATTTTGGTCAACAAAGGCAATTACGAAATTTAACTATTATAAACATCAACAAACAATTAGGTGATTTTACCGATGGGGATGGACAATTTATTATTAAATGTCAATTTTTGTTAGACCGAGGGAGATATCAAATTAAATTATAACTATTACTTGCGTTTTATTATGCGTGAACTTTTCACAACATTTTGTGGCTATTAAACCTGTCATGTTCACATCGTTTTGTTCACTACACTTAAATATTAATCCTTCCCAACACAAATTGACGCGCTTTCCTATAATGAGTGAATAAATCGACACCAACTTCCATTGCACTCTATGTATGGAATTCGCCATTCTCTTTTTTGTTTACAAACGGGACGAATTCAAATTAGGAAAAAGGGTTTTTCGATTCCAGCTTCGAAACCGTTGAAGACGGTTAGGAGTCGTCCATTCGATGCCGTTAGCAAATTAATTTCTCTACAAGATTTGTAGAGTATGCCAAGTATGATGCCATAATACTAGATAATTATATAATAATTAGGTTAGTTTTAATCACTTAATCCGTACGTACAAGAAAAGTACACCTAGCCATTTCATTGGTCGAGGCGGCGACTAAACTCCGACGCCGAGTTTCTTCGAAGTGCTGCCCCTACGGTGTGCGACATACGACAAAATAAAGTTCTAGAAAAACAAATTCTCCAAAACAAAGAGCCCAATGGCATATGACTATCTTTTTTACTTCAGAAAGGGAACGAGTTAGAACTTCACGTTTCTCAAAAAAAGTTTTTCGACTCCAGCTTCGAAGCGGTTGAAGATAGTTATGCCTCGTCCATTCGATTCCATTAGCAAATTTCATTCTCCAGACCTTTGTTTATATAATTTTTTCACGCGAACGATAGTTTGCCGGGCGCTCGTTAACGTGCCATTGTACGGTAGAAAGCTGCGACGCAAGTCCAGCGAGCATTTACATTTTCTATTCCTGTTTTTGTAGCTAAAATATTATGTAGAGGTAGAGGTGTGTAAGGTATTGAATTAATTACTCGCTATATTACAATCCACCTGATTTTGGTATATTTTCATTTTAAATATTTGATTTTGACAAGATATCCGGAACAAAAATTTTTACATCTCTTTCATGCATTTCTATCCATTTACAATTTGTTTTAAAAGTGTATTATGTACGCGTTGCTAAAGCTTTGTTTATTATTGTCATTGAATAGATAACTGTGAAAATATGAAAAATTATATGTTGTTTAAAGCCAGGAAAATTAAATTTGCGTGGAGTAAATTGTGGCTTAATTACTGTTAGATTTGGATCCGGATACTGAATAATTGAAAACAATTTTAACAGAACACAAATTCATGAATTGCGATTACATTTATGGGCAATTAAGTTGTGAGTTTAATTATAATTTTTATGAGAATTTATTTTAAATCAACAATATGTATGTATTGTGTTATTCTAAATATATTTTATGTCAACAATTATCACAAACATTTTCGTTGATGAATACGAAACCTGCTCGCCAACGCAGTTTTAAAGAATGTCAAACTCAAAATGGCAAACTTTATCAAGTTTTCTTACATGTTACACATATACAGCCTCATTATGGAAATTTGAGGCATACTGTAAAAGATTCCCTGGTCTTCTTGCAATAATATGATTACATACATACTTGTTATGATGCTAATTGATACATTTTCATTAAATTTACATTTTTTACACTTACATCATTTAAAACCTTAAGTAAACATATCGATTCTGTTACACATTTTGGAGCTAATATTGGTTTACGGCATATTTTATATCTCATGACACGTTACTACCCCCTGTAAAGTCTAAACGTTGTTGTACACTCACTGACTTTATACAGGCACGTCACCTCAATGTCTTTATTAAATCACATATCCATAATTCGATTCACACTGATATTTGAAATTTGTTTTGACATTGGTGAAGGGAACGTATTGTCAACTTTGAGACTTTCATTCTAAAACCATTGAATACTATGTTGTTCTAGCTCTTTATCCAATTGTATCATTCCTTCAATGTTTTCATAGTTTTACAATTTTGTCTCAATTTTTTTATAATTAATATTATTACCATTTTCCTTCTCTTATTCGCCACAAATTACACTAAATCTTGCCTTCTCTTATTCGCCACAAATTACACTAAATCTTGCCTTCCTGAAACATACTATTTGAATCGTGTCTGCTCTCAATATGAGTACAAACATATCCTTAAACCTTGGACGCTATCAGATAACTGTAAAGTGCTTTGCTCGTTGATGATAACACCGAGACGTTCCAGCCTGTTTGCCACAAAATACTGGCCCACTATTACAATATATATTTCCTAATTAACTCCTACTCAAAGCAGTCCCGTTAATAATACCGACGTGCACGCCTAACCTCGACATTCAATTAATAGTTTTATCAGAACATTGAAACCGTTTCAAACCAACTTATGTTATGTTCCTTCGTCGCCAAATATCCTGCAAATAACGAGCAATTACCAAGCAATACTGTTATAGATCAAGATAAATATAACACCACTTCCGCTTTGCTAACTATAACACTGCTAAACAAAAATAAATATATATCCTTCATCAACACATACATGACCTACTGTGTGTATATGAAATAGATTGCTCCAATTGAAATCTGTGTTAAACTTCGTCCGATTAAAAACAGAATCCGCGATCACTCTAACTAGGTTACCCGCAAACGGGTCGAAAAAATCCCTGCAGGATGTAAATACACCGTCCGTGCAGATTTATCGCGTCGGGTGCTGGAATTCGTAAAAATTAAACCACTTAACGACGCCGTAAACAACTTTTGTTCGAAAGTGAACGTACGCAAGATCCTGAAGCGCGACCTTGAGGCGCGCGCGACGCAACATGGCGACGAAAAAATTGGCTTAAGTCGAAATTCTCCGCGGAAAACACGTCTGCGAGACCGACCAACGCATGCACACGGCGAATATCGGAGTAAATCCGCGGGCGTCGCCGTCGCCTTCTGCCATAAATCAGATTCGGATTCTTCTCATATTATACAAGGATACGTTGGAGTAGATGCCGTAGGTAAGGTGGTAGGGGACGACATTAGCGGAGAGTGAGTGTGGTTGTTCTGTCCGGTCGTCTAGAGAACGTTCTTCGCCTGCTCATTTCAGAAATCGAAAGTAATTGCCGAAGACCGTTAGTCGATCTCGACCGCTTTGTTTCTCTTTCGTTGGAACTGTTTTTTTTTTATTTCACCGTACTGTTCTTTTGTAAATTGTTGTGATGTTTTTATGCGATTGTGTCTATGGGTTATTGTGCAGATTGAACGACACACTTTCGATGTGTTAATTGTGCGTTGTGCTGGGCTTTTGGGAATCGATAATCGTAAGTGCTGTTACAAAAGTTAATACACGATTTGTCGTATATTTATTTTGTTATAATTAATCGCTTGTAAAATTAGCCTACTTCACTCACCATGATTTCAACTACCAACTGGTTATTTTCCTCATTTTGACGGTAATTAAATTCGTTTAACGCCTCGCGAACTGCTGGATTATAATTAAGAATGCGGTGAGGTAATGGTTATGCTTAAGTCGTTCGTAGCAAATCCTAATTGAATATCTGGAGCACTTGGCTTACTGAATATTGTTATGAATTTTCGAGCTTCGTTAGCATAACTTGCCACTAGAGATTGTTGAAAAACTGAAAGCAATTTACGTATACAATATTTCAATTATAAGAGATTATAATTAGCATTTACTTGAACCGCCAATATTATAAAAATTGATTCGAGGTAAATTTCGTAACACGTAAAAATTATGTTTTATTTATTTCGTAAAAATTTTGACACGTTATACGATTTTTTAATTTCTTAATTTATATGTCAAATTAGGACTTATCGTTGATTTAAAATAAAACTTTTTTGGATCAATCAAAATATTCTGCATGAATCTCAACTTGAAAATTCTCGACCAGGCGAAGAAAAAATATCGTATCAATTAATTTTCAAAAGCTGGCGACTACTTAAAAATAAACAAAGAAACAAGGAAATCAGCAACTTTTTAAACAATTTAAGGACGAAATGGGCTTGAGATTTGATCAAGTTTGACTAGACGACTGTGGAGCAAATATCTATGAAATTGCATTAGATGTAAGCCTCTTCTGATCTTCTGTCAACATGCCAAAAGAATTTATTATCAAACGTTTTAGAAATTATTTCATATCTTGGGAATCCTAAAAAATTATAAAAAACCACAATTCCCATTAGAATTCCTCGCGTCAACAACTATTATTTATAGCCCCATATTTATATTAAATTGGTCAATATTATGTTTTGTTTTTGTCGAGTTTTTTCGCAAGGACGTTTAGTCAAAAATTGTTGTTCTTTTAATATTTTTTAAAATATAAACAATTATGATTTAAAAAATACGTTTGCCCGACTGGGTGAACACAAATTTTCAATTCAATTTTTTTCTAGCAATAGTTATTTAAAGCTTTTTTCTATTAGTTCTACCAGCGAAAAACCTCCAAATCTTTTGTTGATAAATTTATGAATAAATTTCGAAAATTAATGACATGTTTGATGAACTTCATTTTCTGTTATTCCATAGTTTATTAAGCAGATGAGGGCAATTGGTCTGCATAATTTTGTGTTTTCATAAATACCAGGTTCCTTCTACGATTATGCAATTAAACTGACTGGTTAGAAAACAAGTTTTGGTGATATAAACATGCAATTTCGGGACCATGAAGCGTCGTCAGCAGTTACATTCCTTGGACTGGTTTCAACCGAAAATGTTTTAGACGTGAATATTTGGAATAGTTCTTAGCTTTATTTATTTATTTATTCACTAAGAATGAATAAATCCGATATTTATTAGTCCTGGAATTTTATGAAAAAATGTGGCAACGCCACATTCGACAAATATTAATAAATCTGTAGAATTGAATTTATATTTTCTGAGCTGATTAAGGTACTGACATGAATTGTTTTCTTTTCGCTATCTTGCGTTTAAACTACAATTAAGGATTTGGTTGCTTTAGCTTCAGTATTTAAAAAAATTACAAAAAAAAATCAGAAAAAAACATATATACAATTCTTCATCAGACACATGGAATTATTACTCGCCATTCCTGTTTTATGTGTAGATTTTTTTTTAACTTCTATCCTTAATATCTTTCAGATATTTGGTGCAATGGGAAAATTTGAGTCACAATACATGGTGACATGGAGCACATGTATTAGCTTCCAGCTTATGTTATTTATTATTCATTGTTTTAGATGGATTTCGAAGTTTTAGATGCCCCTTTTCCATATTTTGACCTCGTTACTGTAGCTTTATCTCCTCCGTTAGGATGCAGATTATACTCTAAGCCTCCAGTAAGACTGAACCCAATGTAATATACAGCACTCAAGTCCGACTCAATCCAACCCAGCCTCCGCGACGAGTATCACAACGAATTGAATCTGATCTTAAATAAGAGCTATATGGAGTCCGTTTCAGCCAATCTTTTTCTTTGTAAAAACAGACCATTCACTATATATCATTTTTTGGCAATCTAGATGACGATGTTAACGACACTGCGAACCCTTAACGTATCCAATTTGAATAGCAAAGTCATAGCAACTGGACTTTCCCATTTTGTTGCTTTCCTTTGGCCACCTTCGTCTAGCTTCGAAAGATGCTAGGCCGATATTAATGAGCCTACCCCATGTAACAAGAGCCTTCAAACCCATCCCAGTACAATTCAACGCCATCGTTAAAACAGCTACGTTGATCGTCCACATCAACCAACTATTATCCAATCTAGATGACAATGTCATCGAAAGATCAGACCACATACTTACATTGAAAGTGTACAATTTCCTTCCCTTACGCCATGTAAGGGAATGGTAATTTTATTATTTTGGCCAGTTCCGATGCTACATCATCAGTTATATCAAGACGCTCCAGTAATAGATAGCTCAACTCATGCAATATACATTTCCTAAAAGCCAACCCAACCCAACCCAACCCAATTTTCAAGTGTCGATAAGCACTTTATCAGATGAATTAATTATTTTGTTGTAGATGAACTAATTTTTTATGACTATCGGGTTACGATGCCTGAGAATGTAAAGAATTGTCTGTCGCCGGTGACGCTTCCACATATAGACGAACCTGACCGGATATACACACAATAGAACTGTTATGTACAGTTAATGAGAGCACTTAAGATTTAGTTTTACAAGAGTGCATAACGCACAACGGTAACTCTTTACGCTAATTGTTTGTTTTGTGCTTTTCTACGACTTATCGTAAATCACTCGTAATTTAAGTTGATGGTTTTAAAAAAATTACTTATTCCTTAGTTATGTATACTACTGCCAACCCAAGCCAACCGAACCCAACCCAACCTACCCCCCTCCCAGGAATAATTGAAAACGCTTATTTGAAAAATCCCGAATACAATAAATTTTGGAAATTTTAGCCAGGAAATATTTTATATTTTTTTAAATTTAATTATTTGAAATTATGTTCCGAGTCTTTGGTCTATATGGCCGAATCTCGAGGTATATATAAATCAGGACATACCAAGAGCATTTGTACATTTTCAGAAATTTGCTTTAAAAAATATCAGTTTGTGGCATTTATGACTTGGGAATGTGAGGATCTTTTTTCTCCAGAAGTCGTCTTATTGGTAATATGTCGAATGTTACTTGAAATACTTGAGATATAAATCAGGACGTGTCAAGAGAATTTCAGCATGTTCAGAACTTTGATTGAGAAACTCTTCAATGATTGCTTCTATGACTTGGGGATGTGTGGATGTTTTTTTTTTACCTAGTTGGTTATTGGTAATATCGTTAATGTTACTTGCTGGCCATTCATTAATGTGTATGGTCTATGTGGCTGAATCTTGAGATATAATTCAGGACATGCCAACAGCATTTGAACATTTTCAGAAGTAGCTTGAAAATATCTTCAGTGGTAGCTTTTATGACTTGGGAATGTAAGGATCTTATTATCGTCGTCTTTTTTTTATAATCGATCTTTATTGCGTAGTCATCTTATCAATTTGTGTTAACATTACTTAAATGCCTAATCCATTTTTGAATAGTTTGTATTTTGGATCACCGTGTGAGCTTTTCTCAACATCATTTCCTAAGTAAGTCAAACCCAACCCAACTCAACCTAGACAAAACAATGTTACTTACTTGCATTCAATGTCTGCATACAAATAGACGCATTTTTTGTTCGTTCCACGCTTGCATCTGTGAGAAAATTAGCAAGAACGATGTACAAACAAACCCAATACTGTGAATATCGGCCATTATGATCGATCGTTCAAGGTCTTCTGCGGTTTACAAGTCGCGCGGCGAATTTCTCTTTCCAACGGCTTCGCAACGTATCTCTTTTCTCTATCTGCTCGGGCACATCAAATTACAAGACGTGATGCATGTAATATTCATAGCAGAACGTCGTCAATGTGTGCGAGCACCAAAGATATGGCACATTTATTCTTGCGTAAGGGGTTTGTCGCTCGAAAGTCGACCGGTCGGGCTATCCGATTTAAAACTACGTTTGGCTTGATGAGGATCATGTTTCGATTTTTCAGCAATCTAGGTCAAACGAAATTATCATGTTTGCGGAATTTGGTTTGCGTGATTGCATTGTTTACAGCGGGAGTGGATTGGTAGAAAGGCGAAATATAAATTTGCAAGTGAATACGAACCGAGCTTTTTCTGAAGATAATAAGAAATGAAAGTAAGACAGATGTATGAGATTATAACTTACTGCTAGCAACTATAAATTATTTTGCATAATTTCATATAAGATATATAATTATAAAAAAATTAACGATGCTTTGTGATTTTTTACTTTTTACGAAATAGTGTTATATTATTTTGTCTGCAATAGAAAATACTTTTATTGCATTTTCATGTTCCAAATATATCAATCAAAAATCAAAGTTTATTTAAGTAATTAATTATAAAAAGCGTAAAAAACTAATCACAAAGATATATATATAAAAAAAAACAATTAAAAATGATAAATTAAAATCACCAATTTATTCCATTCATAACCCGTTGTGTCGTGCGAATATATTTACGAATGAAATAAATCTCGACGATTCTTGGAACGGGAACGACCTTCACGTGAATTGTAGTAAAACAATAGCAAGGGTTTTTTGTGTCGACCGGACGATGTGCACTGCGTTTTTCTTGGAAATGAGCGGTGCGTTTAATGGAATCACTCTCAACTATTCTTGGAAAGTTTTTTTCGATTACCACACGTACTCGCTTAAAAAACGGCAACGAACACAATTAGGAATCACCCCGTTGTTTTTACTCCACATTTAACGACCGCAAGGACGGACACTTCTCGGAAATCGTTCGAGGTGAGCCCGGCGTGTCTCAAACGGTCGGGACCCGACACTTATGTTAATAATTTTTATTATTTTAACTGCTGGCGTATTGGAAATCAAATTTCAATGTCGATAATGGAGGGCATAAATACAGAGTGTTGTACGTGATTATATAAAGGACGTAATTAATGAACATCGAAGGGTGTTCGGAGTTGTGGCATTTATGAGAAAGTTTTGAGAAGCGCTGCGGTACGACTGCAATCGAATGAAATAATTGTTTTTTTGCGACATTTTTTCCTACGAATTCTTTACAACGACCTTTAGCGTAAACGTAGTAAATATATCGTAAGAAACCATGAATGAAAATGTGTACGTCTTGATATGAATGAATTTGAACTGTTGGATTTTTTTTCAGGATTTGGTTATCGCAAATATTTTTTATTTGTTAATTTTATAATTTTTTCATTCTCGACAATTGTGAGTTTTTATGAAAATTTTAAATATGTAGATATTAGGCAAAGTTCAATTGCTTCGATGACAATTTTTTTTTAATACAGAGTATATTGTTATTATGTTCATTTTGTTTTAATGTCTATTGCTAGATTGGTATGTTTGTATATAGTGACAGTCTAAAGATATTAGTTGAATACGTCACAAAGCATGTGCAAAAATAATATAGTAGGTGATTTCTGTTGATTATTTAAATTGGATTTATCAAAACAACAATTTAAAAATATAACTGTACTTGTAATGTACAGAGGCAACGCTTAGGCCAATCGAAATATCTCAATATCCTACGATTGTGATAAATTTGATCCCAACGTCTGAAATTGCTGAAAATTTTCAAACTAGTTTAGATTTGTAAATTTCGATACTTAAAGAAATTAATTTGGTAGCAACACAAAATTACTGAGCAAATTTTACGGAATGTCTTTATTAAATTTTATTTCTGGTTCATCTGTATTGTTCGGACTTCCTTTGCTGAAGTCCAAACAATACAAATAATTCCGAAATTAGTTGTGTTTCCTACGAGGAATATTAAAATATTTGCTTCCCTTGCTGGCAGAATTGACACAATTTCGTTTTATATTAAAATAGAAATTAAAATAGTGAATTTAACAAAATTAATCAACCTAAACTAAAACCAATCAATCACCAATACATTCAATTAAAATATATGAAAAAAAATCGAATGGAACCGTGTAGAAAAAAATTTACTTAACACCGATAACTAAATCGCAGCAACTAAAATATCTATTTTCCGCAAAAAAAACCGGACGACACAACACAACACACGATTTCTTTTGTAAAATTGATATTATTTGAATTTTATTGTGCTCCCACACGTTGCAAATTTAATCAAAATCAATTCAGTTGAACTGTCGCGAAAACCGAGTGGCGAACGACAAACAAAACAAGTGAATCGGAAAGTCGATAAAATAATAATGACAAACACAAGTGAAGAAGAATTTAATAAAAACCATTGCCAACGAAATGTGAACAAGGTAGTAAAATAAAATTAATGTATGAACTGTATGTTTGTGACCACCGCTGGACATTTCACCAAAAATGTTTTCAATAAACAAAAATATGGAGCCGAAAATAAAAAAAATCGTTCAAAAACCAAATTCGTGCAAAATACTCTATAGTTAGGGTTCCAGGTTGCAAATTCCATGAAAATCAGTACAATTGTAAAAAAGTCCGAAAAAGACGGCAGTAAAAACAACTGTTACGAAGAAGCGATTTAAACAAAATTAATGAGCAAACTGTTGACTTGAGACCAATCATGGAAATTACACCAACATTTGTTCAATTAACGTAAAAAGTACAAACGAAATTAATGAAGAGGAAAATACGCACAGAATGATCTTTAGTTGCAGATCCACTTTGCAAATTTAACGAAAATAGGTTCATTTGAACGCTCGCTAAAATTAAGTAGCGAAAGGCGTCCAAACAAAACCAATGACTGCCATGGCATACTCAGTAAAAAAATTGAAACGAAATTCGGATACAATATTTTTTAGTGGCGACCGAAATGATGACAAAAACTGTATTTCGGAGCCATATATATTTATAAAATGGGAAAAATTATATAAAAATGTCAAGTATGGTATATGAAATAATTTTCTAATAAATATTTTTTTTAAATTAAAAGATTGATAAAGTTCAGCATTTTTTTCGAAAACGATTGGTTCGTAAAATAGTAGTGAATCAAATGTACCAACTCAACTCAACCCAACCCAACCTATTTCAACCATTTAAGAAAATCCAACACTACACAACAAAAAATCACTATTTTTCAACGATTCTCGAGCAGAAGTTCTTAAAAGTTGATTTTAGGCACTAAATTAAAAGATTTGGAAAGTGTTCCGATTTTTTTGAAATATTTTAGTTTGATAGAATTGGTTCGTAAAATAGTAGAGAAACTAATTTTTCAACTCGACCCGGCACATACATTTCGAAAAAATTCTACTTCTGAATTAGATTGATTTCGGTATCGTGTTGTACACATTAACTGGTTGAATTTATCCTAACTCGAGAGCTGAAAACTTTTTTGAATTGTTTTAGTTGGATTGCATTGGTTCGGAAAATAGGAGAGATCCAAATTTACCAACTCAACGCAACCCAACTTAAGCATTTAGAAAAAGTTTTCAACTTTGAATTGGGTTGATTTCGGTCAATTCAAAATTAAGAAAATCCAATAACAAATAATAAAAAAAACAACAATTTTCTGAGGATTTGAACGATTATCGAGCAGATCTCTTTACGTTCAGTTTCACTAATAAATTAAAAGATTTTGAACGTTTTTGAAAATCGACCTTTACGTAAAAAAAGTAACAGGTTTTTTATTAATATAATAATAACCAACCCAACCCAACCCAACATTTCTTAACTTACTGTTGGTGAATTGAGCAACCCACGAACTGTGTTTCGAGTTTTCGAAGTTGTCTCAATGAATTTATTCTAAATCAAAATTTTGGTTTTCCTAAGCCATAGTTGAGAGGGGTGCAAAGTTCAAAGTTAACCCAATCCAAATTAACTTTGCAATGCACCTCACTTATCCAAGCTTACCAACCACATCGGCTTTGTTGCTTAATTAATTTGAGCATCACTTACTTTGACACACATATCTCGTCATTTAAACACAACCTTTAAGAAAACGTCGTTGTTAGAATAAAAAAAAAATAACTCCTCGAAATTAGTTAACTGTGATTGAAGGTTTGCATTGAGTTAATTTCAATGAGTCAATTCCTAAAAACGTTTCCAAATGAATGCTTAAGTTGTATTTGGTAGCACTGGAAACGTGTTGCCTTTCTAAATGGTATAAAATAGCCAGTAGTACTCAAAAGGTTTGCACAATTAATTTATTTAAAACAAGACACCAAAGATTATTAAAAGTTTTCCGGCACCAACGTTGACGTAAGTTAATTTCCAATAAGGAAAGTGTAGTACATTAGGTTCTAATTAATAAAACATATAGGTTAAGGTTAGTTAATCAGTTGACGTACGTATTACAAAAATCTTCAACCCATCTAGCAAACTGAGTAGAATACAACAATCTTATTATTTAATATTGTTCTACGGCCCTAAAATAATTAAATGCAATGAAATATGTAAATTAATTCGACAAATTTATTAGCTTACGAAAATAAGTTCTAACACTACTTTGCATTCTAAAGCTCTACCGCAGGATTCGGTTTTGGGACCATTATTATACGTCATCTGATTTTGTAATACTTATGGTTGAATGGGGTTGGGTTGAGTTGGTGTTCATATTAATATCTTTATGTATAATATCAGCTTTTTATAATAAGTTCAGTTAGGTTGGGTTGAATCTAATGTAACACAACTATTTCTCAAAGGTTGCACCCCAATAAAGATATATGTAATATATTAGTAGAAATCGTTACATTACATTAAATTATTTCAGCATGTATAGAAAAAAATATAGCAAAATTTACGGGTATTGAACTAACGTGTGAAATAAATTTGCATTTTGATGCTCTATAAATGTGCCACTACCAATAAAAATATGCTTGCGATTCGGAACGAATAAAATGGGTCAGAGTCCATGAATTACACTCGACGCGTTTTATTGTTCCATTTATTATGGCCACGGGTGTACGCAAATTTGAAACCGTAAACAAAATTAATCAATGTGATCATAAAACATCGGTGTATCTGCCAAGATAAACTACGAAAATCGCTACGACAATCAATACTATCTTTTTAAACAAATTTACGTGATCGCCCGATTACGCAGGTGCATAGTAACAGTCTACGTCGCTCCTTATTTATAATTCCGAATATCGCACCTATAAACTGTGTGCGCTAAGTATTCACCAAACCAACAATGCAAAGGTCACATACACTGTTTGCATTTAGTTAAGGATTATTCGCGAATTTACACACGTAATTTATTGCAATTGGATTAAATTTTTCATTAATCGTATTTTTCCGATAACCGCGCCATTTAAATAAAATAAATATTATCAAATAATTTATAATTGGTCTAAATATAATTCTGGCGAGATAATGCAACTGACACTTTGAACTGCGTTTCAGGCGAACAAAACAAATTTAGAAAGCGGGAAATGTACAAATTTTGGCGGTAAGGAATCCGCGCTGGCTTTATTACATTTTAGTAGGTCACAAGTGTTGCGGAAATTAAATTGAGAAATAATAACCAAACACACATCAGATTAGTTAATAACGATTGAGTTTGTGTTTACACAAAGTTTTGAAACGGTTTCGTGTACGAATTAAATTTACGATATACAGTGTCCTCGAATTGGTTACATAATTAGTGGAAAATATTGTGTTATAGTAGAGACAAGTTCTAGTTCGTGCTTTTGATCACAGCAGCAATTACATAATTAAATTGTGTAAAACGGTATATTCGAGGAAATCATTCATTTTAATAAAATATATTTTTCAGATGAAACGATGTACTAATGTGCACAAGTATGAAATAATTGCGTGTAAACCGGAATGTCTTCTCAAATTTTGCGCTTCCTGGTTACCCAATTATTCAATTTCGTTACGTTCCAAATTGAACGTTCCCACGTCTTGCAATTTGGCAAGCCACGTGAGTACGTAAACAAATAATTTGCGATTTTTATTTGCATGAGATCGACCCAGTTACATTTATCTTAAGTGATTATCTAGATAATTGGGGGCCTAGCGAGGTAGCGAAATTCGAATATATTTAGGCACGTTCGTCTATGACGCTTCGATTTTATTCTTTTCTCCTATCGGTGCGCGGTATCATGTGGGAAAGTTACAGCAAATCGGATGTTTTTCGTGCAAGATTGTCACAATGATAAGATATAAAGTACGTATTAATTAAAAGAATCTGATCGTAATTAATTGTGTTATTCCAGTTAGGAATTTTGTTATCTGCGTGACAATCTTTTATAAATGATTGTTTTGCTTGGATAATTTACAGCTCTGCTATTTAAATGTTATAATTTACATGTGTGTTGTTTTGGAAATGTGGGCCTCTATTAACTAACTACTGCAGTAACTAGGCAAAGCAAACATGTAAAAGATGCAAGTAAGATAAAAGCAATTTTATAAAAAAAAATAACCAGAATGACAGGAAAAATAGAACCGAGTGTAAGCTGTGTGATCACTGAAATAATATTAGACTTGTATTGTTTAGTGTTTTAATGAATTTTTACTTTCTTACACTTCATGTATAAAAAAGTATAGTATCATGAACATTTTTGAACTCCAAACTATTGAAGCTTAAACTTATAAAATAAGTCAAAATTATGAAAATATTTGAAGTTGCAAAATATATCCTAATTGTCAAAATAGTTAAAATTGACAAAAAGATGAAATTGCTGAATTGAAAAAAAATCTAAGAGGGGTTGGCCCCAACCCAACCCAACCCAAAAGTACTGTTTCCATATTTCTTTTTAGATATTTACAGCTGCAAAACTGCATTTTAATATTTTCCTCACACACTCTACATCCACAACACCGATGTGGTTTCTATGCTAACTGTGCACTTGAAAAATATCACTGCACTTGTCATCGACGAGGATTGTCAGCTTTTATCAATATTATTAAAAAGATACCATCAAGACTCCTCATGATAAACCTTAATTGTAATAAATAATAAATTCATTATGATAATTATCTGCATGCGTTTAAAAAAATACGTTCCAAGATGACATTGTTGATTACCGCCATAATCTGTAAGAATGCAATAAACAACAGTGTTTGTAACTAACAGGATTAAAAAAAATATTATGCGAACTGTCACCGCCAATTTCAGTTAATTACAAGAAGTAATTAAATTACAAGTATCTCATTCCCAAATTAGTCGACGACTTCGTCCCGACATATTTTTTAATTACTATTTTTGCTAAAACAATTAAAAACGAAATATTATCATCTGCTCAAATAACATTTTCCATCAAGAACGAAACAACTCTACGTTTTGCTAAGAAATTTAATTTAATATTAAAAAATAAATTGTTATCGTCCATGTCAACGAACTCTGACATACTTTCAAATTGAAATGTGTTACAAAACCCTCCTGTAATCAAGCGAATTTCTAGAAGTAAGTCGCGTATAATACATAAACATTACACAGGTAGAAGGTTCCAGGACCTTCAGGACTTAACAGTCTCGTATATATGCTGTCGCTTCAACGTTATTAACGTAATGTTTCGGCGTCCGATGTGCTGGTCGTTCGTACTTTTATTGTGTGTGATTTAATCGTACGTGTATTTTATTCATTTATAATTTTTAAGTGGAGTCCAGTTTAATATTTTAATAAGTGAACAATAACACGAAGTTCGTCTTGCTTTTTAAAACAATTTTATTATTAAAGTTATTTTTATCATTTCATTATTAGTAATTATGATGTTATAAGTGTGTGCGTTTATAGTTATTAATATACTGACACACTCATACTCGCAGACAAATATAACCAAAGCATTTAATTAACAAGTTTGTACATAAATAACAATTTAATTGGTTGGAGTTTAATGAAGACTGGCTTATGGTGATTATTTTGCTTCGATGATAATGGAAAAATATTTAAACCTGTTACAACGAGAATATTTGGGCGTTCGTTGAACAGCGAGATATAGTCGTTATCACCGTTAGAAATATTTTTAATTTCAGCACCGTTGGCGCAATATTGCACCACGTTATCAGTTTGAGGTTGTATTGACCTTTAATTTGTTTATCAAATTGACAGATCACTCACCATTCCAACTAAATATTATTATATATGTGAGATAAAAAACAATTTTGAAATTAATGACTAGTGCAGTAAAACGTGAGTATGGATAATTGTTATGGATAATTGGTTGGAGATATCAAACATTGTGTAGTTGAAAATGTAATGAGAAATTAACAAACTGAAAATTGTCGAAAAATAAAACTGCTATTAAAACAATTTTGCAAAAATAAAGAAAGCCAAGCAAAAGTCCCAAGGATGAGCGAATCCTTGGGATTCTTTTGACTACTAATCTACTAATAGATGGACCCTTTTTCCAAATTTGGTTTAATTTAAAACGTTATCTATGATCAGACACTATATATCGTATCTTCTGAATAATTGCGTTTCTCACTCAACTCTTCAATTGGCTGCTCTTGCATCGAACGTGGTTAGATCCATTTTGTTTTCGCCACCCAGACGTTAGTCTTAAAACATCTTACAAGTCTTTTCTTCCAAATTTTCATCGCAATAATGGGCAACTACGATCGATCTTAAAATTATTTCTACATCTTTCAGCATTTCATAATCTTGCCCAAATTTCATTGCCCTCAGAAGTTACACAATTTTTTTTTTTTGCTCGTCTTCACTACTTTTTCATCCACTTTCTGAAAGGAACGTTTCCCTCTTGGCTCAGCATTATCATTTATTTACAACATCTTTTCGCATGTTTATTTACAAGTCAACGGATACTTTTCTGCCCATCTCTGTTGCTGGTACAATTTTCAGATTGCTTCCACCCTCACAAGTTATTACAACCCCACAGCCAAACTGACATTCTTCACTTGACTGATTCTTCTTTAAGTTTTTATTTATTATTACTGCAGTGATTATATCTACCCTACATCGTTATTACCTCATCCCTGGGTTGGCCAAGTCTATATAATTTGGCTACTTACCATCCAACTCTATAGCATTATTCTTCATATAAGTTTCTTTGTTTTCACATCCACCAGTCATGTAATGCAATTCTATATTTCATCCTTTTTTCTCACCCTTTACCTCTTTCGCCCATACTATTGTACTGAGTTTCTAGTTCCTCACTCCCCTTCTTTTAAATTAATGCTTTCTAATTAATAAAGGCGACTTGTATAAAAATTGGAACTTTATTGAAGAATCCTAATTTAGACACCTAGATGGAGCATGTCTAAATTTTCCTATTTGATTTTTTATTAATATATTTTGACGACATTTACTCGTATAACTAACAAAGACTCAAGTGTTTTGATAAATCATTTACTTTGTGTATAAAACGCAAACTTTGTAAAATGTATGGCAGTCTTAATCAAGAAAAGCTTGGATTGCAATTTGGCTGGGTTGGGTTGGTTAATTCATCCACTTTGCTGCAATTTATGTGGCACAGTGTGGCACATCATATCACATCATACATTGTTGCACTTTTTACGTTCTATAGCTATTTTTAAAACAATGTCTCCCTTATCACAATGTTGTCAATTTTGATATTTTTGACAAATTGGACTTATAATTTTCTACTATATACAATGTTTACATTAAAATTTTCACATTTAGGCACAATTGACTAAGATTTTTTTAGCTCCTTTGATAATTTTGATCATGTCTATAATGACAAGCATGTAAAACTGTCTCTAAAGTATTAAAAACTTGCAAAACACAAATTAGCAAACAAATCAAAATTGCTAAAAATTTCAAAATGTCAAAATTACAAATACTAAAAAAAATTGTTATGAGAGTAAAAAAAAATAAAAAAATTTCAAATATTGTCTAAAATTTTAAATGAACAACATTTAATGTCAAACCAATAAAAATGTTTAAAATTATCGAAAAGGTCTAAAATTCAAATCTTTAATGAAAAATCTTAGAAATCAAAAAAGTCCAAATTGCCACAAACTGGTAAAATCAATCGTTCAAAGTCCCTGTATTTTTTAAAAACGGAATATTTAGAAAATTAAAGATAATTTTGACATTAAGATAATTGAGATAATTGCGCTATAAAACTATAAACGAACCCAACCCAATCCTCCTATACAGTTTTTCCAACTTCTACTGTAAAATATTTTCCAGTCAAATTTTTCCTGTGCCTCCATATTTTTTTTGATTTCCAGCTTTACAGCAACGTTTTGCCTATTTCATAGAAATTAAATCCGCGTCGTAATGTAATGCGGGTTAGATTCGGTTGGGTTGGGTTGGGTTGAGGCTTGAGGCCAACCCGACCTCAAGTTTTCTAAGTGAAGTTACAATCATACAAGTATGAATGTTAACATTTTTTTTGTTTGTTATTTTTGTGTTGAAACAAAAAAATACGTTATTATTATAATAATAATTAATATAATTTTTATTATTACACTCATGCCAAGGCAGCTTAATTGTTTTTTAACGTAGGATTTTAACTAATTTCTAGTCTTCAAGTCCTCCCAACCAAGTTCTAGAGTTTACCTATTGCAAATTGGTGTCTCGTAACGTGCCTTAAGTTGGATTCAGTTAGGTTTGGATGCCCAACCTAACCCTATCCAACTTAAATCTATTTATGTGTAAGGCTTCTAGGATTTTCCACTTTATCTACAAACTATTTTCCATGCAGACTTTGCATGTTATAGGTTAGATGCAAATTAAAGTAGATTTTGGATGGATGGGAATGAGTGTATAGAACTTTTTAATTAAAATCAAAACAGTGCCAGGATTTTTTAATATTATTAGATATTGATTTACCTGCGAGGTTCTATTACATATTTTTTGGAAAATTAAATCCACGTTGCAGCGTGATTCAAGATTTGACTTGGGATGATGCTATCTACTTCAAGACTGTTTAGCTGGGATGATGTTCTCTACTTTAAGGCACTTGACGGTGGTTGGGTTGGGATGATTCTCTCTATTTTAAAATAGTCGAGTGTTGAGTTGGGATGCTCTCTATTTTAAAACAATTGCGAGTTGACTTGAGATGGTGCTCTCTACTTCATGAGAGTTGTGAGTTGAGTTGAGATGATGTTTTCTACTTCAAGACCATTGAGGGTTTGGTTGGATTGGTGCTCTCTACTTCAAGATAGTTGAAGGTACTTCAGCGCAGTATATACAATTTTGCTAGTCTACAATTTTCAGCTTGCCTGTAGGTGTGGTTGGATTGCATTTGATTGAATTAAGCTGGGTTAGGTTGGTTAGGAGCATCAAATTAATTCGTAAGAAATAATTATTTGTAGAATTCGTAGGTTTAATATTTTTTTCAAATTTGAAAACCTTTTGTGGTGTTTAATATTACGAACGTAGTCTGCTTCTACCAACACATGGGAAAGAAATTGTGTGTCATTAGAAGCAATTTATGTTAAATAGCAGTAATGACTTTCAATTTTCAATAACTTTTATTTTATGTTAAACGAAAAGAAATATTATGTTTGTGATAGTAAATTGGAGACTGTGGTTGGCAAATAAATTGAAACAAATTAACCCTTAGCACACAGTAACTGTACTGTGTAGTAACTGTACTATGTAGGATAAATTTGTTTCAATTTGTGAATCAACTCACGTAGACGAACATAATGGCTACAAAAAATCGTGTCAGTCATTAGTTTGTTCAAAAATACAAAATGAAAATCTTAATAAATCCTTTCATTCATAAAGTGGAATAATATTAAGATTTACAAGATTGATTCGTGTAATAAATCTTGTAACCATAAATGTAAGCGATTGCATTTTCACGTTCTTTATCGGAAATTAATAGCGTACGAATTTAGAAAACGTGGGAATTTGATGCAAGTTTAAAAAATTCAACGAAATTTTCTAGTTTTCACTTCGCTAATTGCGCCTTGCAAATTTCCGGTACATTCGTTTCGTTTGTTGTGCCGTCGCTTTACATTCGGTAAAACCGTCGTCGTTTCTCGTTACCATTACGTGTGCGGATGTTAAAAGCTCAGATTTTGATATAACGCTTAATTTATGTGCGCGTCAGTCGCCTCGATGGCGTGCTTTTAAATCGCCTTTATCACTGGCGCCCACTAATTCGCAGTCCAACAAATTTTGTCGTAAAAAGGTTTTTTTTTCGATTGGATATTTCCCGCACACAATTTAGAGCAGGTGGTGTATTTTGAGCACCGGCGTTCAACGACCCACTGCTATTCGTAAATTTAGTACATCTGTCACTTTATTCTGCTGCAAATAAACCTCTACGACCTTGGTTTGTTCCTAGCGGCTTCTCTTATCTTCCCTTGAACTTGCTTGACTTTGCCTCTTTCAAACAATGCTAAAGGTTAATTTAAAAATGAATAATACATAATACACCAGCGATAAATCTGCTTGTAATACTTCTTGGCAACTGGATCGCGCGATAACGACATAATCAAGTCTGTGCATGCGTTCCTCGTTTTTAAGTGGCTGAAGCCGTGTTATAATCGATTTATTTTTTTTAATTTTTACTCTCACGCAGACAAAACAAGAATTTTAAGACGAATAAATTAAAGGTGTAACTATTATCATAATTAATATAGAAGCGTCCGTTCACATGGATTAATCCGGTGATTTTGAGACGTGGATCGTAGGTTTTTAGTATAAAATTTTTTTAACATAATGAAAATAAAGTATTGCTTGTAGATGGTACCTTTGTCAGTTGTATATGAAAATAAATAGTGTGACTGTTTGCAGTGTTTGACGGTTCCATAATTTATTTAAATTTTCGTGAAGACGGTTAGCTTTTAGTTTGACTAACACAATTTGCTTCTACTAAGACGTGTACAGGAACGGATTGCTATTTAATTTCAAGCAATGTTGGTTTGTAGTAGTTAATCATAAACCATAAGAAATTTCAAAATTAATATGTTCATAAATCTACTCTGAATTTTTACAACCCCTGTGCTTCATTGGGTTTGAAGTTTAGATTCAATGCACTAATATTCCATATTACAAATTATAATTATATTTGTTGCAATCATTCAATAGATGTTAGTATTCTTAAGGAGGCCTATCTTTTTTGTCTTTCGAGTCAATCAAAGACAAAAGCACTGGTGCGGTTTTTTAAAATGAGAAAATTAAATTCTACGTAAAAAAATAAATCGAATTGTAAAAAATCACCACACGCATTTCTTGAATTTGGACGTCTTGAAAATTATTTTCGAAATCTATTCATCTTGTGAGATAGACGATTGCATTTCATAATTTCGTATGAGGCTCCGGTCATGTGGATGTCAGATGGATCAAACAGAGTGCTAAGCTCACCTCTCCTTCCATATCTGAAAAGAAAAAAAAAACTGTTTAAGATCATCGCCCTATATTGATGACGTAAATGTAAATATATGATTAGTTTGATTTAATTTTTTTTAATACAGCTGATAATTTTTCAATGTGTCTCCAATTTTTAAAGTTAATATTTTTTTAGTTTTAGGCACTTTTTAATTTTTGTGTTAGTTGTGGCATTTTGTCAATTTCAATTTGTTGTGTCAATGTAGTATTCGAACATATTCGGTTTGAACTTATTGCAAAAATACGGTTCGAATATGGATCCAAAAGTCGATTCCAATTTGAACGTTTGACATATGAGGTAAACAAGGTTCAAAGCGATTCGACAACTAATTTATTTAAACTGATTATATTTTTTCGCAATGGGTTTATATTTAAAAAAAATTGTGATATGTTTTGTTGGTCAATTTTGATAGCATTATTATTTTTCTTACGGAAAGTATGCAGGAACTCCCCTGCTTATATTAGTAAAATAACTTCCAATCGTATGCGATATTAAATTTATTTGAATTATTTTTTTGCAATTCAATAATTATTACTTTTTTGAAACTGTTTTGTTGTATCTTTTTATTCGAACCTATTCGATAAAATAGGGTTCGAACCTACTCGGTGAGGAATTATTACAATTCACATTGCATATGTTATAGTGATTCGTATTTTTCCAATGTTATCTATCATTTCTGTGACATTTCAAACTTTTTAATTGTTACATTCTGCTCATTTTAACAAATTTCACAAAATTACAATTTTTAAATTTTAAACCATATTAACATTTTCCACGATTTTGGCTATGGCTGTCAGTTACATTTATAACATTTTTATTTTTCGTGGATTATTTTAACAAGTTTAACAAATTTGTCAGCTTTGCCTTAACATTTAGCATTGTCGTAGTTATTCTTTCCAATGCCTCCCCCCCTCTTATTTACGGCATGGGGACGCACAGTTGAAATGTATGCTCCTGCTTCAGGAAGATGTAAGGATTCATATTCCATTTTATTCGGCGGCTAATCAATTTTATTATTTTTTGATTTGGATGTTTCGTTTTGCCTGGGTTGCGGTTGTGGCATTGTGCTCCAATTACCATGTTACTAAGGCACCATCAGAGCAAAAGACGTAGACAGTGGCCCATTTCATTTGGGAACCTTGCGCAATCAAATTAACCGACACATAAATAATTAGGAAATACATATCTATAACACAAATTTAAATAAACAATAACCCAACACAACCCAACCCAAACCAACCCAACCGAACCCAACCCAACCGAACCCAACCCAACCGAACCCAACCCAACCCAGCCCAAGTCGAATTTATATAAAATTGGGGCGAACTAATTATAATACTTCCAGAATGAATTCCAAATTACTGCGTAAAATCTCCAAAAATTATTTATTTTGCAAACATTTTATCTAAACTCAAAGCCTGAGTTGGGTACAACAAAGCTTTTGATTGGGAGTGGAGGGGTTGAGTGGGTAATTGGGTCCGTTACAATTAAGGGCATATATGATATCCAACCTAACCAGTCGAGTTTCCATTTTTATACTATTTGCAAGATGCAGTTTAAAAACTTTAAATTATCTTCGAAAATATCTGATATGTCTTAAATCGAAAGGCAAGGTTGATTAGTAAAGCTAATATCGCAGAATATCAGTCCAAAATCAACCCAATCCAACCACTTAACTAGACGTTCTTTTAAAAGTTATTACTGAAAAGACAAAGCTCAACACGAAGTATAATTGGGCCTACTCGACCCACCATAAACTTAATTTTTATTGTAATGTGTTTCCCATAAACGGATTTACTATAGCCCTTTATAAAATTTGGATAATTTCTGCAACTTTCTCGTTTCACCTTAGCTTGGATTGGGTTGGTTAGATTGAAACAAACCCAAGTGGAAATATGATAATTAGGGTTAGACACAATCATAACCCAAACTGTTCGTTCTGTTAATTTGATAACCTAGGAAATTTCCTTACACCAAAACGCCTTAAACCCGAAACCAGAGTTAACTTGAAAAGTTATTATTACTGAATACAAGCGAAACAGCAAAAAAAAACAGCTCGAACCTTAAATTACATCGTCAGTTGTACTGCAGTGAGTTAACGGAAACCTAATAAAAAGTTGTGTAACTGTGGTGCTGTATCCAATTCATCACAGATTATGATTAATTTGAAGATGATTCGCAAGAACTAAGTTACGAAATTCAAAAATAACTTCTCTCATTACCAATATTCAACCAAAAATTAATTTTTGGTGGGATTCGAAAGCAGCCTTAGATAGAGTGGAAACCCAAATGAACCCAACCCAACTAAACTCGTATGCTGTGAGTCGTAATTACATTTTTATGCGATTTGCAAAATTTTCAAAATTCAATGATTTAGACAAAAAAGCTCATAAAACTCAATGGTAAGTTATTAATGGCGAATACCAGCGGCCAAACCTAATCCAACCCTAATCCCAATTTTTTTCGAAAGTATTTCTGCGAGTTTATAAATGTCCAATTACAATTTAAATACCCACAAAATAACTTTATGAATCTTAAATAATATTAAAGTTTTTCACGATTTTGGCACTTGTTGGTTAATTACGTTGTCATTTGCTCGACTGTTTGAACAACTTGCATAGTTCAAGCAATTTTATCAATTTTTTGTTAATATTTTATCATCGTTATAAGTATTTTTCATTTGCCCCACTCCTTCGCCGCGTCCACATAAACTACCTCACGACTATCATTCGTCCTGCTGGGAAACCCTTGTTATCCATTAACACAACAGCAAAAGAAAAAGTTATAAATCTTCAAAACAAGACCAAACCACGGGCTCCATTCAATCACGAATTTCAACGACGCAATCTAATCGCGTAATAGATCATATCGGGTTTGATAGAGCGATAATTCAATTTTCTCACCAAACGGGGTTTTTCGGCCGGGCCAACGTCATACACGGCAAGCGAGGAGAAATCCGGATTAGATCCAAGTCGTTCCCGTAATGCGTTGCATTTCCCCATGATCGATACTCACTTGTTTGGGGCCCGGAGTTCCTAGTACGTGGGCGGCGTGCAAGGACCCCCCTTTGCCCACGCAGACCATTGAGGTCGCCCACGTTTTCTACCCGTGACGTCATTCGGTTATACGGCGCCCGTTCTCCGTCACATCTCCCCCTTCCCCGTCCGTCCGTGCGTCGCCAGGCAACCGGAGAGACGAAAATCGGCACTGCGTTGTAGTTGATAGTGAGATGGCGCTGGCGTCGCGTTCCAGATAAGTCCCGATAGCGCAGCGCCGGTAAATAACAGGTGGGCAATCTAACTTCGCAGTTTTCCCACGATAAGAAATACGCGATGACATACGTTCCGATTGTTTAAATAAACGTGAATGGAGTGAACGACCGTGGTTTGAAATTTGGGTGTTTACATCGCGGGATCGTGTTAACGATTATATCGGTGCAAATATGTGATTAGATTTTATTAATAATTATGAGGCTCCAGTGGAAATAGATAACTTTTTCGTGGTGTAATTGACGCGTCTTAATTTTTGTGTTAGTTTTAAAATCGATTCGGACAGAACTCGTCCAAGGTAAGATTAAGTCGCAGTACATTTGCTAGGAGCTATATCGTCTGCAAAAATCAAATTATGCGCATTACCTCATTGTGAAAATATGAAAATGATAAACCCACTTTGTTTAGACACGAAATTAAATCCAGAAGGTTCTTTTATTGTAGCAACGAAATGATGGTTCTAGATAATAATTAACGAAAGTACCTTTAGTTTTTTCGACATACACGTGTTGCAAGTATTTTTATTTGGAACAGAAGATATGCTTATATCTCGTTTTATTTATTTTCCAAATAGAAATTTTTATCGTAGCCATTGCGTCTATTCTACTACAATCAGAGGCAGCCGTGATTCTTATATAATAAGTGGAAGAGATGGGGCTACAGCGCGAACTATTTTACGAGCGCACTTAACACATTTCCTATTCCACTTTCCATCCCATTTTCCACGTCATTTTTTTATATGCCACAAAGTATTTGCCATTACATTTTGTACAACTCATATTTCATTCAAAATATGATTTGTTCGTGACGTCAATATCAAAGTTCACTGGGAAAATATTTCCTTTGAAAGTTTGATGTTCAAAAAACACCCAGTACTAAAATATTTACCATTATATAATTTTTGAAGAAATTTGTGTAGAAAAGGTCAGTTAAGGGTCGGCTGGTAAAATGAAGACCATCGTGCGGTTATTTAGTGTAGAAGCAAAACTGATTTATATATGCAACCAACCTATAGTTGATGTAGTACAATCATTGAAGATGAATAGAAGAGATGTTGACAAGTACTCGATATCGCTGAGAAGCTTTGTAGCTAATTGTGGAAGTGTTAGGCACAGAATCACATTTATTCCTCCTACTGATTAATATGTTAAACATACTCGGTAACAAATAAACCTGTACTAAAATAATTAAGAACACATACAAATAACAAATAAAACATAAAATTATAATTTATAGTTTGCAAACATCCTATTACAATGAATATACCCAGTAAATAAATAAAAGGACCCGAAATAATTTTGCCATCAAAAATCAAAATGTTCACTGCTAATATCGACGAACTAATTTCAAGAACAATTAGTCACAGCAGTTCAAATGCATGGAGGGTACGATGTGGTAGAGAGATCAATGTCTGGTAAGATGTGCAATGGACATGGATAAAAACGTACGCGTGGTGATGTGATCAAGGATATACCCTTACTGATGTCCAATATGTAGTTTTATGCAATTTAATTAAATTAGATGCATATTGTACTTAGGCTTATAACACTTAAAAAAATGGGGTCGAAAGGCGGGTGACGGTGAGAATTTAAAAGAAATGTGAAATTAAATGAGAAGAGGCGTCGTTCTCTTCTCATTTAATTTCACATTTCTTGAATTACCAACCCTCGATTTAATGTCTGATAGGAATAATTTACTGAGAAGTGTTCTCTTCAATTTTTAGATATTCAGTTTTTATATTTATATTGATAATTTGTCATTCTTTTAACCAATCCGTATATACAAGACGTGCAGCACAGTACTGTATTAACGCCTCCTAGTTGTAACCAATTTGTTAGCGGCAAATCTAATTTTGTTTAAAAATAAGAAACTGTAACAATGAATGTTTATTTAAGATTCTGTTCTGTCACTCATCATGATATTTTTTTGTTGCAGTGTGATTCTCTGGACATCGACAACGACTTTCCCCCTCATCGCCAGAAAGCAACGATGGATAACCTGAACATAGACGACTTGGTCGTAAACACGGTGACAAACAGCGACAAAAATGTAGAATCTCAACAACGGTTAGCTGTTCTCAGCTTCGAGCAAGTGAGGAGACTAAACGACGTAATGGACGAGGTGGTGAGCATCCATGGGCGCGGCAACTTTCCCACGTTGGAAGTGCGTCTGCGAGATTTAGTGACAGTGGTACGAGGCAAATTGGAGGCTGATACCTCGGCAGGTGGAGCTGGAATGCACGTGCGCGACATCAGGTTAAACGGTGGCGCCGCTTCGCACGTCCTGGCCACCGAATCGCAACCGTACAACGATCTGGATCTCATTTTCGGCGTCGAGCTGTCGAGCGGGAGGAACTACGACAGGGTTAAGTCCGCCGTTCTCAGTTCACTGTTCGACTTGTTGCCGGACGGCGTGAGCCGCAAGCGCATTTCCACGTGTAGTCTAAAGGAAGCCTATGTTAGCAAGATGGTGAAGGTGAACAACGACGGTGACAGGTGGTCGCTGATTTCGTTGGGAAACTCGCGTGGGCACAAAAATGTGGAGCTGAAATTCGTCGATACTATGCGGAGACAGTTTGAGTTTTCGGTGGATTCCTTCCAAATCGTCCTGGACTCCTTGTTGCTGTTCTACAACTGCAGTGAATTGCCTATTAGTGAGAATTTTTATCCGACAGTCGTCGGTGAATCGGTCTATGGCGATTTCCAAGAAGCCCTTTACCATCTGCAGAAAAAATTGATATCGACGAGGCATCCTGAAGAGATTCGCGGAGGTGGCCTCCTGAAGTATTGCAACTTGCTAGTCAAGAATTACAGGCCGGCGAGGCCGGACTACATCAAAACCTTGCAGAGGTACATGTGCTCGAGGTTCTTCATAGATTTCCCCGACGTGGGGCAACAACGCGCTAAATTAGAAAATTACCTCTGGAATCACTTCGTCGGCCCAGAGGAAGAAGCACTAAAACACCAGTACCTGATACTTTTACACGACGTCGTCGAAGAATCCACCGTTTGCTTGATGGGGCACGAAAGACGGCAAACTCTAGCACTCATAGACAACTTAGCCTGGCAAGTCCTGTATCACGATCAGCAAAGGATGATGTCGCAGCAGCCACCTCCGATCCTCTACCACAACGGCTACATGTACCCACTCATCTCGACTCCCTGCTACCCATGTTCGTGTAATTCGTCCTGGATGACGTGCTCGTGATGTGTCGTGTACTATTCCGCCAGTATCCAGTCTACGAAACGTAGACTCGAAGTTCGTGTGCGCGTGGATCCTCGTAAGTGTAAACCTTGATCGCGGCTGCGGCTGTTGTGTCCGCAACTACGTGCATCAAAAAAAGTAAATAAAAACTAACGCAGGCTTCAGTTTCTCTCGTTCTTTTGTGTCGAAGATGGCGATGAAAATGGGCGAAAAAGATGAAAAACAAAAGAAATCATTCCGAAAACAGAAACGAATTAGTTCGTTTTGAAACGTTCTTTTTTATTAATTAATTAAACACGAATAATGAGGCTGAAAGTTGAGTATAATTTGACGCATCATTGGAATGTGGCTGTGAACACATTTAATATTTGGGTTGTGTAAATAGGATTTTCTAGCGATCGGAGCGGTGGAAAACGGCAGATACGTAATTGCCAATTCTTGTCAAACTTAAACAATAATCAAATTATAACAACGTACGTCTGTTACGACCATCTAGCTTCGTTGATACGTAACTTTTCTGTACAAATTTCTTATAATTAATAACGTCATTGCACATTTGCGAAAATTCAATAAATGTTGATTCAACAACAAGATGAAAATGTATACATATTTTATCCAAATTATATCGCCAGTTTTTTTATAAATATAAAACTATAACAACGTGACTCCATTACTCCATCCAGCTTCGTTGATACGTAACTAAAAAATAATTTAAATATCAATTGCTTCCAATTGTCATCATCTCTGCGCATAGTATAGCTAATGAATTTTTAGAAAATCGTAGTTGTAGTTCCCATCATTTTTACATCCCTTGATAAATATAATTATTAAGGTTTCCTTATTTCATTGCGGAGCACACAGAGTTTTAATCCCATATTTAATTGAAGTAGCCAGCTATTACGTAGGCTTAATCATTAATGTCGTGTTTTTTATATAAAAAAAATTGTAATTATAAAATTAAATAAATTGTTATAAACAACAAAATCTACCAATTGATAAATACAAACAAATTGAGTAAGCCATTTAATTAAGAACACAAAAAGTTCTTTGCACCATGGAATAAAAACATTTTTTGTATAATACCAAAATAAAAACTTTAAAATAATTAACATTAATTAAAATTGCATGAATTTGCAATTTTTTTACATTTAATCTATATTTTAAATTAAGTGTTACTCATTCATTAAAGTAATCGATTTTAAACAAATTGTTGTGCTACATAACGCAACCGGTGATCCGGTGATCGATTATTACTCGCGCGTATTTAGTTAATAGTCAAATAATTATATCACTAATACGTAAATAATCAAATAGACGTAGATTTTCGATTTGATATTTTACCCCTTATTACAATCTGTCCCCGAATACTGATCCATAATGTTACGTAAACCAAGCTAGATATGTTCTTGAGGAAAACAAAAATTGTGATTACGTTGATGTAAAATGTGGCCTGAAGTTCTGAAATACATTTGCAAACGCTGCACTTACGGCCTCTAAAGTATGTACAAATTTCCATTCGCGAAAATACATCGAAACCATCATCGGACTTGTTTTTAAACGTGCATTTTTAATACGTGGCACTTTTTTAATTTTCGGGTTTGTGTTTTTTTTTTTTTTGTTCAAAACGATCGTGGACTTCAGGCTACGGAAAACTACATATTGTAATATTTATGAGAGAGTTCAAAAAATGTCGCCCCATCGCAATACTTATAAATACCGTATGTCTAGTTGTAAAATTGTATACATTTTTCTTGATATGATTGTATGTAAATACCATGTAACATCAAATACGGATTCGTTTTCATTTTTCCTAGATACTTTAGGTTTCGAGTAAGATTAAATGGCGAAGGGTGCGCCTTTTTCCGATAGCCGCAAACAAAAAAATCGAGTACATGACAAAACGGGCGGTCGCAAAAAATCGCGCTCTTCGGTAGTTCATTAGAACACACCTATAGTACTTACGTAGCGTGGGTGACTGACTGAATTTATTATAATTAAAGTACATAAAATATATTGTAATGACGCTGGGTCCCTGGGATTCTGCTGCTATCATAATTCACTTAATCTTACAGTAGATTGTAATGAAATATATAAAAAACAAATCTATTTTCATTGAAATATATGTATGTTATTTAAGGCCTGAATGTATATTTTTATTGTTCCATAGGCCTAATTATATGAAGTATATGAGATAAAAATTGTTAAAAAGCCCAATAAAAAGTGAAAAATATAAAAATGTAAACATTTTTAATTGACTTAGTTGTTTTATTTACTTAACCTTTACATATTTGAAAGACATGGAAGGAACATTGCTAATGCATATGTCGTAGATTAATTTAATATTTTGGTGCTAATGTTTGCAAACGCCACAGTGACAGGTCGTAACATGCACCATTTATTTAACACCCCTGGAGTTATATAAATTGATCGCGTAATTAGTGCATATGTACGCTCCCATGTAATACGTTTGTGCCTAATGAATCATTTTCCTCGCGTGGCCTCGTACAACTCAATAGTTTGTTTACATTACCAAATGGCTTTACGATGAACAATCTACTCCTTCGTTGGTAGGTTTCATGTATATTTGCTCTTTTTGTAACGCCAATAGGCGACTAATATAAAATAAAATCTCGCGTTCATCGCCGATCTAGGCATCGCTAGCTTATTTCAATACACGTGTATGTGAAGGGGTATGCGTCAACTCTTCGCCCGGGAATATTTTTGTGGTAGATGAAAAATCCATTAACTTGATGTGGATTTATAGTCTACGTCTAATAAATGTTACTGAACAATATTTAATTTTATTGAGTCACCCGCCACCACAAGGTATTTTGATGAGATGAGATGAGAACAAGGCTTTAAGGGGTTATTTGAACCCTTTTTAATAGTAATAATGAAAATAAACAAAAACAATGAGGTACAAACACGAATAAAATCATTCGAAAGTTATAAACTTGATATAAATAATTTCAAACTGATTGTCTTTCTTGATACGATATGTGTATCTTTAACACATCTGGTGTGACCAACAATATTTTTTCGTAAAAAAAGCCCAGAACGTCCTATATGTAATATAATTATGTAATCAAGTTTCTATGAGCAGCAAACAGGGTCAAAGTGATTCGGTTGGATACCGGAGGAAGTGCACAGATGTCTTTATTGGGTGGTCGAGCCCCGCTGTCGATGCCCATGGTTCCAATGGTCAAGATTATAACATGATTTTTCATCATCAACTTTATAATACGCTCTTAGCCGTTGCATTCAGAAATTGTGAACGTAGTAAAATTCGATTACCTTGACGGACTCACAATGAAGAAAAAATCATTTTTTTTTCAAAATATATTTGTTTTTAGAAATATAAATATTTTTTGGTTTCCAACACTAGGTAGGTTAGGTTTGATAATTTTGGCAGAAATAATTCCTAAAAATTACTTTCAAAACACGCTTCTAAAGAGTAATTCCCACTTAATTTAAAATGAAAAAAAAATGTGAAAATAACCAATTAATATATTTTACAAGTATACATGAAATTGTACGTAGGTTACATAATACATATACGTAGCTTCACAAGGATCGTCCTTCGCTATATACTTACATCGATTTTACGTACAATTTTATTTGACGAATTAAATTTTTATATGTTTATCGCATGATTTGTCATCGTCAGGAAATGTACAATGTGCTGTTACTCGTTCCATTCAAAGACCCTGATTGTAGTGAAATAACCGGTCTATTTTATCTTTAAAGCGATTTACGTTTGAATTTGTAGCCACCCAACGATAATTGCTGGATTAAAGTTATTTATTGATTTGATTACCACTAGATCAGAAAAATCTTAAAAATCCTTCCAGGCGAGTTTCTATTTTGCGATACACATTTCTAAGAGTAATACTTGAGACGGGAACGAGGCTTTAAGGAATTACTCAAACCCTTAATTTAACAATAAAATAACTTTGAGAAACGTTTAAAAAAATGACAAGAGGTACAAATCGAAATATAATCGTTCGTAGATTACACATCCTAAAATATACAATGCGTATAATCTTTTACAAAAAAAAAACCTAACGATCCTTGTTTACGAATAAGTGTTTAAGGCGAGTTTACTGGTTTCCAATGGTCAAGATTTGTATACGATTAATCAAATGATTTCTCATAAATTCATAAATTCGAAGTATAATCCTCCAACGGATAATTACTGGTCATCATCAATCTCATTGATTTAACTACCAGCAGAAGATATTGATTGCAAAAATATTTTCAGAATGGAGGAAGGCTGTCACGGATTATTTGAACCTTTAATTTAAACACATTTAACACCAGAAAGTGGGAAAATATAACGAAAGGTACAAATATAAAGAAAATGATATGTAGATGTTGATGCTCATGTAATAAGCATCGAAAGTAACTTCGCAATAAGTACGTAAGACTATTCTTATGAATAACTTTTTTGGCGAATTTAATTTGCTTCCAAAGTTTATACGCTATTAGTCAAACGATTTTTCAATTTCATAAAATTTACAATACGCTCTCATTCGTTTCATTCAGAAATTGTGAATCTCATAATTTTATTAACTTGCACCAGAACATGTTTCTAATACTGCAGATGGGAACATGGATTTCCTAATTAAATAACGTGATATACATAATTTCATACGCATCGTCTTTCGCAATAAATACGTAACGAAATTTTTTTACGAATATTTAATGACGAATGTATTTTTTCCTATGATTTTTAAAAGCATACGAAATTTACCATACGATCGATCTTACTCAGAAACAGAATCTGTGGTCGCGGTGAAATGGTTACTTTTCGTTTTTTTAGTTTTTTCACTTCGACCTAATGATTGCTGGGAAATTTTATTCTGGCTTTTGCTGCCACCCCAATAAAAATGTTTCCATGACGGTTCTTGGCTGTTACGATTTTATTTGACTAACCATTTCAGATGGGAGCAAGGCTTTACGGGATTATTCGAACCCATAATTTAATCATATATCGTACGTAGGTTACACTTGATATAAATACAAAATGTTGTCAAAACTTACACGATGACGTCATTATTTCAACAACGCTTTTCTTTGTGGAATTGATTTAGTAACAATGAACAACCAGAAAATTTTCTATTCTCGAGTCAATACAGTTCTAATCCAGTCATAAATTCGGGCAGCAGTTCGAGTCCGCGGTCTAAATCCAAATTCTTTCATTTACACGCCGGCCACCACATATTTGTTTCCATATGCGTTATTTTAATAGAAATTTTCGTCGACTTTTCTCGAAACGCATCTACAATTAGTTGAGCGATTTTATTGAAATTTTTACACGATGTAATCCATCAACAATATAACGAAACAGAAATTAAAATAATAGAGGAGCATTTTCAAAAATAAAACGAAACTATCATACATGAAACAAAGAAAATTACAATTACATAAATAAAATTATAAAGACGTACCAGAAGAAATCAATACTAATAAGAAGGGTAAAGTAAATCAATGAAACGCCATAATTGATTAGGTAAAAGAATTTGAAACGAAAATAAAGTTAAAACGAAAGCAACATAAAAGAAATAAAACAAAACTAAATGAAAAAACAAAACTGAAGCAAACAAAGATTAAATGAAATGGCCCATTTGTTGGCAATTACGTCTAAACCATTAAAATTTGAAAAGAAAAGAACAGAAATAAAAAAGCTTTCTCAATAATGAGTTGCTCCGCCACGATTTACTATGCACTTACTTAGACTCATTGGCATGATATGCTGTAAATCAAGTGGTATATAATTCCTAGCTTCCTGAATCCAAGATTTCTGAATCTGCAGTCGAAAATTGTTCAAGTTGTCTGGGGGGTGTGGTAAATTACTCAGCCGCCTACTGATTACATCCCATACAAGGATGGCAAATCAGTTGACGAGTAGGCGATGGCTGGACGACAATGTTAGCTTCTTCCAAGAGGCATGTTCTAGCCCTTGCCGTATTGGGCAATGTAACCGGCAACGTTTACATTGCCATTGCCAATGACGACCGAAGGTGATCTATTACCATAACTTTTTGCATCCCATAGCATGATGTGTGAGGGCTAAAGTTGACATTGACATTATGTGTCCTACACCTCCCATTCAGTCATTTGCAATTGACAGAGTTGTGGGAAATGTGTCTTTTGTGGCCAAAAGTCGTAAACGACATTCTTCATAATCTGTAGTCCTATGGGGACATCCTGATTCAGGACTACGTTGTTGAACCCCTACTTCGATCCACCTGCACCAACATCTCAACACAAAGTTCGGCCTCTGTCATACCAATAATGCGCCAACGTCAAAAATCATTTACTTCTGATGCAAGCGATTAACATTGTTCAAATTTTTGAAACGCGTTCCTCTCCTTACTAGACTTGGGTAATAGGGACTACCAGTTGCTTTATTTCATTAAAGATCGCTAAAGTTTGGTGGTCTTGATAACCATTCGTTATCAATTCTTAGAATGCCGCAAAATGAAGACATGGTCGTATCGAATTTCTATTGTGTTCAACTTATAAGCAACCATTCATCAAACAGTTTCGAGTTCTAGACCTGGTACAGCTCCATACATCGAGATGAGGACGAGAGGAACATTCGACATCAATATTACTTTTACACTTCAAGAGCCCAGGCAGTATCAATTAAGGAATTCCTACAATATCTTAGAAAATGTTCGACACTTTCTAAGTTTGTTATGTTTTTGAGCCTATACAAGCTGTATTTGTATTAAAATAGCTCACACACGTGCATTCAACTAGCTCTTTAATTTATTTTAATCTGAATTAAACTATAGGTTTCAACCAGAAGCTATAAGTAATAAACTGTTAGTATTAGTAATGATGGAAAATGACACGTAAGAAGAGAGATAGAGTAAAATGTACATATGAAGGGCGATGTATGTACAAATGGTAAGACAGTGATGCGAATTGGAGGAGATACTGGAACAGGACAAGATGAGGTGCTGAATCTAAAAAGAATGAAGTCGTCAGCCTTGTCGAACGATCTCTTCCTACCAGGGGCAACGGATAATCAATTTCACAGTCAAAAACTTTACATCTAAAACCAACAAGTCATCAATCTTGAGGTGCTTCATCAATAGCTATCAATTGATAAATTATTTCCAATTCCAATATATTTTCGCTATCACTATCAGAATTATCTACTGGAATTCATCAAGATTTGTCAAACCCAACCTGAGCCAAGTAATTTATTTGTTACATTAATATTTACAATATTAATTAATGAATTTTGCAAATTAATATTATTCAGAGCTATGAAAATGAGAGCCCATGTGAAGAAGCAAGTAATAATCACTGGCATAATTAGTTTACGTGCAAGTACTTCCACAATTCAATACGTGAGAGGAATAAGTCCAAACAAACTGATGGATAGGTTCAACCTGCTTGGACTGGAATAATAAGTCGACGGTTGTCCATGAGGAACCTAGCACATTTCAACTGAATGATTTGATTATGATTAACATGGATGAAATAATATTGATGATTTTAACACATTTCAATTTAATAGAAAATATGGACCCCGGCATATTAAGTCATAGCCGGCTTTGTTTCTTGTAAGGATAATTCACCAAGCCCTTCAAAAGAGTGATTCTTTAGAATTGATGGATTGGTAGATCTCCAACCCAACCCAATCCAATCCAACCCCAACCCGACGCAATAATTCGTCAATTAATATAAGCAAGTATACACGTACCCAAGTATACAAAGGCGAAGTTCAGAAAATACTGTTTTTAATTTAACCTTGAAAATGGTAAAAAAAATATTGCGAAAAATCCCAAGAAATCAAAGTTATATACCAAAAATTATTATTTTTCGTCCAAGCGTAATTCCAGTTTTTGCCAAGCATACATACATATAAAACGCTACATTCCATTACATTACATTATTGGCGTGTGGTAACTTGTTGCATGAGTAATCTCCATTTAAACCCTGACGATATAATTTACATAAATCAAATACGTGAATGAACTCTCAGAAAGCTTTATGTTATGCTTGGTCTGTGAAAATAAGCCTGTAAATCTAGTAGTAATGTTGTGGTACGACAGATCTAAACATAATTTTATTGCAAAGGTGGAGTGTGAAATAAAATAACTCACGTTTGTGTTCAACCAAACAGCTCACTATAATTTATACGAAATATGTTGATACTTTCTCATATGTACCTTAGACAGGAATTTTGAATTCTGATACAATCCAGTGCCCAATGATATATTGGGGATGTATGTGTGAATTGAGAGAGAACAAAACTTTCAAAACAAGTTTTTCTAGTGATAACATTTAAAACAGATTTAAAGGGCTATAGAATAGCTACAAATAGACCTTAGAAACATATCTTGAAAGTATTATCAAGAGTTGTTTATGGTGATATTCATGACATTGTCGCAATATCAATAGCAGGCTTAATGCATATTAATAAACATAAAAAGGCATGGCGTGTGCATGTGCTTCTTCGTTCACGGGTTGCGAACCGTGCCTCGGAGGGTTGATTCGACTTTTCGGAAGAGTCCCCCATCACCCATCTTCATGTAGCTCCTTTTGGTCACAATTTTCACAATTTCCATCCTCAGGGTAGTACTCTCGGTCGTGGTGATCTTGAAGAACTGAAGTTACTGTACCGTCTTTGACGGCTAACAAATTCTGGTCACCATGTTCTGTTCAAGTGTGAGATGTTGGCGACGGTTCTGGTATTTTTTAAAATCGATATTGTGCCCAGTATCTAATTCGTGTTTTACCATGGATAATGACGTGCCCTTTTGTTTCAGAGCTCATCTGTGTTAGACCGTTTAGTACAGTTTTTGTCACAGTGTCTACATGAGACTTTGGATTTCTCAGCAGGGCTACTATTTTTAAATGCGGTTTGAATACTGCGTTCTCTTCATATGTGGTAAGAAGATGGTGGCTATAGGCTTCCTGTCCCCGTCTTCCATTTTTTTCTGTCTTGGTTTTCTAGGTCTTTGCATTTATTGTTTCTGTAGCCATTAGCTTGTAATGCATCTTGTAAATTCTGACCTTGCAATGCAAGTCTTTATATCTGAGTAGAGTTGCCCTGGATGGCAGTGTGCTTCCGCGTTGAGATATCAGTGGTTATTCTTTCGATATACAGTGTGGCTCAGACGATGGTGTTTTAGTTAAGAACGTCTAAGAACGGCAGCTGATAAATTTTCTTCAACTTCCATTTTGAATTTGAAATGCTGGCGCCCCTTCAAGTGCTTGAGGAATATAGCAAGTTCTTTTCTTCCATATCCATATCACGAATGTGTCATCTCGTTTAAGTTTTGCAGCATCCAGTGTTATGATTTCTGGATGGTCATATAGGAATCGCGCTTGCAAAAAACATTGCTTTACTATTTCTCAAAGTGTTTGCTTTACGGCGGATATTCCATTGTTCCATTTCTGAGGCCTGCAAAGAATCGACTCTTATCTTTGCTGTGTGAGAGGATGCTTTGTCATTATCTATTACTATTTTGAAGTAAAAATTCCATTAACAAAATATAAGTTGGGGCCTCAAAAACTGTAGATCCGCCACTAAACATAGCAGTAATTTTTATTTTCCATAATAATCGGAATGAAACGAGCATAAAGCAATCGCAAACACTACTACTTCAAAGGAACTTTTTCAAATTGGCAATGCATTCAATTCGTTCGTTAACTAGAAAATTCGATTTTCTTACCGGTGATCAAATCAGTGCTTGTAAATACTTATATAAACATTGAGGGACCATGAATTTACGATACGCGTGGCTGCGCTTTTACATCATTTATTTGAATGCATAAACATTCAATAGCAAATGAATATCGGAAGTAAATTTTTATTACTCGTATACATGCACGTATTTAAACTAGACAACATACGAAGGTCTCCAAAGATGCATCAAAATATCCGTTTATAACATGTAAATTGACGGAGCGGAACTTTGACATGTGGTTTCGCAACAATCGTATCGTTTCCTGGGTTAATGATATCGTCGTGGAGGTAAATGTTGAAGGTGCAACATTAATTGAGATTGAACTTGGGCGTGGAATTTTCGTCATTTGCGTCCAGTTATTTAAATATATGTAAGTTAGATCCAGATCCAATCGCCTTGTCTGCTTATCTTACGTGTCCACCATGCTCTAGGTATTTTATTTTAACGTGTATTTAATTTAATTCTTTGCATTTTTTCGTCAATTTTTATAAGTGACAGTGAAAAGCGTTTTATAAACACGGGTCTACCCGACCTGAATCGAATTGAGGCGCTTCGTCGGCGGGCGACGAGGGTCTAAAATTAGGTTTTCAAGATCCGCCGGTTGAAAAGCGTATCCTCGCGTGGGTAACACAGCGATGATTATGTCGTTCGAATTATTGTCAATGTCGTTCGAATAATTACAGGGACGGTTGTGAATTTTAATTTAAGACCAGTCAAGCGCAGAGATCTATATTAAATACTTTTGGATGAATTGTTTTTTTCCACCATTACAAGACGCGAAATTGGGATTAATGGATATTTGTTAGTTAACTTAGAAACAAATAATAATAGAAAATGTATTCCTTAAAACAATCACAATCACAAATCACTTATGCATGGATCGACAATTAAATATAGATTAATTAACATTACAGTTTTAGTGTATAAATGTGCATTGCTGTGCAACGAAAGTTTATTTCATTCGAAATTGTGACGCATATACGTAATTTAAAGTTATCAAAAGAAAATATTACAGAAAAATTTCCCTGTAATCTTAGCGATTTTTTAATTTTTATCAGCGGTAATCATTTCACTTCGCTGATTTTGATTTTTAGAACTTACGCAGGGTCGCAGTGTCTCATCTGGGAATTTCATGGGCATCAAGAAATGTGACCAATTCGTTGATGCCCATGGAATTCATAGTCCAGGGAACGATTTGCCTGAATTGCTCGTTGCTGCAGTTCAGCCATAGAATCATCGGTAGTGACAGGTTGTGGCCTTCCTGATTGAGGTTTTTTCCCTTGTAAGGTTAAAAATGTATACTGTCCATTTATTATTATATTTATATTATATTTTTACAACTCACATAAATATCCATAGGACGTTTGTTTTAATATAATCGTCCTTCAAAGGTGTGCAATGACAGAAGTCCAAATGACTTGCATTTTTTTCACATACCAATAAAGAATTATTTAAATAATACACATCATGAACCTTCTGTTATATATCATAGACCACTAATTCATCATTAAATAAAATGCACGTTTCCATGTTATAAATAATAATCGTTAAACAAATAACTTACTTTGCCGTATTCACGACTTGAACAATCTAAACATTATAAATCCCTCGCCATTTGCATTACAATCAATTATTAGTTTAGTATTTTTGTCCCTCCGAGCTAAGGGGCGAGAGGGTTGACGGTTGATAATAGAAACTTGTGGCATGAAATAATGTCTTTTAACCTTTCAATTTTGATGGATTTGATTATGATGTTTGATAATAACATCTTCTTTCTAACAGATTACAAAACATATTTTGGGGAGGTCGCGAATTGTCAGAGTACTCAGTAACATTGGCGGCGAAGTGGCCTAGCTTCAGCCACAACGGTGAAGGCTAGTAACTCAACATTCAAATAAATAACCTATTAAATTAATTAATTTACCTGTCCGTTTTCACGACTAGTACTAATGGTGCAAACTTAATAATAAAGCCCTCTGCATGTTAGCCATACAATGTAAATGAGTTACAATAAATAAAAAAACGGTACACAATGTTCTCGTTTCTGTCCGAACACCAAGTGATGAGATGATAAGTGAATTTACCTTGAGGGTGATTTATACTGTATCACTTTTGATGGACATCCAAAGTGAAGTCATGCAGAATGTTCATTCTTGTTTACGCATTGTCATATAATTTTGTGGTTATACATTATTATTCTGTGCGATAGGTGCCACTTGAGATTCTTCGCAGCGTTCATTTTCTCTGGCAGATGTGTATTGATGATTGTGTGAATGCTGTGAATGGCTTGTGTGGCCTGGTGACGACATTGAAAAGTACTCTTCGAAATTATTAGTTGCCAGTGACTATTGATTCATAGATGAGCTGGGCGACATTGATGAGTGAAACTGAACGAGTTATTGTTGTAGTTGGAAGAGATGTTCTTGTGGCAGCACAATCTGTAGCTTTTCTTGACAAATAAGAGTCGTTTTCAAGGGCATTTTTTTTCAATTGTTTTATGAGACTATCACACAGGATGTCAAATTCAATTCAGTTCAATCTTGTTCATTTTCTTCTGCTATTTGCTTTAAATGTTTCATTACCTCATGAACTCCCGAAATGCAAGTATAGAGGAAATGCTGCCTTTTTTGCGATTTCGTAATTTATTACTAATTTTTGGATTCCTAGTAATTACCGTCGAAGAATTTCCAATATTATCTAGAAATACTGCCTCAGTATCCTAAACATCTGCTGCTTTATTGTTCGCTCTACTCAAGTTTTGTCTCACCAAAGACTGTGAACCTGCCGGGGGGGGGGGGGGGGGGGGGCAGACACACATGACGTGCTCTGTTGTCTCCTCAGTTTCAAGGCATAGTCGGCACTCAGTGGCCTCAGTCACTCCAAGCCTATGCATATGATGCTTTAGTCGGCTATAGCCAATAGCCAGGGCGGTTAGAGTGCGCAGGTCTTTCCTTCCTAAACCCAACAGTGTCCTGGTACGTGCAACAGATGGGCCCTTCAGTACTATCTTGGAATGTCTCACTCCCTGGCACTCCTGCCAATATTCAAGTACCTTGTGCTCCATCCAGCTCTTATTTGAGCCTCTGGCTAGGGCTCTTGCAATCCCAAGAGCCGGCTCTGGCCAATAAATTCCCTGTTAGCTCCGCTCTTTACCAGGGAATCGGCTGCTTCGTTCCCTCTATTCCAGTGTTTCCGGGTATACAGACCAGATGCCTAACACAGTTGAGTGCTGGGAACAAGTTATGCGAGACTACGGAATTTCCCAAATGTATTTCGAGCTATGGACAGTAACCACGTCAACATCAAGTGTCCTCCGAGTACTGGATCAGAGTATTTCAATTATAAGAAAGCTTTCAGTACGATACTATTTGTAATTGTGGATGCTAATTAGAATGTCATACACATTACTTGTAAAATTAGCATTTAATGTGACCTTGCAAATTAACTCACGAAATATGTAGTCGCTGATTCAGTTGAGAACCAACATTTTAAAACCCATTTACAAGGGGTGGCCCACTAACTGACAAACAAACGGCATTCACTTACCGACTTGTGTCAAAATTTCAAATCTTTGAGAAGCCTATTCCACTTCCTGTATACACCACGGAACGAGTGGTGAAACTGCATGTGCTCTTCATAACTGGCTAAAGAAAATTTCCACTTCCATACACCCATACATTCAGGGAGATATCCTATCCAGCATCCACATACTGATCTTGAAGAAATTCCTCACAGTACAATCACAAAGTATAGCATGGTAGCAGGAGAAGTGCGAACTATACTATGAGTCCTCTAAAATGAACATGCAAAGTGAACATAAGCTTTTACTACGTTACGTCCCTATCAGTCGACTGCCGGCAGGCGATGATGTGAGCATCACTAGCTTTTTTTTCTTTTTATAAATAACTTTCTGACATTTACTTTTAAGTTTATGATTATTATTACTACTTGTAATAACTTTTACGCATTTCTTGTCCTCTCACTTTTCGAAGTTTATTCGCATATTTTATACTTGCAAATTATATTTACACTTTGCTTTCAAAGGTAACTGCGAATAACCAACGTTATATAAACGCCACATCAAATTTGGCAACTGAAAGTCTCGTTAACAATATTTTTAAACAACACTTTAATTTAATAAAAATATAAAAATTATAAGGTGATGACATCAACAGTTTCGTTAAAGATGCATCGATGGGCTTCGCTCAAAATAATATTTTTTTCACAGAAACTTTTTAAGCTTAGGCCTTTATTTATTGATTTTTTTATTGGTCACCTGGATTCTGAGTTCAATAAACAATTAGATATGAATTAAAATAATTAATTACGCGTTCACTGATACCGATTTTACAGACTTTATCTTCGGACAATTATTTTTAACTTAGTTATTAATTGGATTTAATTTTCTCTACCTACTAGCCTTAACTTTCACCCAAACGACCTCACCACAACAACATCCGTATTATAAAGCATACAACACTTCTTCTTTGTCTGCGTTCTTAACACTCAAATCTAAATTATCTGAAATTGATGACGTACAAAAACTGGTAGCATTAAATCGAAAAAAACTCCCACAAGTTTAATTTAAGAAAAAAAATCAAATGTCACGTTAGTATTCCCAAATAAAAAAATACTTGACGAAATGAGCGCGCGCCATTGCCGCGTTGTATAAAAACGCGGAATGCTCTAATGGTTAATTTAATCACATCTATAGCAGACCTTGCACAAATCACGCCATTATGAATAACCTTTGCAGCTTTAATAATTTTCAGAGCAATCCGATTAAGTAATAGGAAATTGTAAGTGTTTTAAGCGACGTACGAGGAGACGATCTCGGATCTAGTTATTTAGCGCAAGCGAAGACGACCTTGGCGAACCGACGAGTAAAAGTAAGATGATGTAGGTTATTAATCGTTTTCGGTGGAAGCGAGGGCTCCGCTTTGACGAAGCCTTCGTCGAACTTCCTACGGTGTCGTTGCGATATTTATGATAGATTCTCATGAATAATAGCACTTTTGTATGGAGTTCGTTCAGCATTGAGCGAACACAATGATCTCGATTTTTATCAAATGTCATGTTTCAAGTGAAAGACCAACAAAAACTGAAACTACAGATTTGCATTTGCATACGTGTCACCGTTTTAAATTTCTCGCTTGTTATATATCGTTGTGCATAGGCACAATAACAAGGAATAAGTCAATGTGTTTTGAATTGGATTAAAAGATGAAGATGAAGGGTGAACAAAGCGAAATCAAGAAATCTGAAAGAAATTTAGGTTTTTATTAATAAGGACCTGTCAAAGAAAGAGAGAGAAAAACAAATAAGAAATGGAAAGAGGACACTATGTTAAAGAATTGTAATTTTAGAAATTATATAGGTCATATGAATAATTAGAGTGGATAGACTGACTTAAGGGAGACTCGGAGAATGAAGACTTCTTCGGAGAGTTCACATGAGCAGAATACTTGGACGAGAAGAAAAATAGCGCAATAGCAGATTATGCGGCTCCACGAGGAGACAAAAACCAGGAAGAAAATTAATTAAGGAAATCCTGCACAGAAGACTATAGTAGTGGGAGCAAGTTCGGTGGTGTTAAAACGAATAAAAAAGTCAGAATAAAATACGAGTTTTGTTAGAAAGTGAAAATTTCAATGAGAATGGCTAGATTTCGCAACATATATCACATTTCGATGGATAGTTGTGTCATCTACCATATGTGTTTGGTTCGGTCGAATGTACATTAATTATAAAATTGTACATTACTCGCTGAACATAAATTAAAAATTTACATGCCACTTAAGGTAACGACTAAGTTGAAAGGTCCTAGAAGCGAGAAAGTGTGCATTCCGCAGATTTATTATGTTATGATCACACGCCTTCATTGTTTCACCGAAATTATCGTCGTAAATGGCAAAGAAAGTTAAGTTGCTAGGTGGGCGGGTTCTAATTGACTGGATTGAAGGCAACGTTTGACATGATAAATTGGTCTTATTTTATTGCGAAATTTTTAGACGGTGTCTTATGTAATAGTTTGCCCATTTCGACATCTATGAAGGTGTCAAAATGATTATTAAATATTTCTATTGTATATATAGGTAACAGCAAAATTTGCATTTAATTTAATTGGTAGAAATATTTTACGTAACGAAGGACCAACCAAATACGCAAGCTTTTTTTCTGCTATATTAACTTTATTTAACAAATTATCAGAGATAAGTTTACGTATTTGTACTAGAAATTGCTAAAAAAGATTTTCATATATCTTATTTCTTCCATCATTCGACCGGTGGTGAGGGACACTGAGATGGAGGCAGCGCAAGCGCCCTATTGACGTTCAAGTGCAGTAAGAATGTACCCTTCGCTGATATAAATCCAAAAATCTCTTATTTAATTCTTATTTAATTTATCTGTCAGTTCCATCGTTTTAAACTCCATTTATCTATAGTTCCTTACTTCAGCAAATAGACAGATCTGTTTTTACGGTTACTTTGTTTTCGTTTTTCATAAAAATAAAGGGCCAAAGGGCCAAAGAAGGCAAGGAAAGATGGCAAGATAATTTGTTTGCTCAACTTATGCTCTTCGACTTCTTGAGTTTAACTGGCTTGAGATGCCCCAATGTACAATGGATTAACAATTTTTTAAAAAAATCAAAAATAATTTGAGAACATCATCTGGACAGAACCGATTAGAAAATAGCAAATATAAAATAACGATGTTAATAACCACTTCGAACAAGACCAACTAAACATTATTCTGCTTGAATATGGAACAGAAATAGAATTGGTGTATCCAGTTCAAAAACTTTAAATACATTGAGGGTGGATTGACAACCAAACGTGAATCGTCTAATATTTTTTAGGCTATTATGGTATCTTACGAAATATTAATTTATTAATTACTTTAAATAATTTTCATCACCAATTTGCTTAAAACTACAACTTCCCGACGTAATCATCAAATCTTTTGACCTAACTGAATCGTATTTTTATAATTTAACGGTGATAGATTTGTTCACACATTCCTTCATAATTTCATTTGTACAACTTTACACTACATGCGTGTTAAATAATTTTAGTTCAAACTTTGAAATTAAATAATAAAAATATCGCAATCAGCTCTAGCCTTAGTAGCAACAAAACCGGCAACTTGGCGAATTCGTACGGCGCCGGCGAGTAGAATTGCACAAAAAAACAATTTTACACATGATATTTCAACTGTCAATTTAATTATAATTTTCCGCAATTAACGCATCAATTTTTGTAAGTTTGAAACACATTAGCTCATAAGGTAACAGTGTAATTTCAACCATAGACCACTACATTGCATCATTGGTAGCGGGGTGAGGGAGTTACCTGGTTCAGAGGGAATCGAGAAAGAAGGCAATTTTCTCACCATGTTTGTGGCGCTAAATACGGCATTGAAAAGAAAAGTGGTGCTACAGGCACATGGGCGTAATGTGAACACCGCTGGTCAGTAAACAAGCTCGCATAAAGGAAGAGACTTAGAGAAAACGACCTGCTATTGCTAACGTTTATATTTCGCAGCTAGACGATGTGATGAGACGAGAACAATAGGGGAGTATCGAGCCATTAAACACAAAGAAATGCTCGCACACCTTATAGTCCAATGAGGTCGAAATCAGTTTGTGGGAAAGAAATTATTGGATAAAATGAGGTTGAATCTAAATACGACATGAACATGCTAACCTAACTATAACAAGAGGGGTAGAAAAGATATATGATCGAGGAGGTGAGAAGATGCTTGTACCTGAAAAGTCCAGCAGAAAATACATGGTGAAGAAATGAAATAGAAAAAAGTAAGAAAATGATTCGAAAAATATACATAAATGACAGAACAATTCAAAATTGCAAGTTATATAAAGATCATCACAACGAAACTGCTGGAAAGAGTTTCGAGAAAAAATGGTGAAGGCAGCAAAAAGACCAAAAACTATTTTACAAAGGAAAGGAGTACGATACATGGCAAATTAAAACTAAGAAGGGAGAGTTGCAGAGAGACGATTAGAAATAATGAGATGGAAAGAATACTTTGAATGGAGAATGGCTAGGCGAGAAGGACGCAAGGTTAAGAACATAGAACCACAAACGACAATAGAAGAAAATAATGAAGAACAGAAATCACCAAATCAAAGAATAAAGTATTTAAATTTCGAGTATAGAGTAAAGTATAGCCAGAAAAGAACTATGAGAAGTAACAAACGCATTGCAAAGCTAATAACAATGGAAATCGTAAAAAAAATGAGCAGAAATACAGGGAATGAGACTAAACAAAAACAAGACGAAAGCTGTGGTAAGGGAAGAAACAAAATCGTTTACGAATATTTAGGAGTAGAAATAGAATGGGAAACTGGAAGTGAAAATTAACAACAGAATAGAACAAACACTAAATTGTAATTCAACAGAAACAGAACATAGAACCTGATAATAGGAGACAACAGGTGACACCTGCCAGATCAAAGGATGGGGTATTTAAATTTCGATCAGTTAAAACAATAGTAGGAAAGTGCGAAAAGTAATAAACGCTTAAAAATGAAAAGTTGCCAGAGCAGTAACGAATAACAACGGAAATGTTCGACAGCAGTAAACAAGATTACATTTATAAATAAAAATAAATATTACATAAAATAAAGATTAACTTATTTAAGGCTACCTACAAACCAGCTCTGGCAACCAAAAGCAACAAAAAAGCAAAATAGAGCCTGTCAAACTGAATCACCTTACATGAGTCAAATGAGAAACGAAGAGGGGCACATAAATACTATCAATACTAAAATTTATTGAAAGAAGACAACCCAGCTGATGGGGACTGGATTAGCAAGAAATATTAAGTTTTTTTAGATTGTAACTATAACAAGAGCGGTAGAAAATACATATGATCGAGTAGGTAAGAGGGTGCTTGTACCTGAAAAGTCGATTGAGAGGGAGTTACAGTTATGAAAAATATGCCTGCAAAGAAGCAAGTAAGACTGTGGAGGGGTTGAAGTTTGCTGAAAGAGACTTTAATGGACAGTACACATTGACTTTTGGGATGAAATGTAGAAAACGAAAAGGGGGAAAGGTCAAACAGATTGCAACATAGTTTACAAACCGTCATATGCGAGGGATAGATGTAGACTGGATGGTGATGCTAAAGTGAATAGTGGCTCCGTTATGATACCTTAAGGTGCAACCTGTAAAGCAAGGTATAAAGAAATGTGTGACTATGACGAAAGTCAGAAGTAGTTCTGGGTGAAGGAAATGAACTAGGTCGTAAATTGTAGCTGTGGCATCGTATTTGAGGCTCAATACATCTCACTGAACACAATAGCTCTAAGAACGAAAGATGTAAGAGTAAAGTAGAAGGGCAGGGAATCACTCAAGGAGATAAACGACAAACATTTTCCACAAATTAATTGTTTTGTATTAACTATGAGATAAAACTAAAAAAATGATATGAAAACTAGAATGAGTGGTAAAGATGCTGGTCGAACGACCTGCAAAACAATCATAGGGTCATAGGGTCAACCATTCCCATAAAGATAAACTAAATTTACTTAACTACGAATTGAGGAATATTTTTGCAATCACGTGTTTTTCAATGTCGAAATAGATCCATGGAACACCTAGGCATTATCTCAATATGTGCAACTGTCTTTAAATGAAGCACTAAGTGCGATCTCTAAGCAGTGGAAATGCTTCAGTTATGTTTATTACAATACCCTGAAAGAGTAAAAATTGAAAATTCAACGTAATCAATTTGGACTGTAAAAAAATACTAAAAATCTGTTTAATATTTTCAAACTAAGAACATTGTTAGCAGTTAGGAAAATGGTAACGTTTTCCCACTTTCGATATAGACAGAACACAACTCGAGATAAAGATCACGATTGATGCTGATTAACAAATTTATTGCTCAGGTTGCAAAACGCCGTCGCAAGCAATTTGTTATTAGAATATTAGCGATTGCCAATGTTTTACGTAAGTTACCTAACAAATTCATAGAACGTCGTTTACAGTACCTAATATTAAAGTATGAACATCACCAGAATACGGAAGAAACATATTTGCCATCGTATAACCAGTAGTGAAAGTATAAGACATACGGTGCGGCAATTATGGTGCAACAACGTGCAGAAGTACATCGCGATAAATTCATTTTACGCGTATCCTTTTCTAAACAATGTCTGCTCGACACCATAATTTATACGAATGATAGTTTTCTCAATTTTGCGCACATCGACGCCATAAAAACGTGTTTGGCGTTACTTGGGGGTTGGGCTGCGCAAGTTCTCAGTTCCGTTTCAATCGGTTATTGCAAATTTGGGATTTTGAAATATATAGAACAAACTCTCCAATTTGCATATAGTTTAAATTTTCCATTTACCGTAAACTAATTAAATGATTGTATTTTTTTCACCAATAACTTTCTAAATAAATTATTTTATTAATTTAAATTAATTTTTCAGTTTTTCGAAACGCAAGTATTTCAATTCGCACGTTTTATCGGATTCGTATCGCAAAGGAACATGTTTGAAATAATCGTCGTATAATTGTGCTGTTTAATAACATTTTTCAGAATCAGTAATTATGAAGAACATTTGTAATAATTAGTCATAGAACCTACACTTAAAAGTTATAAATGAGAACATAAATTAATTTTATTGTGCGTACCGAAACGCAACCATAAAATCTAAAAGCCCTAAAGCCATCATCTTAAAGATCTACGACTAGATCTATAAGAAGGCGACGACAAACACATAGATGACGAGGATACTCGCGAATATAATCCAATAAACATCATCATCAGTGCTGCAACTGTGCCTAAAGTTTGGAGGACCATCCAGGAGAATGAAAACATTATTTACGTTCAATATTTGTTCTTGAAAACGACAAATACAATTCCTCTATATTTGTTAGACTTTAACAAACTTGCAACTACAACTTAGTTAAGTTTAGTAAATAATCGCTGCAGTCCACTAGGTTTGATGACCACTTAAAAGATTCTAAGGATATTTTATCTACGATCGTACAAAAAGCACATACTATATTAATGGCTTCGTATTGATTTTCGTTATCAATGTTTAAGACATTATTTTATTTTATATTATTTTAAAGTAGTATTAACCATTTCTTAAGAAATTTGTACACGATCAAGGATAAAAGGTCTTACTACCTATCTAGTCGATTATAATTAACATACTGGAGTGAAGTACATATCTTAAACAATTTAAATAAATGTAGTGCACATTTCAGCTATGAATAACAGAACGACGTCTACGTTATTTATTTCAAAGAATTTCATTCAACTACTACCACTTTTAAAACACTGCATTCATCTTTAAATGGTTTAAATCATTGATGATATTCTTATGTTCAAAAACAGCAATTATTATTTTTAACGAAGAAACTCGTGGGCTAATTTTGGAGAAAGGCTTGAAAGAGATAACTAAAAACTTTTTTTATAAATTATTGAAAACGATTACCCAAGGAAGACAATATATTAATAGTAAAGAAGAAGAGATAATCAACAGGTGGAAGGAATATTATAAAAATCTACGTGGTGAAGTATGGGCTACGTTGATGCGGAATCGATGATTCTGTACAATGAAAAAGATGACGAAATAACAAAAAAATACTAGTGAAATGCTCAAGGGACGAATGCTGGAAGTAAACATAAATGTTCAAGAAGATAATAATATACACTCATCTATTACCGTTAATTATAGTACATATATAACACAAATAATTTAACATTTATGCCCGGTTTCACAAACGTTAATCGGTCGTTAACAGTTTGTTAACGAATCGTCAAAAGTTTGATGATTCGTTAACGAGTCTTTAATCAATCGTCAAATATTTGACTGCTGGTTAACTTGACGAACCATTAAAAGAAAAATTACCATTGTTTTGGATTTCACAAACAATAACGAGTCGTTAAAGGCTTGCTAACTAATTCATCAGTTGACAATCGTTTGTGAAACCGGGCATAAGACTAATTTGGCTCCCCTATGCAACAAAAATCTGGGGATTTGTCTTTTTGTTGCGTTACGGAACTTGTGCACCAACAAAGTTAAACTTGAATGCTTACCAAAGTTCCATGAATATTTATATTACCTCATGTAAGTCCGAATAAGTATTAAATAAAATAGTATAAAAAAAATTCAAATTATCTATTGCTAATAATTATAACAAAAATACATCCACCTGTAATATAAAGACGAGTGTGTAAATATTTTTTATTACTTTCTTCAAGTCTGGTTAAAATTCTAATATGCTAGAGTTCGGTTAGGTTGGGTCGGGTTGCGTTATATTGAGTTGGGTTGGGTTGGGTTGGGTTGGATTTGATTTGATTGGGTTGGGTACAGATGTTTCGTCATTGTACACACGGCTTCTAAAACACAAGTGAGCTAGGAGCCAGCGAACTCTTCGTGCTATAACGAATTACTTTTTACACTTGTGCCTTAAAAACGTATTATCAATCAAACGTGAATTGTTTGGTATTATTAAAGTTATTAGAATAGGGCTTTAACCAACAATAACTTTAAACACATAGCTAGCCGATGTGATATCAATTGATTTGTGACTTAGATTTTTAAGTATTTTTATTTATGTTCTTTAAAATTATGTGCATGTTAAATAATTATCACTCAGAAAGTGAACCTACCTATATACATTGTTTTATTTGTTGGGCACTAACTTATCATGTTAATGAAACTATAATAAATTTGAACCCTTATTTTTTTATTTATACAGAGGAACACATAAATAGTTACCAATTTAATCACAATAATACACCTATTACTCGGTGGACCGGTCCGCTCCTACCTTATCCGGGTTATTCACTTTTTTGTGGCTTCGATGGTAGAGGGCGTTTGCGTCGATCTGCGCAAGGAGTACGGTAAGTTATTTTGTTGTGTTCTGTAACTTTCCTCTTGATTTTCTTATCTTTTTCTCTTCTAAGTAGGTATTCAGTATTTGATAGCACTCGCCTCCTAATTTTGGATATTTAGCTTTATCTTCATTTTCGTAAATATTTTTAGATCTTGAGCGTCGATGGTAAAATTTTTCAATTTGTATATATTTTCAGTTTCTTATTCATTTTATCGATTTTAGATGTTTCTCGAAAGCGACGACGTTGACTTTTCTGAGGCCAGCGAACTACTTCTTTATAATATCATCGTCCTTAGTTACAAAATCGCGTACATAGTAACAACCAATTCCGATGGTGCATTTATTGTTTTCGATTATGACATAATATATAATTTTAATTTGCATATGGATATGTTGCTCAAGGTGATGTTGATATCTGGTGTTGTGGTTTGATTTGTTGATTAATTAATTGATTGGGCGCCAAAAATGTGTTTTACGTATAACCGATCACAAATACGAGTCTATTTCGCTTTCTCCCTTAGGGAATGCTGTGGGGATTTGGTCCTTTTGTATTATGATGCAAGACATAAACAATGCGCCTTTAACAAGAACTAACTTAAATTTCTTTTAAGTGTAATTGAATTTCAATACAGTTTTACTAATTTACTAATATAGTTTTGCTTAATTGTAATCTAATCTGCTGTTTCCTAAATTTGAACTAAAAGAAAAAAAAACTGGAAGACGTGATCGCACAGTCAATGATGGCTCGGGTGCTGGATTTCAGGGTTCTTTTCGGTGTCCGACCGGGCTGCTATTCGGCGTCCAGAATCTTTGGAGAGTAGTTTCGGCTCGCAGGGATATTCAAACTGCAACGTGGTAGCAGCGTTTCTTCTTTGCAGTGCACCTTCGATTAATTTCAATTCTATTATTAATTTCAATAAATATTTTTGGACTTTCTCTAGATTTTTCTTAGATTTGGCGGAAAGTTATTGATTCAAACGAGTCAAACTAGGGAAACTTTCGTACTTATCAAACTTTAATAGGTTGGTGTTAAAACTTTGTTGTTCTTCACTTTGTGTAATTGTAAATATTTCAAACCTCACGTGACTAACAGTCATCGTGTATATAAATTTTATGTGGATAGATTTGCGAATTTGTGGATACATTTGCGCTTCAATAGATTGTAACATAAACAATAATAAAATATTCCTATAATTTAGAACATTAACATTTCACAACCAAATCATTAGGAATAATTTAATTAAAATAAGTAATTTGTATATAATTGAAATATTTGCAAATTTGTGCACAATTCATGGGTAGTCTTCAGATGTAATCACAAATAAGGCCCTTGATAATTCAGGTGATACGTCTAGATATAAAGAATGTTTCCATTTATGGATAAGTATAGAAAAGGCATTGCACTGTCCTGGAAAATCATAACCAGTGTGTGTTATTAAGTAGATAATGAAATAATAATAACGAAATGTGTATATATCTCATGGATTCACTGAGTGGGTAGGAGAGGAAGTAAAGACATGGTGGGAAGATTAAATGCCAGGGTGTGATGGAATGATGGAAATAACAATAAATCTCATTGGTCCATAAAATTTTACGTGAAGAAAAATAACCAATTTAATGGTAAAGGCTCAACGTGCGACGACGTAGAATGGTTCGTAGAATGTTTAAATTGCAGTTTCCAAAATTTCAAAAAACAACTTGCGAGATTCTTAATAATTCCGATGAACTAGAAAATGCAAATTTGAAGAAATTATTTCTCGATTGTAGTGATTGTGGTGATGCTTAAATTTCATAACGATTTGTCAAATTGGAAATAACGTTTTTATTTTTAAAAATCCTGTACATGTTTTACGAAATTATTTTTATTATATTTCAGTTGCAACTTCAGCGCACTCAAACACTTACTTTATTTTGTTCTGTACATAATATAAGACATTTGAATTTTAAAACCAACATAAAAAATACCCAAATGTTTATGAAATCATTATGACACCAAAACTGACAATTTCAATATTCAATCCGAAGCAATTCCAATATAAAAATTATTCTATATCAAAAATAATTTTTAGATTGTTTTACAATACGACGTCCCAGAAACAGCAAACATTATAATTAATAACAACCACAAGTTGCGCAACGATGCGGAATTAGTAAACCTCATACAGATAAGATGAATACCGCATTGCTTTCAAATACAACTATTTGGATTGCGTAATATTTTTAACGTAAGAAAAAGTAACCTTTCGAATGATCACATATTATTTTATGCAAATAACGTACACGAGCATAAAACAAATAAATGTTGTCTTTTAGAAATGCGAATATATTTCCATTGAAAAATGCGTTACCACGAGCGGAATCGTGGCGTGTGCTTTGCGAGCAGCAAAATTGCTCCTCGATATATTTTCGGGCTGCGTCGAGCCACTTGTTCGCAACTACTAGTAAGTGGGCGTGAAATGAGAATATGGGAAGTATAAACAAGTAAAAAATACGAAGTATAGAACTGATAAAATACTCAGCGACGCCAAGACGCTCTGAACTTAAATGGAAAAGGCAGACACGTATTACACAAATGTAATAACAAAAAGAATGGACGCTGGAAGCGATGTAAATGGATAAATTAAAATGTGGCCAAGACGAAAAAATTTGATTGATCTAGATCAATCAAGATTTAAGTGATAATGAAGAAATATTTATGAAGACAAGAATTATGACTGAAATTAAATAAAATATCCAAATGAAAACGAGAATTGAAAAGACAAGGTGACGATAGTGATGATAAAATATTTAAACAAGTAATTTATGGAGCAAGAACAAAAATAGGTATTAAATAAAATATAAAATGAAAACATATAAATCACATTAGCATCAACTCCCATCGCTCAAAGGAGAATGAGAAATTCAGATCAAAATCCAGAAAGTTGATATAGAAGAAATAACTAAATAAACATTCACGCAATCACTAACAACAGAAATGATCAAAAAATACAACAAAATATATCAAAACATAAGAAACTTAAAATATAAAAACTTGAAACCAAAAATCAGAAACCAATTACTAACAGAACATCAACAAAAACTGTACCCTCGCCAATAGATAGGAGCATCCATGAACCACTGAATGACGAGGGAAGAGGGCAGAAGACACACTTATATGTGTATGCAATTAATTTGTTGTATATCATATGTATGAGGTGAATAAACACTTAGTATATCAATAAAACAAATAAAAACATCATGCAGATATGGAAACAACAAAAACTGAGTATGAAGCACTGCTATTAGATTATATTGCATAAAAATGAGCAAGTAAGAGGAAGGACTTTATGGAATAACATTTCAAATGTAGTAGACAGTAATAGAAAAATTATTGGGCATAAATATGTGGCAAGCATTGGAAGAAAAACATAAAATATTGTGACAGGGCTTAAGGAAACACGAGTGGCGAATTGTTATAATAAACGATCAGGAGCCTATAGAGTGACAATAAAAAGAAGAAACCCATTGTACCACATGGCAACAAACTGAAAAGATTTGAATAAAAATCGGGCAGGAAGTTGAGGTATACAAAGCAACGTTAACATAGACATAAACGAACGAATAGGAAAGGCAGTTAAAATTATTATCTACTTTAAATTTAGTTTAATGTCACGACAATGCCGTAAATTGTTTTATGCGTTTCGACCTGCTTCTTTTATGAGTTATTATTGCGGGGTTCTGTGTTGGAATAGACTTGTCGTTTTCAAATATCTCCATCATACGCCGATTATCATTTGATTTTTTATATCTGGGTTTGTCTTTATAAAGATAATTGAAAATAAATTATTCTTGAATATCTATATTGACATTATTAATCGTGTTTCTCTTTATAAATAATAATAATAAATAATGACGTAAATCTTCATCATTGAAAGCGATTTCATTGTAATTCTAACAGCTTTAGAAAAAATCCTAATTGAAGACGCGAGTCAGTGCAAAATTTTAACCCACAGATAATCAAATGATTTCTACCAATCGTTATATCAAAATGGGATGCAAACCCATAACACATGTGATACAAAAGAAATTCTCATCATGGTCCTTTAAGACATCTGTCAAAAAGTTGACCTTCCTCGATGTGCATACTACATCCAGCAAACTTTAGAGGTATTCACCAAGAACTAACCAAAATCAAGCCCCAAAATATAAGAAGTAGCCTTCATGAATTTTCCACAAAGTCTTCTACTATACAACTTCAAATTATACCTATACAAATGCAGGCAACATAATCGAACTAAACTCCTACAATATGCCAACCCCTTCTAATAATGATAACCAACCACCATCATAGACTATCTAAACGATTTGATGACTATACATACGCTTTGGATACAAAAAACATGTTTTTAGACCAAAATTCAGTATATTTTTCAATATGGTCCAATTTTAGCTCAATACGCGTAGCCCACTCATTTTACAATTTTTAGATTCCTTCTGAACGCTTCGATTCTTCAACCCTTCAATGATAAACTTAAATTCTAAAACAGGAAATAACAGCAGAAAACTAGATCTGGACCATTTGCTGAATGAGGAAATAATTCGTAGCCCAATTCGTAAAATTTTAGCATACATTTTATGAATTCGTGAGCTGATGCATTGGTTTGACGGAGATTTCTCTTCGCCAAATGAGGTCTACTAATCTTTGTTGAAATGATAAATTGATATAATATTCGTCAGTTATTATTATTCCCTTTCCGAATGTAATATGGGTTGGGTTGGGTTCGGTTAAGTTTTGCATCCCAGAAAACTATAACCATAACATTTTGAATTCAAGGAATGTACGATGCCTTTCTCGGTGCCGATTTAGACATCGACATCGCTAAATCTGTCTACGAAGTTTTCAATAATTTTAATTTTTAAATGGCAGCTCAACCTAATGCATTATACATACGCAATAAAATTGTTTAGCATATCGTGACCAAGTTTTTATAATTTCAACAAATGAAAGCCAGGCCATAATTCTAAACTAAAATGCATGAACGCATTTACGAAATTAGGATCTTTCACCAATTTTCTAATGTGAGGACCATCAAATGTACCAGCGTTAAGCTTTTCGGAACTTAACCTGGGAAATTTGCTCGCTAGGTATGCAAAACTCATCATCTAAAATGCGTAACAAAAATGTGTCATATAAAAACAAAAGTTTTAATGCTTAATATCAAACAAAAAATGCAAGAATTATTGAAAGTGGCCCACAAAACCGTAATGAATATTGTCCAAAAACAAAACTGCCATCTTTGTGGAATGGAGAATACCACGAAAATACGTTGTGAAAGGAATCTATATCTATAAGGAATCTACAATCTACCTGCTTTCTTACAAACAGTCATCAAGAAAGTAAATTTTGTCAGCATAATAAGCTTCTACATTTGATGTTGAAAAGTTTGTATTGTTAACTGGCATTGCTGAAGCTTGCTGCGAGTAAGACATCTCAATATGTCTTGTGGTCAATTTCGCCATTCTTCCACAAGATCCTCAGCCAACCTCTGAAGAGGTGCAGCAGAACGCTTCCCAATACGCGTTTCCATTAAATCCCAAACGTGTTCGATGGCATTTAAGTCTGGACTGATGGCTAACTACCGCAATTTTGTTGTTAAATTTATGAATTCTACAATTAGCCTATTGTTCTGCCATTGCTGAAGTTGTTAGCGAATGGGAGGGCATGCTCTTGAAGAATCGTCTCAACATAAATTTGTGGGGTGAGACGTTGGGGAACGACGACGATACTGCCACATCATACCATAACCTATCCTCACTTGAATAAATCAATTTCCTCTATACATGTGACAGTGTATCGCTCTCAAGGACTCGTATACGACTAACGGACGTTTCGGAGTAGATTTTCTCCATGCTTCGACTTTGGTCGAAGCAAGGTCGAACACAGAAAGTTCAAAATTCAAGTTTACGGCTTATTTTTGGAATTAGGAAATTCTTGTAAATTATCTGAAATAGGTTGGTTAACTATGAGAAATTTAAATACCGCATTGACACCGCTGACAATATTAATGTGAGGTTTAAAAATATGAAAATAAGTTATTTATTTTACACCAAAAGTATTTTAAACCTAAATATATTTAGCAGTATTTAGTAGCACTTCTTTAAGCAGTGGTTTTACGAAGCAGGGTGAACAAGAAGATGGCCTTATATATTAAATTCAATGCTATTTTTTTTGTTAATATTAATTATCCTTCAAATGTGCGCTGTCAGTAGCCCGTTTCAGTTTGAGTTGAGGAGTCTATTGTTTCACCTCTACTGCAAGCTCAAAAGACACAATCCACATATTACCTCAGAAAGTAAATAATAATAACTGGCGTATATTATTCCAATGTATTGGTCGTTTCAAGGAAGATTTTACGAAAAATCAAACACATCTGGCAAAGAAAATGTTCTCTTTCATTACGATAATGCACGTACTCACAAATCTTTAATACTGATGACATATTCTCTAAATTTAGCTCTCTGCAATTTTGTACGGTTGGAGAAAACTGTTAGATGTTGAAAAATAAAATAATTGTTCAAAATTTTTTTGTACGTATGTACGTATCAATCAGTCTTCCCTTACATATTTTAAATAATATAACACGATTATAATTTTTATTATCATGACTTTGTGTCGTACCTGTAAATTATTTTTACAATTTACAAATAATGACAATCGAAAATGAAAGAAATAAATGTGAGTTTTTTTTATTTACGCCGCGTCACACTTAATTCAATAAACTAATGAAAAGTAATAAACATGAAAGCTTGTAACCAAAAAAAGACTTAATTGAAATACACAATCGAAAAAGAAAAATTTAGGAATATTCAACGAAATAATTTGCAGATCCTTTACTCTCTTATTACATTACTGGATTCATAATAGCCGCATAGCAACATGAGTTCCAAATACATTTTACATCTTCACAGAAACAGGGACGTAAGATTTCAACAGTAACACGTGTTAAGATTAAGATGCAAGTATTTTTATCGTAAAAACATGCAAATGTTGCAGGAAGGCTCACTGTCAACGCTGGGTCATATTTAGGTAAACTATATTGACCTCTGATTCATCATATTGTGATAACGCCGTCGAAATAGTTCGTTGGTAATTATACAGTTTATTGCCGTTGAACGTTAAAATTATTACCTTTTGTAATTTAATAATTATCACAAAAATGTGGACAGTTGCCTCAATCTCGAGGCTTACCACAAGAACGTATGCATGTCCTCATAAGATTTTTTTTCATTCATGTTTTAGATCTTAGATCTACATTTGCCACTCCCACAAACAAATTTACAACAAAAATCGAGTGTTCTTTAATTCTGAAGTGATAATTTTTAAAATGTAACTTTTTCACAAGTCAAATAATTTTACGATTCAACGAGAATAAGTACATATGCACTAAATATAAACAAAGGCAGAGCAGCAAATCGTACACAAAAACGTAGTTTCGAAAAATATCAAGAATTTAACGCTCCTTTGTTCAATCAGCGTAATCTCTAGAAACTCGCCAAGCGAGTAATAGCCTCTACCTAGTAAAATAAAAATGATTTTAATCTACTTCTAAGAATGAACTCGGCAAAACTTAAACAATTTGTCACTGCAATTAAAAAAATTGATCAGGGTCATACGACATATAATGGACAAAATAAAACGGAACCGCGATTAAAATCTAATCAAAACAATGTACAGATAATTTTGTCGCGATTTGCTCTAATGGAAAAGAGAAGGTTTCGTGTTTTGCTTTGTGGCATAAAAGGAACTGCACGAGGTATTATTGTTCGATTACATTATTACAAAGCTTATTTGCGCACTGTAACTTTTATTAAATTTCAATGGGTTCCGTAGCGTGAAAATGTTTATAGCCCAACCCAATCCAACTCGAAATCGGACTGAATCGTCACTAAAAGTTAAAGGAATTCAACGTACTGAATCGCATGTTTCACGTAAAAAAAATTGTTTGGATTATCTCATACTACATACTTGGTATTCTTGACCACTTTAGATGGAGAAAAAAGTTTTTCACGATTACTTTGCTTGATACCAAAATTTCATCAATCAAGTAGATTATTTAATAGATAAAATAACACGGATTCGATTGAAGTGGCAAAGATATTTAACGATAGTTCTCGCGATCACTTATTTCGGCCACTTAATAGAATAAACATTTGCTTACACATGCAAAAATAGCCAGCCGTAAAACTATTCGGGGAATTGTACAGTGTTTGATAAACATTATTAGAACCAACAGAAGAAACACCGAAGAATAACCAAACGCAATGTGTAATACGAAAGAATTACATAATGCACGTAAGCCCAAGATTTAATTCACACTAAATGATTCTTAAATAAACTGTGATTGCATTTAGTAAATGTAGGAGTGCAAACTATGTAGCTTAAATATTAAAAGAAGAAAATGGCGAAAGAGAGCAAACTTCTCCTTCATTATCATCTTCCAATCATATCTATTCATCTCCAGCCTTCTCCTTTTCTTCAGTTTGAATATTTCCTTCGCATTCTTCGCCACATCATGCTCTTGTCTCATTCTTTTTCATTGTGCAATTTCTTTGGAATTCATTCGTTCTCTATGCCAGCAACATTTCATTGTTATCATCTCTGAAAGTGTACAAATAGTGGCACAGGTGCTTCTCTTGGTACAAGCTATGATTACCGCATTCTTTCATCATACCACAAACTCTCCTTAGGATTTTTCTTTCGAAGGTGTTGAAAGCTGCGGCATGTTTTGACCAGGACATTAATCGTTTATGTAAGAATATAGCCTCAGCAGTTATTATGAGTAAATTCGTTTTCAAAGTTTAAGATCCTATTCTCATCACACTTCCTCTTTTTTGCGTCCCATTCGTTCGCCAAAATTTCCCCAATTTCGCTCGTAAATCTTCTTCGATCTATGTTTTCTCTGTACTTAACTTATCAGCAAACTGCGTGTACTTATTTAATCGCGTCACCATTCCCAGAAATTCCTTTGGCTTTGTTCCTGATTGTTACCTTTAATGCTTCCCATTTTTATCTACGTATACTTTTTTATAGCCCCACCAGTGCTTCCTGTTTCCCCAATTTTACCTATACTTCCACCCCATGCGTTTCCAACCTTGCATCGAATGTTTATTTGGATCAAAAATTGATCCGATCTACACAATGCTCATCTGGTAGCCCTTATGTCAAAAATGCCCCTGGTATACCTTTTTAATGTTCGGAGCTGGACCTGGTTGAACGTAGTTCCATCTGTGGAAATCAATGTAGTTTTGTGGATATTCCTGCTAGCTATCTGTCGTTATGAAATCCATTAATGTGTGTCACTTTCATGCAGGTTTTGTCGTCCTGTTATCCCAATACATTTGTATTGTACTATACGCAGAAACCAGCTGATACAGTATCATTTGTGTCGCGATCCTATTGTCCAGTAGTACAGTATACGCCAGTTGCCTCAATCTCGAGGCTTACCACAAGAACGTATGCATGTCCTCATAAGATTTTTTTTCATTCATGTTTTAGATCTTAGATCTACATTTGCCACTCCCACAAACAAATTTACAACAAAAATCGAGTGTTCTTTAATTCTGAAGTGATAATTTTTAAAATGTAACTTTTTCACAAGTCAAATAATTTTACGATTCAACGAGAATAAGTACATATGCACTAAATATAAACAAAGGCAGAGCAGCAAATCGTACACAAAAATGTAGTTTCGAAAAATATCAAGAATTTAACGCTCCTTTGTTCAATCAGCGTAATCTCTAGAAACTCGCCAAGCGAGTAATAGCCTCTACCTAGTAAAATAAAAATGATTTTAATCTACTTCTAAGAACGAACTCGGCAAAACTTAAACAATTTGTCACTGCAATTAAAAAAATTGATCAGGGTCATACGACATATAATGGACAAAATAAAACGGAACCGCGATTAAAATCTAATCAAAACAATGTACAGATAATTTTGTCGCGATTTGCTCTAATGGAAAAGAGAAGGTTTCGTGTTTTGCTTTGTGTCATAAAAGGAACTGCACGAGGTATTATTGTTCGATTACATTATTACAAAGCTTATTTGCGCACTGCAAGTTTTATTAAATTTCAATGGGTTCCGTAGCGTGAAAATGTTTATAGCCCAACCCAATCCAACTCGAAATCGGATTGAAGCATCACCAAAAGTAATGCAACGTACTGAATCGTTTGATTCACGTAAATAAATTAATTGGGATTTTCTGATACCAAATAATTCTTAACCACTTTAGATGGAGAAAAAAGTTTTTCACGATTACTTTGCTTGATACCAAAAGTTCATCAATCAAGTAGATTATTTAATAGATAAAATAACACGGATTCGATTGAAGTGGCAAGTGGCAAAGATATTTAACGATAGTTCTCGCGATCACTTATTTCGGCCACTTAATAGAATAAACATTTGCTTACACATGCAAAAATAACCAGTCGTAAAACTATTCGGGGAATTGTACAGTGTTTGATAAACATTATTACAACCAACAGAAGAAGCACCGAAGAATAACCAAACGCAATGTGTAATACGAAAGAATTACATAATGCACGTAAGCCCAAGATTTAATTCACACTAAATGATTCTTAAATAAACTGTGATTGCATTTAGTAAATGTAGGAGTGCAAAATATGTAGCTTAAATATTAAAACAAGAAAATTGCGAAAGAGAGCAAACTTCTCCTTCATTATCATCTTCCAATCATATCTATTCATCTCCAGCCTTCTCCTTTTCTTCAGTTTGAATATTTCCTTCGCATTCTTCGCCACATCATGCTCTTGTCTCATTCTTTTTCATTGTGCAATTTCTTTGGAATTCATTCGTTCTCTATGCCAGCAACATTTCATTGTTATCATCTCTGAAAGTGTACAAATAGTGGCACAGGTGCTTCTCTTGGTACAAGCTATGATTACCGCATTCTTTCATCATACCACAAACTCTCCTTAGGATTTTTCTTTCGAAGGTGTTGAAAGCTGCGGCATGTTTTGACCAGGACATTAATCGTTTATGTAAGAATATAGCCTCAGCAGTTATTATGAGTAAATTCGTTTTCAAAGTTTAAGATCCTATTCTCATCACACTTCCTCTTTTTTGCGTCCCATTCGTTCGCCAAAATTTCCCCAATTTCGCTCGTAAATCTTCTTCGATCTATGTTTTCTCTGTACTTAACTTATCAGCAAACTGCGTGTACTTATTTAATCGCGTCACCATTCCCAGAAATTCCTTTGGCTTTGTTCCTGATTGTTACCTTTAATGCTTCCCATTTTTATCTACGTATACTTTTTATAGCCCCACCAGTGCTTCCTGTTTCCCCAATTTTACCTATACTTCCACCCCATGCGTTTCCAACCTTGCATCGAATGTTTATTTGGATCAAAAATTGATCCGATCTACACAATGCTCATCTGGTAGCCCTTATGTCAAAAATGCCCCTGGTATACCTTTTTAATGTTCGGAGCTGGACCTGGTTGAACGTAGTTCCATCTGTGGAAATCAATGTAGTTTTGTGGATATTCCTGCTAGCTACCTGTCGTTATGAAATCCATTAATGTGTGTCATTTTCATGCAGGTTTTGTCGTCCTGTTATCCCAATACATTTGTATTGTACTATACGCAGAAACCAGCTGATACAGTATCATTTGTGTCGCGATCCTATTGTCCAGTAGTACAGTATACGCCCGTTATTGTTATCTTACACATTCTTTCAGTTATCTATTAAAAATCCATAATCTTAATTTTATTTTCTAATTCTCTATTTACTAATTAAAAATCCATTGTCGATGCTTTAGTCGTCTCGATGTTGGCGTGCGATGGTTTGTAATAATGTCCGTTTGCACCAGTTACACTTAGCAGTTAAATGCCCCTTAAAGTTTTAGTTCCATCGCACAGTTGCTTAATTTTAAGCCTGAAAATATCTCCGCTTAATTGACAGTAACCTAAAAAATCGGTGTAACTGTCAAGCCATACTTTATATTTAGGCTAAGGATCTGTTTGTGAACGATATTATTGAAGATTATTTGGAAGCTTTGCTTATACTTAATACTTAATCACAGGTTTCCTCGACAAATGCACGACAGAAAGCAATATTTCCAAAGTGTTGGTGATTTGTCATTTTTCAAACTATTTAGAACAACGAAAGAAGAACAATTCTCAGGTGTGTTATAAAGTAATTTTAGGAGTAATTCTGTTTATCTCGATATTATAGCACCAGTAATCATTTACTCGCAATAGCTGATTTGGTTGGCATGCATACATCAACTGCATATAGAATTGTAAAAACGTAGCAGTTTCTGGGCTGCACGAAAGACACATAAAATTTCATTCAGCTCGTGGAGAACTTTTACAGGTGCAGAGGAAATTTTATGACATAGCAGCTTTTCCTAGAGTAATAGGTTCCATTGGTGGAACTCATATAAAAATACAGCGACCTGGTGAGAGTCTCAAATATATACAAATAGGAAATGTCATTTATCCTTGTAGGTGGACAGGATGCGGAAGTTCTCCTCAGCAATTATATAATGAATTGTCTTCGCCTGTGTGTCCTTTCTGTTGTAGGTGATTATATGCAACATGCACTCCATGCCAGACACTGTTATGTTGGCCATTACACGCAATACCAAATCACTCCTATTCGTTGACAAATTGTGGTCAATACCACCAGCAGTTTTAAAAAGTGCAAGTTTATCGCTTGCCACTGCACTAAGCATATTTTTTTCTTATTTTCGTATGCTTTTCTCGACGAGTGAGCAGACTGTACTCCTCCCATTGTCAAATTTACTCTACACTTGGTTAAGTGACCCCATATTTGACACACAACAGGTGTTAATATTGAGTACAACATACCAACACGACATCGGCTTGATTACAAAAAGCTAACTGACAGCACAGCGGGTTAATACATAATCCGGACAGCAACACAAGATGCACAAACGCATGCCTAATAAATATGCATTAGGTTGAATGACACTATGAAAGTAATAATAAAGCATTTTATTTTGTGTGCGAAATTGTCGAGTATCAATATTGTTTGTTAGTTTAGTCAATTTACTGCTAACAGCTGCTACAATCAACGACAATTCGTGGATTGAACCGATGTCTACCCTGGTTTCCCCCACTTATTGACAGCTTCCATTTATTACTGATATTAGTGTAACTGATCTATTACACCCGCCTATTGATAGCTCATACCCTTTATTTCCAGCTTATATGACTCACGTACTACCCTTTACCATCACCTATTTACACATCTAGTATATTGCTCCTATTAACGACTCCTGTACTCAACTGAAAATTCTTCCTAGAGATATGTGTCCTAGAGATATGTGTAGGTACACATATTGATTTCTCCTGAATTATGTCAGGCTCTATTGAAAACTGTTTTACTGTTTACCTACCTACTAACATCAACTTTGGATATGTTGGAACTATTACTATTTCTAAATAGCTCCTATGGTCTTATTGTAACTACCAATACATGTACCCATCTTCTGATAATGCACTACTCTCGTATGGCCAACTGGTACTTGTAATAATCTAATGAAAGACTGTTATAACTACCGTCATTTAACCCCACCAGATAGTGGCAGATCTCATTACCTATTGATTGTTTCTGCTACTTGCTGATCGTTTTTGTTGTAGTAGAAGCTCCTATAGACTACTTTAAGGTGATGCCACACATTGCCTAGCATACATCGACAACTAATTATATACCTCTTAGCGTCATTGAAATGCCCCGATATGAAGTAAGAGATAAAAATAATTAACAATTTGAAGCCCAACGTGTGATCCTCAGTATCAGTTAATATTCATCAGATCTTAAAAGCCTTATCAGTTCCTATCCCAGCAATCGGGTACACCGTTCATCGAATGCAACATGGCATACAGTTGATATTGTGCAAGTGGGGTAGATAAAAATGCTTAAGACAAAGCTCAAGTATGATGTATATAATCTTTCATGTCATTTAGTAAGCTCAACGGCATCTTAAAAATTACAAAACATCGCCCGACGTAGGAAAATTTTCTAGAAATCTTTCACAAGACATTCTACACTTTTTCGTCGAAACTAATTCAAACCTTGTCCTTTCTTAAATATTGTCTTTGAATTTCGAATGATTATAAGATATTTCTAAATACTTGAGCAATTCACATTGAAACATCAACGAATCACAGAAACTTATCGGCGCGTGGTTGCGATTCAATTAATCTTAATTTTCTCAATACGAAATGTGCCAACAGGCTGGCTATTTCAAACCGCTGAAAAGAAAACGCAATGAATCGTAAAATCGGCTTCATTACTTAAACACTCTCAAGATTACAAATTATACAGGCGAAGTGATTCAATTAAAAAATATTTGAATAAGGTATTTGCAACGACTTGTCTTTATATGGACATCTTTATATCTCAAAAATCCCGCAATTATCTTTAATAACATCGTTATGTTCCATTTATTGCCTTAACATCTCGATTGGAGAGATCAATGACGAAACTGGCAATGATTTCATTCAGTTCCAGCTAACTAGTTTAGCAACGCATTGAATTAACGGTTCGTTTTTTTTTACTACATCGGTCTCCCAACTGTAATTAAATGTCGCGCGCCAAATATATGCGATTGAATTTTTCGATGAATGGAGATATGTGCAAAAATGTGCGTGCGGTTAAATAAATACGTTGTGTAACGCTCGTATTAGGATTATCATACGTTCGATCGGTTTCCTTTGATGATTCGAGTTTGAAAAATTCGAACGATTTATATGAAATGTGGAATTCTGGTGTAGAGTTTCGCAGTGGGCTAAAAATAAATAAGTTCATTTTGTTTGCTATATTTGTGCAGCGCACACATTTATTGTGCCTGGACACAAACAAATTTTGTAAAAGTGATGAAAAACTGAAATATTCTTAAGGATTAATACGTAATAAATATTTATATAGTGTTCTAAAAGGGAAACTAAATGTACATAATTATTATTCCTTTGGCAATCAATTTCTGCAAAGATTAAAAACGTAAGCGGAATATTATAAATCACTAGTTGTTTTGCGTAAATATCGGACCGAAATTACCCAAACATAAAAATAAACAAGTTACAAAATAACGGTCAACCTTCCTAAAAATTGGAAAGGAAAAACAAGACATCAATATATTTGATATATACGAGTATATTCGTTTATATCACAATTGAATACACACCCTCAGAGAAATGGAAAAATGTACCATGTTGTGTGCAGTTGCCATTATTTTCTATTATGAAGGAAATATTCAAACAGTCGCTGCAGGTGGTGACTCCTCAGGCACATACAAATAGAAATTCTTTACAAATCCAATATAATCTTTATTGAAAAGAAACTTTAAACACAATAATATTTCATACAATGAACTTGTATACTTGGCGTATTTAAAGTTGATCGAATAAATAGATGCAAGCCCAACTCATTGGTAAAAAGAAATTGTATTATGTACGAGGGGAGATCATTATTTAGCGTCCCTGACATAGTAGGCGTTGAGTGTCGTTGAATCAATTTGATACATTAAAGTATTAATCATTTGTTGTTACGTAAATACTGATCTCCCCTCGTCTTTAAAAATAAAACAATCAGTTATGTTCATAAAGTCAGAGTAACACTTTTCGTTCAAGACAGTGATAGTCTGTCGCAAATTAGTGTGGAGAGTGAAATTTGTGCAACACACATAGCGAATTTTTTTTTTGCTTTTTTTCGCTTAGTGGACTGAAAGTGCTTAAGAAATAAATTTATTTGGTTAACTTTATTAATTAGCAATCAAAGGCACCAAAAACAATTATAATGAAAAAACGAAATGGAACGTTTTTTGTCGCTAATTAGTTGTGGAAACAACTTTTTTGAAACGTTTTATTACAAAAGAAAAATACAAAAAAATAACCAATCACTGTAAAGATTTTCGTTTGTTCGCCGCTAATTAGTTCTAAAAACTGAAAGTTTTTTATCGTCCACCATTTGAAATTAATCATCTTCAATCTTCTAGAATCATCCGCTATCTATCTAAATTACATCGTTTTCTATTTTCAAGAATCTATCTTCCAGAAGCTACAACTCACCATGTCATAATCAATCATTTATCATCTTATCGAATCTATAAATCTATCTTTAAGAAATAATCTTGTAAAATCAATAATTTGCCAACTTTATATTAAAATGCATTATCTACCATCATTTAGAATCTACAGTCTATCATATTATAATATTATTTACCTACGTCATACTTTTTGAAGTGGTTTAGAAAATACCACGAGTCATGTAGGTATCGTGCCATTCATCGTCCCAGAAATTTTTTTTGTAAAATTTCCTATGCTTGGTTCTGTATATGCACAGGGGATACGAAACTATAATTAAGGACTTATTTATCGGTGAAAATGTTGAAGGATTATAGATAAAATTTGGTCATTATTGTGCCCAAAATGCACGTACGATTTTTTAGAAAAACTCTGGAGGTGAACCTGAACATCCTCCAAAGAAGATGAGACAAATCTTGGCTTCTACGTACCATTAAGGACCACAGTCCGCTATCGGTTTGTAGATTAGTTTTCATGTTGTTATAAGATGTAACATTAACCATTAATATTTAAGTTTGAACAAAATTTCGTTAGTTTACTAATTAAGCTGTTTGTTTTTTTTCTAAAAGTTATATTGAAATACGTTATATATTTTATAATAAAATCAATTTTCTATAGCTATATTTTTATCAATCTTTGGAAAAAATAATAATAAAAACAAGAATTTGTGCAATCAAAGACTAGTGTCAACTTATAAGGTTAAATGAAATCATTGTAATTTAATTATTTAAATAATAGCAGTTATTTATAGAGTTTCCAAATTCAATGTTTGATTCAATAATAATTAATGAATGTGGTTAATTGAAAACGACATTTTTTATACCCTATCGATTTTTTTTTAGCGCCGGGTTGGGCGTAAAATTTTTACTTTCCACAATTAACTGGCGACAAAGAAGCGGCGATTTATCTTTGTCTTGAACATTCGATTTGCTAAAAGTGTAACGTAAATCATTTGCACAACCGATTTCTTTAAATTCCATTGCATTTATATTTAATGGTGTTTTAAATATACGAGGGTGGACCAGTATTTGCGGTCAGTAAGATGGAAGGAAACAAATTGAAGAAATATAGGACGTTTATTTTGCTATATAATCTCCCTGAACGTCGATCCATTTGGTCCAACGATGCTCCAAATCTTTGATTCTGCTGGAGAAAAATTCTTTCGGTTACTCTTCGTCGTTTACGGCCGTCATCAGTTCATTATCGTCGTAATATCTTGTCCTAAGATATTCTTTTAATTTTGGAAATAAAAAAAATCACTAGGGGCCAGCTATGGTGAATATGCGGGATGTTCAAACAATTCAAATCCTGCGTTCAGAATAGCTCTGATGGCACCATGGCTTTTGTGGACAGGGACGTTTTCTTGATGCAATAGAATTCCCTTGCTCAATTTTCCTTGACACAATCGCGCAATCTTGCAATTATGTTGGCATAGTAGGAGCCTGTTATGTCATCAAATTGTGGCCATAACGTTACCAGCGGACAGCAAAGCACGACATTAGCGTGGTAGGGGAGAACCTCGGCGATGCCACTCCATACGTTATTGCTTCGATTCAGGATCGAAGTGGTGAACCCACGTTTCACAAACAGTGACGAATCGAGAAAGAACTCCATCTGAATCTGGAAACTTTGCCAAACTGGCTTCAGAATGCAATACTCTAGAACAGTTATGATCAGGTGTCAACATTCGTGGGACACATCGTGCAGACAAGTTTTTTAGCCTCAAATTTCTCTTAACATATTTAGTACCATAAAAAATCTTAATTTCAGCTACCCGACGAATGGTCAGTTGTCTATCTGTCATTACCATATCGTGTATACGATTAACATTTTCTTGGGTATTGACAGTCACTGGTCGTCCAGCACCCTTCGCGTGTTCACATGTTTATCTTCCCAGTTTAAATTCTCGAGATATATTTTTCATCACCTGTTAAGAAACAGCACCCTCACCTAATACATCTACCATGTCTTCATGAATTTCTTTTGTCAACAACCCTTTCTTTTGCAAGTATTTTATAACTGCAGGAACCTCTGATTTTTCCATTTTTAGAATTTCTTTAAACTTTTCTACTTAAAATCTAAATTATTTGAACAGGTAACAAGTGACAAAACTACAATGGAACCAACGTAACAACAAATGATTAATACTTTAATGTGTCATATTGATTCAACGCCTACTATGCCAGGGACGCTAAATAATGATCGCCCCTCGTATTTTAAGGCGTCATTAACGTAGACAAGAAAATCAATAATATAAGAAGAAATTTGCAGTTAAATAGTAAGTGTGTATAATGATGTTCCCTTTTAAAATTTGAATTTAAATGATTTATTGTTTACCGCGGAGTGAAGTATCTTGCAACAAAAATACTTAAAAAATTGTCAATGAGGTCTTAGCATCTTACCTGTGCAGGACCGTATTTAACCCAAATATTAATTTTCTCGGTATTAATGTTAGATGCTTATTTCCAAATACTTGGAAAATTTATTTGCAATTTCCGTTTAAAAAGTAATTTAGAGAGATTAGAAGTATAGGATACGAAATTACGGTATTTCACAAGGATAAGGAGTAGCCGCGCACAAAATTATTGCATTTCACAAATGTTTCGAGCATGGGAAACAAGTACAGTTTCCGAAACAGTTACTGATGAAGTAATCGGAATCGCAGATAGGGATGAAAAGTTGAAGTTATCGAGAAAAATCGTTATCACCATCTTTCAGCGGATGCTAAGAACTATTATCAAAACTGTGTATCAAAGTTTAATTGAAAAAAATGTGATTCACCCTTAAAAGCGAACTTACAAAAGTACCTCAACAGTGCATCGAACAGTAAATAGTGAAAACGTTGATAGAAAAAATATGAACTCAAAAAAAATTCACAAATTCCTGACGAACTACGGTCTGAAATTTAAAAAAGTAATTTATGGTGCTTACAGAGAAAACTGTGTGCCTAGTACAGCTAATGTGAAACAAATATTGCGATTCAAATTAACTGTTGTGAAGAAAGTTTCCGGTTGTATTTAACGTTGAATCAACGCATTACAATTATCGAAAGTCCTCGATGACAGAAGTGGAGGTGGGAATACATCACTAACATCAGAAAATTTCGCCAAGAAGGTAGATGCACAGTGTACTTTGGCGAGGCGTGGTACGACATCCATGATACTCTCAAAAAAGGATAATCGGATGGCACCATAAATTGTTGCATAAAAACTCCACCTAGTAGAGGAAAGCGAGTAATCATTCTAACTAAATGCTGGTGGTGAGAAAGGATGGGTCACTAATGCTATGCTTTTATCGTCCAAAAATATAAGAAATTGTTCCGCCGATTACCATTGCGATATGGATTCCACGTTATTTGAAACATGGTTTCAACAGCAGTTACTTCCATTTCTTCCTCCCAGATCTATCATCGTAATGGATAATGCAAGTTACCATTCAAAATTGTTAACCTACAGCAGCCACGAGGAAGGATGAGATAACTGATTTTACGCAAGACAACGGAATTGCAATTCCAGAAGGAAGATGTACTAAAAGAGATCTCTTACAGATTATTAATAATTTGAAATGGCTAAAAACAAGGGTCACGAGGTGTTGCGCTTACCACCATATCATTGTGTACTGAATCCGATTGGAGTAATCTGAAGCGCCATAAAGAATGCAATTCGTCGAAACAATAGGTCCCCGACTTTAAGTGGTAGTGTAGTAGATCTGATTCGGCAACAAACAACTTTAATTACAATACCAGGCAGAAATGTATACGTCACGTGATAGAAGTTGAAGACACTTATGTTTCTGATAGTCACAATGATGAAGACGGCTTATTTCTACCTAATGATTCTGACGATGATTAAAGAATTAACTACATTTACGATTTTTTCTCCAGAAATTCAACAATTCATTATTACTGAGAACGATAGTGACAATGATGAAGATGACTTCTTTCTACCTAATGATTCTGACGATGATTAAAGAATTAACTCCATTCACGATTTTTTCATTAACAATTATTTATCAAATATACATTTTACGAATTGTTTTTTGTTGTTTGTTTTTGATTTTTATCATTCAAACTAAACTTTCGACGCATAATACGTTTTGAGCCGACCCTGCATTCAGAAGCAGCAGCATGTCGTATGTACGACCGATGATTTGATTTACAACAGGGTTAAAATAAATTGCGGTAGTTTTGTGGTAATAGGTTGTGATGGCGTTTCTGCCGCAATAAATCATAATAAATTCCAATTTTAAATCGGAACATTATAACTTTGGCATTTTTTATACAATTGTACGAATTTATGACAGTGATCGAATCGACTAATTTTTTATTATAAACATTACTCAACAAATCTGATATATTTTCGTAATTTCAAGAAAAATTTAATGTATACTAAAGTTCATTTAAAAACAAAATTGGGGTCATAAGCAATTAAACTTTGTGCCTTGATACACAAGGAAAATATACCAAAGGCAAATCACGGTTTACTTGTACGGTTTAAGGTTTGTAATTGTGAATAAATGAACGTATATTATACGTGTATCAAAAAATCTGATTTGGTTCATTCGAATTCCATGTTTTCGTTTCATAGATTAGGCAAGGAGTGCACAACAGGAAATATAATCCGCGTGATAAGATAATCACGTGCTCGGCACGTTGACTCTAATTAATTGAAGTGGAGATTTTCGTGTTTGATATTAAAAGCGCTGGCATTACAGTTAAACATTTTATTTGTATGCCCTACAAATTTTTCGATTATGGAGACTTCAGTCGTCGCAATGCGAATTAAACTTCCATCAGCTTAACCATCTTTATAAAACGTTAAATTTTTTCCTGATTTCGGGAATAAATAAATAAAAAGTCGCCCAACGTGGGGCTCGAACCCACGACCCTGAGATTAAGAGTCTCATGCTCTACCGACTGAGCTAGCCGGGCTTATACGTGGAATTTACTGTATGTCTAAATATTCGGCACTAATATAGCGACGAAAATTATACATATATTACAAAATACTTATATATAATTGGATCAATTTTCCACTGATGTTATTACATTGCAAAAAAATTCAACGAAATATGAAGCTTTTGTACCAGTTTTTATTTATAATTTCACTTAAGTGGTGCGGAATTCACCTCGAGAATGACGGCAAAGGATTAAAAGCTTGTCCATTTGTACCAACTTAAGTGACAACGAGCAGAAAATAATAGCAACAATAACACTTCCATTAACGTACCGCAACACTTTAAAGTCTGCTTATAAGTTCGTGAGAACACAAAACTTCAATTAGCTTATTTACGGTGCACATTGGCGATATTGTATTTGGATATAAACAACGTGCGTGCGTGGATTTACGCAAAGTAGTGGGTTGTACACTTTGTACAGGCAAGGAGACATTAATCTAATCAACTTATTATCTCCGACCATGGGCGGCGTGGTGTAAAATATTTCAGTAAAATTTAAAACGCGGTTTCTTATTCTTCCAATCAGGGCTGAAATGGGCGCAAAAATCTGAAAAGAAAAAACACCCGACTGTAATTATTTTTTCGCGTCGTCTGAATATATGTAATATTCCTGAAAGTAAATCATAAATACGTACAATGTTGATTGGTCGAGATGAATGTAATAAGTCATGTTCTAACAATATTTAATTTATTGCAAACTGAAGCCAGGCATTTTAATAAAAAAGTTTTTAAGCGCAACTTCGCAATAAATTACAGAAAAGTAGGTAAGGGAAAAAACTCGACAGACGTTAATTACTTTCAAAACGCCTCGAGTAGTTTAATAATGCGAACTTTAACCTTAAGTTATACAAGAAAGAAAATTAATTTATGTATGCGTTTGAAAGTATTTTCAGTAATCGCTAATCCGGATTTTTAAATTGTGTTAAGATACATGTAGATATTATTCTTTTATTTTATAACTCATATTTTTTTAATGTTGGCGTTTTGTTGATTAATTAAGCATAAAGTGAGTAAAATTGCAGATGGATACAAAAGGCTTTGTCGGTATCATTAAATTGGTGATTGTCCTTTTTTAATTATTAATTAATAATAAAAAATATGAGAAAAGACATTTTCGATAAAATATTATTTGCGTGACTGCAACCGTTCTTATGTTAATTTACTTAACTCAACTATAACGAAAATATAAAATTTATTTTTCGTTGTTGAACAGTTGTCAATATATCATCTGCTATTTACTACATGACCTACACAAAGGTAACGCTGCACCTTTTGTACTAAAATTCATTAACATCTCACAGTGTCTGGATAGATTGCTGTAACTTATCTATATTTTTTTCAAAAACACGACATTCCAACACTCAATACTAGTGGAACATATTAGCGGACGCTGCATACAAATGTACACGAAGCAGATATTAGAAACCGATTTCAAATTATGAGGTCCTCATTGTGATGAAGTGGATGTTAAATATCAGGATTTCGGTATTACATTTCCCGTATTGATTACGGATCAAGAAAACACGATCGAATTGACACCAAATGTGCCGTTAGCGAAGTTTGGTGCTTACCGGGTGAGGGGAATTTGATTATTTCCGCTGAGGATTCCTTCTACAGTTTGGTACATTTCTTATTTGCAAATCTCCGCCGTCGATATATTGTAATGTTTGTTGCGTACATTTTTCGCCAACCACCCAGAGACGTTTTATATACATAACGTACATACTCATTTGAAATTTAGACAAATGTTAAATACATACGATACCGAAATTGCCAATCGAAATTGTCCGTTTATTTTATGTAATGTGTTTAGATTTGAATTATTCGGGGGTTACTAACCCCTTTGGTGGAAACATTTAACGACGGTATATTTTATACTCGTATTGTTCCCGCTGTAGATGGCTTGTAATTTTTGTAACCGTAACCTCATATTTTGTTATTTAATTTTCAAAACCTTTTTACCACCGTACTTGTATTACTATTAACAATGAATAAACAAACTAAAATGGTTTATTTTTGAAATCCTTTTATTTCTGGCCTTCTGTACTTTCTCATTAGCCGAATTAGTCGAAGCCATTGTGAATGAGACTAAATACAATTAGTGCCCCTTGACCTGGACATCTCTCCGCCTGTGGGGTCAGTATACACCTCTGAATTCTGAAGACCGTTACATCAATAATAATAATAATAATAAGTGTTGCCGAACATAGTTCAATTGAATTGCATTTAAGTATAAATTTCTTAGAAATTGCTGGAAGTAATTGACTGCTAGAGAGAAGATGTAGCTCTACATAGGTTGCAGTCAGAACCTGGTGGCAACATAGATGATTTTTGTTCTCGCGAAATCTATCTTCCATGTGTAGTGTCTTGAATATTGTTGCTAGGCTAGGTGCTTACTATTTTTCCATCCTTTTCTGCCTGTCACTTCTTGGTCATTTCATTTGTACCGTTGCCTACCCTTGAGGCTTTTAAACATAGGATTCCATTCGGTTATTATCTTTCGATGATTTGATTACTCTCACGACATTTTCCCATCCCAGTGTTTCTTCTCTGTTCTTCTTCGTTTATTTCATTTGTCCAATTATTGATTTTATTGCCTTCATTTCCAGTATTTTAAGTTATTTTTCTTCAATCTTGGTTAGCGTCATCGTTTCCTTTGCATATGTGGTTGGTTTTGCTAACGTCTTCTATATTCCCAATTTAATGTCTACTTGGTTGTTCATCTTTCAGATTTTTTATTGCACTGAAATGCTTTGTACCCTTTTTTAACACCACCACCAAATTAAATAATTCTGGAGAATTGGTCGGTAAAACAAGATTGAGTGCCTATCTATACCATCCAACGTAACCAACTAGCAATTTGTAACATACAATTTAAAAATGCATCGTAAAAGTTAAACAAAATACCAACGGAGTGCCTGATGAAAAAACGATTAGAATGTTACAACATTCAACTCCATTTAGGGCGACGCACGCTAGAAGATTTCGATGCCAATCTTCTAGCGTGTGCAACACAACCAAATCCAAACTTTCATTCATTAAACCCACCAAATCTCCAAAGCCAAACAAATCCATATTATACCATGTTAGAGAACCGGAGCAATTTTCCAGCAAATTTAGTTGTGTTGGGTTTTATTTAAATATAAAGTTTTTCTAGAAGAAAATGACTGGTACAGAGCCAGTATAACCCAATCCAACATAAAAATGTATGAGTACAAGATAGTTGCAATTTTAAATACTTAATCAGTGCCATAACCAAATTAATGATGGGGAACTGGTCAGTAAAACCAGATCGACTGCCTACTAATACAATCGTACCCAACCAAACTTTTTATAAATAATTAAGAAACTTACTTACAAAAAAAATTAAGAAAATATATATACCATACTATATATATATCATACTATACTCGTATCATATATTTTGGCAATAGTTATCCAATACCATAACAGTATATAATTAATTTACAATCAAATTTAAATAAAATGTATAAAAATTAAGCGTAAAACGTAAGTAAAATAGTATATTATTAAACGCCGTGTAAATATATGAAACCTATATATGATTTTTCTAGAAATAATTTCACCATTTTTGTAGAATGATAATTATACCAATGCACAAAAACGATGCAAGGCTGTCGTAGTAAGTAACGTGACGCGACCTTCTTGCTTACGTGACTTGCCTCCGTACTAAGCATGCATGTGGACTATTTGGAACAATAATTTAATTATTTAATTATATATAGTGTCCAGTGCCGCAATTTTCTTCAGACACTCCTAATAAGGGTCTGGCTGGCCACAACATCAATTTCCAGGATTTTAGTCAAAATCCTAAAGTTTTCTTTTCGTGCCAAAAGTGTTCACAAATCTTCCTGCGGCATATTTTGGGCGTATCGTTCTTTGGTATATAAGGAATGTGTGAAACAATTTTGTGTTTCTCTGGCATAATAGCAAAAACGCAAGTCTGGCCAAAATATTATTTCATCTCCAGCATGATGATCTTGAAGCGAGTTTTGTTAAACTGTTTTCAATATCTTTTGTATATTGCTATAAATTATCTGTCTACAATACGTCATCACCTTTAATTTGTGAGTTCTTCAAAGTAAAGTATATCTTGTCGTCAATTACAGTCATCTTGGTGGTTGCAAAATTAACACGTTGAAGATCACGGCAACGTCGTCGTATTTGTATTCGCTACTTGGTTCATTTTTGTGTTTTGACCATTTCTAAGAATACTGGTGCAAGAAGTGCGATTCTCTCTGGCTAGTTTTGTAACAGACACACCATGCCTATTTTTAACGATTCTTACCACTCTTCCGCAGCTCCGAGGGGACACAAGGGATACCAAGTATTTCGCTATAGTTCGATATACGATCCTGGCTGATAACTTGCTTTCGAAAAATACGTACTATTTCGACTCACACTTTCAATAATTTCTAATGTGTACGACATTTTTCGCAAACTGACTAAAGATATCTAGGAAACTTACTGAGATGTCTTTACAAACATGATTATGTTTCCAATGACATCTGGATAAGTTCCATATGTATCACATTGAGCCCTTTAAACTTTTTGGATAAAACATTAGACACATACTTTAAGCGTGACTTATTAAAACAAATGTTAATATCCAGAAATCACCGAATCCAAAATAAGACCTACTGCCCAACACAAACATTAGCTTCATATCGAAATTGAAAAATTCAATCATGCCAATCAGAAACGAACAACATAATATGCATATAATCGTACATTAAAATGCCACGAACGTCAAGCAATGGGTTCACAATAATTTCGCTCTTAATATATTTAACTGCGTCAATTTATCTGTTGACTCTTGACAATTGGAAATAAAATGAAACAAACTTAAATTTGTTTCATCATGCAAACATTACAAAAAGTTGGTGTAAGTTTTGTTTCTCAAATATTTTTCTAATTTTTCTATTTGTTTTAATTGGTCCTTCATCGCTTCTGTTTCCTTTTGCCAAAAAACTTCTTGGCTTGATGCAACCTCAACCTTTCAACCAAGCTTAAAGAATAAGTTGAAAGAACTAATGTAATGACAACGCTTAATGCGATAAAAATATGTAACTATTTTTCTAGTCTAATTTTATTATTAATGATAAATAAATTACCATCGACAAATTAAAGAATGAATCATTGAGCGAAACGTTGCCAAAATATATTACATGCGAATATATCACGATTTGTCAAATTGCATTTTTTTAAGTATTGAGATTTGTATAAGAAAATCATTTAAAATATCGAAATATTGTGATATTTCGTTTGTAATCGATCTCTTAGTACCTTGGTGATTAGAGACAAATACAACTCGGCATTTTTAAATAATTTTAACGTATACGATAATCACAAATGCAGTTAGTCCACACAGTTTTATGTAATCCTGATGGTGCTGATGCAGAAATGAGTAGACGATGGAACAAACGGCTTTGGTCGGTGAGAGCAGGGTACTGAGTAGACGATGGAACAAACGGCTTTGGTCGGTTAGAGCAAACATACATATTTATATAATTTTGATAATCAAGTATGGTAGGGGTTGTTACATTTGTAAATTTTTATTTATACCTTTTTCATATTTGAAAACCACAGTGTCCGTCAATTTTGTTATTGTAAAATATGCGACATTTATTTTTACTTTTACCTTCAGCTATATATGTGACAGTGCCTATGTAGGTATACATTCAAAAAAATGTAACTAGCTATTTATACAAGTTATTTCTAAAATTTTATTAATATTGCATCAAGATGTTTAATGAAAGAATTATGTTTTGCAATTGAATGATTCATAAACATATAGCAAAAAGTTTTTTGTTCGTTTGTAGATATCAGTTTAGGGCATGTACAGTTATCAGAGATTACGATAAATAGAGCCACGGATAGTCATTGACAATTTCGGACGAATAGAAACGCAAACGAAACTCAATCTGCGAATTAGGCATGTCAACACAGTTGGAAATACAGAAAGAACGTGGATCGTGTCTGCCAGTCCGAAATTGTTAGCGGGTAATGACAAAGCTTCAAAGCAACTACTCAATTTTCTGGATTCTTGATAGCATGGACTGCAGAAGTTAGTCGACGCCGTTGCACAATGTGGTTGACCCAACCACCCCGACGTGCATGGAAATCATGAGAAAGTTCCTATACTACAGAAAACATACGACTATACATATATCATACCCATATCATACCATAGTAATAACTGCAAATATATAGATTGGTATAAAAATCCAGCAAATATGTGTGTAAAAAATTCCACTGTTATTTGACGTCAGAACACTTATAATCACGTTTTTAATGCACTAAGAGAAAAACAGAGTTGAATTATATTATAATTTATATTGTAATATTTTTTCGTGAATTTGTGCAAAATTGCACATAATAAGTAATAATTGTTTGGATGACTTTTCCTTTTTATAATAATTGTTACTTAACTTACTTGGCACGGTACAAAATTATTGAGTTTAAACTAGAAGAACGAAACTGCTTTTTCAGTTTCCTGTATTCCTGGTTATGTGTGATGTAGATGTGAGTAACCGGGCTAAGCGGACCGCACCAAAAACGAGTAGCAGCAGTCAGGCAGGATCTTTGTCAGTTCATTAAATCTGGCGGATAAATAATGCATAGGGTGCGAAAATAAATAAATTTAGTATAAAGATGTAAGTAAGAAAAATCAATTGATAATGTAAACCACGGTCATGGATTAAGTAAGTATAAATATGACAATGTTAAATAATGGTTATTAACATCAACAGCCAGAAAAAAATTCCAATAAAGTTTTTTCTTGCAAATTACAAAGTATCGTAATAGTGGAGATTTATATGATACGGCATCGTTCTTCCACCAGTTAACAAACTTCAAATAGTTTTATTATAGCACGATTTTCGCGCGATTATTAATGTAATAATCCATAACAAATACTTTCAAAATAATATAAACTTACCACTTCTGAAACAATGCTATCAAGGTATCTTTCTGAAATACATTTCAGATGCAGGATGCCTTTCCGTAGTAATTAATTATTTCTTCTTCATTATTATAATCCTTACGTTTGTGTATTTTTCATGTATTTGTCTGCAGGTGGTGGTTTTAGTTCAGTGACATTTTGTTTTTTTCATGTGTTATATGAGTTGTTTTTATTTTTATTTACACACTACTGCTATCATTTTCGAATTCGTCAATATTTATCCAAGGGAATTATCGCTTGTATGACTTGTTGGGAGAAATTTTTACATCAAATGTACAATAAATGCGTCACAAAAATTCAAAGAGGAAATAAACTTTCGTTAGTGTATTTCGCTTGCAAGCCACCTACAACAGTCATTTTTATTTCTCTATATTTCTTTTAACGTCCTGTAATTTTAATTATCTGGAAATTAAAAATGTACGTAATGTAAATTAATAATTGAAATCGCTCTTTGGAAGGTCTCACAATGTATCCACATTTTTTTACAGTTTACATTTTCGTTCACAGAACATATTGATATACGTATATAAAGCGGTTTATTGCCATTGATTATTAATTGAAATTAAATTTACGAGCTAGTTTCTTATGGATTCTTTGCCCTTGTTCATAGATCTTCGATAGGTCGTCTGGAGGAGAATGTTAAAATATTTACGATGCAATTCTTTCTGAAATTTATTTAACGCAAAAATAACATGTGCTGACATTAATCGTCGTAATTTGTAAGACGGTTGTTCATGCCCAGCAAGTTAATTTTCGAAGATTTTGTTTAATTTTACTATAAAGTTTTTATGTAAATCGTTGACTTTGTATCGTAATTTGTCCTGGATGAACGTATACAAACTACACGATGGTGAAATTACTATGCATGAGAGATAAAATTGTTTCTTAAATAATTTACCTTTCCTCTCGCCCTGACAAAATGCAATGCGAATTTGAAATTAATGAATTATTTATAAAAAATAATTTGTTATTTAAATATTGACTATTAAATAAACACAGACGATAATAGAATAATTTATTTCAGTCAATTACGGACATAAGTTACTATATAAAAATTGCTATGGAATAAACCAACTATTTTCTGTATCATTTTTTTTCTTTTCATCGATTACCCACTGGTTCTACATAGTTGTGGTGAAAATGTCGTTAATTGTAGTGGTGATGGTCGATTCTCGCGGACTCTTGTGTGTCGTGTGTTCTATTTTAATAATGTTGTTTCTTCCAAATGTTGTTTCTTCCAAAAAAATCCTTAGTTTACTTATCTTATATCATATCTAATATTTTTGTTCATTTCCCACATTTGGCAACACAATATGAACCTAGTGAATAGTAAGGGCAGACGACAGAAATACCAAAAAGTTGAAGCAAGAAAATAATTAAGAAATTTTTTTTTCACTCTTCAATTCAAAAGATAGAAGTTTGGTGACTGGGATGTAGACATGAAGAGATACTAGGCATTCTACAATGTATACGACACAACCTGTTGTGTCGTATACATTGTAGAATGCCTAGTATCTGAATAATGGGTATCTAATAATTTCTAAACGGAATTCAAAGAATTAAAAATGAACTCAATATGAACAATATACTTTCAAGGCTTTATAATGTATTTTTCAAATATTATTTAATTACTCTCGTAAAGTATTTTTATAGCGATATATCTTAATTTTATTAATAAAGGTTTTTATGATATGTAGCAAAGTTATTAACAAAATATTTATGTCCAACCCAATCTGTTCGAAACCAACCCATCCAAATATGTCGTAAGCAGAATTCATCCCATCTCAATCCAATCCAATCTTTCTAATAAATCAGTCTGAAATGGAGACCACTGTGAAGTAGGTGTTGCAAATGAAACCAAATGCAAATAGTAAATTATAGTAAGCTTTGGGTGGTGCCTTTAACTTTTTTGTAATTTAAAAGAATTTCATAATATATTGAATATCAGTCGTTGAAGATTGGAATGGTCCAATCTTAAAAAAGGGTTCACTCGAAGTTGCATTATTCAAATTGTACTCATCGCTTAAGTTGAGTCATACAATTGGACAACAGACTAGTCGGACACCAGAGCCAGTGCGACATCGGAAATGCAAATAAGTTGAGCCATAGCTTTCTAACTGGAGTTAGAATGAAGGAAAAGAGTATTAAAAGCTTAAAATGACAGGATCGTATATTCGCTTATCTCCTAACAGCAATCCAAATAAAATGCTTGTAGCCATAGGTGATCTTTTGTGACCGTCATCTATATCATTTTCTTATTAATCCACTGATTACTTTAATTCTTGCACTCATAATTGCTCTCAAAGTTCTCTGCATTTCTTTCTATTATTGCTTGTGTATGTATTACATCATCAACTCATCTACTTTTTCGTCTATAATTTTATCTTCTAGCGACTGGTTCATGGTGTGTACGTTGTCGATCTATTCAACATTGTAGTAGATGTAATAATAAATCACCAAAGCCGAGTTTTTTACTTTTTTATTTGCATTATCGCTCTCGTGAAACTTGCGCTTATTCAACTGAGAACGTAAATAAGGGGCTTTGTAGAAACGTCATAAACGATGGAGAGACCGTAAGAAGTGCAAAAAAATTCATGAGCTGTAAAATTGGGGTAGAATGGAGTAGGGCTGTCAAATAGTGGAGAATAGTGGAAATAAATATCAGGATGAGGGAGGATGTGAGACACTCAAACAAGTTGAGACACGTGAATGAAGATCACTTGGCTTGAGTTCACAAGGAATGGCCATAAAAAATAAAAAAGGGACTCAATGATTTAAACAGGCATCTTCACAAACAATGTGATGGGTGAGAGGGATGTGAAAAATGTAAAAAACTCGATACGAAAATGAGTAAGATGAAAATCAATACCAATTGGTTGGGTTACGATGGAATGTGTATAGAGAAATTTTAGGGAAATTTTACGAAGGACGAGGGGATATGAAAACCGTAAAGAAGTTTAAAAATGAGTAAGAAGCGAACATTAAGAAATGGATTTGTTTGGATTAGGTTGTGTTGTGTTGTGGTGGGATGGAAATGGAGCACATAAATGGCTAGACCAGGGACTGCGTAAATAGTTCTTCCCAATGAAACTTGTATGGAGTGAAGAAAGGGGGCAGGGTGAGTGATATATGGATTGGGTTGGGTTAGGTTAAATCAGTATATGTTGAGACGATCGGTATGGAAGCATTGAATGTTAAAATGCAAATTAGTAAATTGGAGACCATGGTCAGGTAGATTAACGGTTTAGAGTATTTAAGTCAAGTGGTAGAGAATTTAATTTTAGTACACTGCTGAAGATGACAACTTAATTGTCGAAATGTACTAGTGTGAATAAAATACTGTGTGGTAACGTTTGTTTCAATTTAAAATGCAAGGTTGTTAGACGAAAATATGAATATTGTACTAAAAATTTCAATAGAATAAAACGTAGAAATATGGACTGCAGAATCATGTACAATGGTCAAAAGAAACGAAAGATCAAAGAACAAAAATTAATGGATTAAAACGAAGGCGATGACGCCATAAACAAACTTGTAACAATTATTATAAGCTTGAGTGGTTAGATAACGAGAAGAAAAGAGAAGGATAGTGGTAGTAAGCTTTGCTATTGAAACGACGCAGAGCCAATGAAAGAGGAAGTGACCAATGTAATAGAAAAAACATTCAAATGTTAATATGGCGGGCAGACTGGAACAGAAATATTGTTTAGAAGAACAAGCGGATGGAGATCAGAAAAAGGTGCCATGCACAACAAATAACGGGTGTTTTTTAAGACTTGGCGTCAAAGCTGGCCGTGAATGTTTAACTGCGAACTAACCATTATTAATTTGACACTTTAACGTTCGTCTAACCGGTCTAACCTCACTTTTAATTGTCAAAAGTTATTACTTATATGACGTTTGAGTGTATGTACAAAATTGTGGTTCGTTCACAGTTAAACTTCCATGGCCAACATCGACGCCAAATTTTAAAAAACACCCGTTACAAAAACAATGAAAGATTAACAAATATACATAAATGCCGATTTAATAAAGAGCGAACAAAAGATAGGAAGATAAACAATAGGAAGGACAGAGGAAGAGAAGACTAAAATAGACAGTGAAGACAAGTTACAACAAAATAAATATAGCGGGAGTGAAATTACAACACACACAGGAAACATTTCCGCATTTATGATCAATTTCTGATATCCCTTTTGTTCTGCTTTCCCTTGTCTCTCTCTTCCTTGTCATTTCTTCTGACGTATTGCTGGATTTCTTTTTCTTCGTCGTCATTTATAAATACTCTTTCATCTAGTTTCATTCATTGGTTTTTCAGTTTCATATTTCCCTTATATAATATTATCCATTTCTTTATATCCTTGATTTCCTTCATCATATTTTCAAACACGTCTTGAATTTTCTCCATTTATGATAGCAAATCACCTGGTTTGTCTTTAACCGACGCTGTTCTAGTTAGTTTAGTGTTTCTGAATATTTCTCTGGACTTTCCTCTTCTATTTTTCTCTTCGGATCTACGGTCTCAGTTGTCGGTATGTCTACATTCATTACGCTATGTTAAATTTATTTGCATTATTTCACTATTTTTTTTTCGATTTATTTTCTTTATTCCACCCACTTTTATTTTAAGATATATATTTATTTTCGATTTTGTAATGTGAACACCGGACCGATTCCGAAACGCTCGTGAATCACGCTCGTGAATCAGAGATATTTGCGTAAACCGAACGTAATTCTCAAAATCGAGAAAACTTTCAGGAATTCGGTCACCAAAACGGTTTCCTTTTGAGCGTACGAATCTTTCAGGGTAGTACGGCCGATTCCCAGATTTTCCTAATCTCCCGATTTTCCCGTTCTCGCGGAAAATCACTTAAAATTGCAGGTCGTCCACTTGTGTGCAAAATTTATTTTTTAAGCTGCCATCAGCAAACAGTTAGACGACTGTTTTCACCAAATTAGAGTTATGTCTCTTTTAACTTACTTGTCACAATTTGGCGTTAGTTAATTAATAAAAACAAAAGTATGGTTTAATTAACTTTATTATAAAAGGAAAAACATTAAATTAAATTTTCGCTTTTCTGCGCGCCTTGACTTTAAACCATGCCGATTATTTTTCAATTTTCGGAGATGTTACTCTAGATTTCGATAATTTAACAACATCTATCTTCCCGGGGAAAATTGATTTCCCGCCAGAGAACGTCAAAAACTCTCTGCTTCCCGTTGGAGCCCGTCAACCACTAAACTCTTTTTCGTTCACCATCCGTCTTCAAATCATATTTTCAATCATTTTTTTTTGAAGAGGGTCATCGTTGGGCCACACCAGATACATATGTTAAGTTATCGCATTCATATTTCGTTTTTGTCAGGTCCGCCTCATTTGGTATTTTCCCTGTTCATTAATGCGGCTTAAGAAATTCGGGAATTTCATGATAACTTTCGACATCGAATAATGTTATCGTCTATTTCTTGCACATGTCTAGCCTAATTGCTTGCCGTAACACAACTCGAAATGAAAAGGGATAGAACGCAAACAGCAGCGAAACGAAACAAGGTAGTAATGTTGTAAAAGAAGAAGGATACCTATGTTTGTATAGCGTTGGAGACAATAGAAGGAATTTTCTCGTTGGCAAAGAAATTATGAAAACAGTAATTTCGAAGCCATTTCAGAAACAATGTTGTACACGTATAAGAGTAAAATACAAAAAGATACGCACTATTAATATTCTTGCGCACACAGCCTTTACCAAAAACTAGCGAAGAATGACATTAAAATGGTGATGATGGGGAAGCCAAGGAGGAATCCGAACATCTATTCATTCACCATTCAATAACATTAATTGAATGCTCACTTTGATTTTCTGTGGTAAGGATATAATTTTAATTACTTGATAATTCACTCTTAATTATAATGATTACATTAAAAGGAGATCCATTTAGCACAAACGTTGAATGTATCATTGGAGTATCTTAATATATTGAGTTTTCACGTAGAATTGAAATATCGTTAAAGTAAAAAAATTGAAACTTTCATTTCATAGTCGTAAAATATTACGATTATTACTCAATAATAATAACCCATTTATTAAATCGAGATTCTTCGAGTCGTATCTAAACAAATGACCATGCGGTAATTATGTGTTAATATCGTACATACGTGAATGTACGTACATGTTGCATAACGACGTAAAGTAATATCTTCAATTTGGACGCAGCATAAACGCGAGTCGTAGCGTTATATTAAGGCAATAAATATTGAATAATCCGTAAAACGTTGTCAAAGTATGCGAACAAATCAATTGCAATAAATATCGCTTACGACTGGAGGCATTCACCGTTGCAGGATGCAGATTTCACACTTTGCATTTACGCGAGCCTTTTGTTTCATTGACATTACACACCAATAACACAAATACGTCGGCGATAAATCATCAATTAGCGCAATAAATTTGAAATCGTACGTTTCGTCTCCCTTCTACTTGTGTTATTTCAACTGAACTAAATATCTTGCCTTATTAAGAATAAATAAAATTGGTTGGAAACGCGCATTGTTCGGACCGTAACTCATCATGCTTATGTAAAAACAAAAATGGGGGCTGCCACGGGTATAATTGATTGCGTAGAAAGTACAAATTACGTTTATAATTTACATAGATTTGTAATTGAAGGAAATGGAAAACGAAACAAAGTTCATATGCAGCGTAATACGACATTAATGGTACTTAATTATATATACAACGGAGATACTCGAGCATCAGCCTCGAGCAAAATTTTCATTGGTCCTTTGCATAACGTTTAAGAGCGAGTCGTTACACGTGTACATAGTTACTAATATATTTATTTGTGCAAATAAATATATTACAATTAGGATAATTGCTCTGCTTGTAGATTTATTACTAAAAAAACTAAACAATATATAAGAAACTTGAAAATCAACATACACAATTGTATATCGTTTGACAATGTCGCGGAATATTGAGAAAGATGTTGGGCCAAAGTCGTCGTGTTTATATTGTTCCTGAAAAGCCGCAACACAGGCTTCGACATGCAAGTGTTAAACGGTAATTAAGATTTTGATAAATATAGAATATTTTAAGAAACTCTTAGAAGGCAGACGCCTACAGGATTATAAATACAAAACATCAAGTTATTACGTAAGGACAAGGCAAGAAAAATCAAAAAGATTCCACAACCCTAGGGTGTATCCTGAGTCCATCACTGTTCACATTACGAAACAATACAGGAAAAAAAACTAGAAGATCGAAAGAATAGAGTTACGTAAACTTTGTTTTGCTGATGATGTGGTCATCACAAGATGAAAGAATATACAACATACAGATATGCGAATGAAATTTGGGAAAAATCAACATGAAATTGAAAAAAGACACAAACCACGACAATAGGAAAGACGTAACAAAAGATGTAGTACAATGACTGAGATGGACTAGAATAAGTACGGAAATTTAAAAATTGGGATCAATTATGAAGATGGAACCCCTGACTTCCATCCTCATAACTGATCCCAATTTTAAAATTTCCGTACTTATTCTAGCCTATCAGGAAATTGAAAGAGTGACAGCAGGAGGAAAAATGTTTAACAACATGAAATATATGTTTCTGGGTAGGAACTTACTCCGCCTGGGGTATCACTGGATGGATTGAGCAACTCAGATGGTGCCACTGCCGGTCGCAAGCCCGGATAAAGGAGGAGGGTTTGAGAGCGAGGTTAGCAACCTACCATCTGTAAAACAGCACATACGCTCACAGAATCCAAACAGAGCCTCGGAACAGGATGGACACAATGTTGACGAACCAAGCGAGTACAAGGAAAATGAGATAGGAGAACAGGAAACAGATAAGACTAGGATGCTGGAACGTGAGATCATTTAACGGAAAAGATAAGGAAATCATTTTAGAATTAAAGCACCATAAAATAGACATCATATTGGAAATAAAAAAGAGGGGAAAAGGAACCGAACAGTATGACTATATACTGATCTACTCAGGGAAACCCAAAGATACCACAGCAGCGTCAGGTGTGGGAATACTCATTAACCGTATGTTTAAGGACTCCATAACCGATATCAAGAACAAAAACGATAGAATGCTAAAAGATACCCTTAAATTAAAACAACATCTTCTACATATAGTGTCCGTCTATGCACCAGACACGGAAAAAGTCAGCTCGGGAAGCCGACGACTTTTACGAACAGCTGCAACTGTTAATAGAAACAATACCGCAACAAGAAAGCATAATAATAATGGGTGACATGAATGGAAGAATAGGGAAAGAAATAATACCTGGCATCAAGCACAACGAGGAAACGGTAAACGAGCGAGGAGAAAGGCTCGTGGAATTGTGTACCTACTATGAATTAAGGATCAACAATACATATTTCAAATACAAACCCCAACACAAAACATTTCAGGGAAATAGAGGTCTAACGTTTACAACAGATTACATAATAACAAACAGGGCTGTTAAACCAGAGCAAATACAGGACGTTAGATCACTAACATTGGCGAACATCGGATCAGATCATAATCTCGTAATGGGAAAAATTACCGCGACTAGACCACCAGTCAACAGAAAGAAACAGAACAGCCCAAAAACAAAGTTTAATATCGAGTCACTCAAAACAAAGAGCACAATGGAATTGTACATACGACGAAGAACAGTCAATACAACGACAAACCACAAAAATGAAAGGCTTTGGTACACACCAGAGGTTAAACTACTCGCCCAAGAAAAGAAGAAAACCCACCTAACATACCAAGCGAATAAGACCCCAAGGAACTATATTAAATCTACAGAAACAAGAAACAGAGTAAATAACAGAATAAGAAAAACAAAAAGAGAGCACTGGAAAAACTTCAGCAGAGAAATGGAAAGCGACTTCCTCGGAACCCAAAAGCGCATTTGGAAAATGCTCAGAGCAACAAAAAGGGTCAATGAAACAGTTCTATTAAATAGCATCTCGGCGGAAGAACGAAGACCCGCAAGCGGCGTCGGCTAGGCCGAGGAGCGACAGAACACATTGACGATATAGAACAAATCACTGTGGAGGTCATATCAGAAATGAAACATCTGAAAATCGGCAAATGCCCAGGCCCGGATAACAGTCCCAACGAACTGCAAAAATGTGGGGAAGCAGTGTTGGCTGAACAGTTTGTCGAACTGTTTAACAAAATACTGAAGGACGCAACGACACCAGTGGCCTGGAAAAACAGCATAACAATCCAATTATTCAAAAAGGGAAAAACCTCAGATCCTGCGAACTACCGAGGAATGTATCTTCTGGATACATCTATGAAATTATTTACCCGTATTCTGCAGCAACGCATTCTCAGATATAACATTATAAGTAAAGAACAGCAAGGGTTTCGGAAAAAACGGTCGACGGTCAACGCAGTATTCATTGTCGGACAGGTCGTGGAGAAGTCAATAGAATATAATAAACCAGCATATCTGCGCTTCATAGATTTGGCTAAGGCGTTCGACAGAATTATGTTGGAAGACGTTCTGAAGGAGCTAAAACGCAGAGGAACACATCCAAACATCATCGAGACAGTCAGACAGCTCAACACAAACAATACCACAGAAATAACAACAGAGAAAATAGAGCGACAACCTCAGCCTATTGCTCTTCATATCATTAGACAGAATAATAGAGCAAGTGCGTAAGGTAAACCATGGGTACAAGATGTGAAAACAACAACTTAAGATTATCTGCTATGCTGACGACGCAACGCTATTCGCGGACACAGAAGACGGGCTGCTCTTACAGGCATTCAAAAAAGAAGCCGCAAATGTTAATATGGAAATATCAAACACTCAAACAAAAAGCATGGTAATTGCTAGGGCACCATGCAGATGTAGGCTAGAACGAAACAACAAAATAATAGAACAGGTCTTCGAGGTTAACTACCAGGGGACAACAAACAATATCACCTTATGGTGACCTCAAGAATGTCGTACGAGACCAGATCAACAAGTCAGCCAGAGTAGTAGGAGCCTTGAGAACAACTATCTGTAAAAATGCATGCATATCAACTACAACCAAAGTCATAATATACAAAGCATCTATAAGACCCGTAATGACATACACAGCAGAAACTTGAGCAGACACAGACGAGACCAAAAGGATGGCGCGCACCAATGAAATGAGAGTACTAAGAGCAATAACGGGAAACACACACAAAGATCAAAGAAGGAGTAAAGAAATTCGGGAAGAATGGAGACAGAAGATGTGGTGAGGTGGACACGAGCGCGAAGGCGCTTCTGGAACGAACACATATCTAGGATGGAAGATCACAGACTAGCAAAAGTCGCGCGAAACGGAAAACCAGCATCAAGTCGACCACCAGGACGACCACCCAAGAGATGGAAGAACAGCTGGCCGTCAGAATCTCAAGAGCACGTGAAATGAGGATGGGAAAAAACAAGCCTTTTAGGCTTCCGGAAAGAAGGAGAGAAGGAAAGAGATTCCAAATATTGAAAAAAAATTATGACACCTATACTAATATACGGACAGAAACATGGAAAATACCGGAAAGAAATAGAATAAAAACTACAACGACGGAGATGAGATTCCTAAGAAGAATTGAGAACATCACAAAAAGAGTATTAGGAGTACAGGTATCAGGAGTAATCTGGAGATAAAAACAATAGTGGAAGTCACCGAGGAAACACAAATGACATGATCATATGAAAAGGATGCAAGACAATAAAATAGACCAATTAGAGGCCAAATTAAAAAAGAATACAAGAAGAACAGTGACAAGAACAGGCTTAGAAGCAGCAACGAGCACAAGTTAACAACTCAACTTCACAATGTCTTATAAGTAAAGATAAACAAGTGGGTGAGAAAATTTATACGGAATAGCATGAATTTTTTTCCAAAATTGATACATTCTAATGAAATTAATGCAAGTGCAGGAGGATATCCAAGAGGTTGACTTATTCTTAATCGGACGGTTATAGTGAGATGAAAGAACAAAACTTACGTAAAAGTAAAAGAGGGGAGTCCAGAAGCTTTCAAATTCTAGATAAAAGTAAACGAGCAAAAACATCACCGGAAGAAAAGATAGTTAATATGTCAAACAACAATTTTGTTTCCATTTTTGGTCCCTCAAATAATACAATTATACGTTATGTCCCATGAAGCTTCGAACAAAACGCCAGAGCATTTGAAAAACAAATATGTGTCGTGACGCAATTATATCTAACAAAGTTATACACAAATTTCCAGAAATAATAAAAAATCCACCCATAAATGGAAATACGGCCCGCAGGCGTTATTTCAGAAACGCAAATTAATCCCGGATTTTATCTCTGAATGAGCGACTTCGTGAAATATCCTTGTTTGGAGCCAATAAGCTCCATACGAACGTATTGCAAAGTCCTTGACTACTTTAGGTCAGTAACATTTCGTTTGTTCTATTTTTTAATTATCTCGATTAACTCGATAAGCGATTTTACATCCGTCACGTTTTTTTGTTTTCGAATTAGTATAAATGTTTGTCTGTGATTTTTTTTAAAGTTACGTTGACGTCAAATAGGATGTAATCGTTTAATTGGTGTTGTATTTTAAACGCCCGTCAGCGACAATACGTCGTAATTAACAAATAATATTTTTGAGTATTACAAATAACATTGCGATATTTTTTATTTTACATGCCCAAAGATTTTTTTGGCATTTCAATTCGAGTCGGCAATCGTACCGCGATGTGGCCGTGATATTTCAAACGTTTAGAAATATGATTTAAGGACGAGTCGTTTTGACATTTCGACGTGTTCATCGTCGTACATAAATTGTTCATAGTTCATAGTAAAAATATTTAATTTGTGATGTCATTTGCTTTTATATAAAATATAGTGGTAATAGTAAAAATATTCCTGAGCTTTGATTTTTGGAGGGTCTGAAAAGAATAATTATCTTTCGATTTCCATTTGTTTTGAATAGTTTTCGAATATTTTATAGACTCTCGGAGCCATACGGATTATTTTGCATAAATTCGTTTTTCACATAAAATACGGTTATAGCAAATTACATAAGAACGAGTTTTAAAGGATTAATGTGAAATGGAAATTCTCATTGTCCAACTTTCGACCTTTTACCGGTGCAACAGCGTATTATGACAGCTTAGGTGAGCAATAACGGTCCTAACATGTCTATTCTGTTTGTCTTTGTTTACATGGGTTAAAAGTGGATGCAATGGATACATGTATAAATGTATATGTTTCATGCTGGAGTAGAACACGTTCACTGTGACCGAGATTGCGTAAGTGTATGCGGACACCTGCTCTTTCGACATGGCAACGGCAACCGAAGCCACCAACATTAAGCGTTCGCCAATTACTGCAAATTTCAATTAATGGACGGAAAAAACCATGTAATTGGGTTACTTTGTCAGCACGAAAAAATTCAACTCATTGGTATTTCAAGTTATCCTAAAGGTAATGGACATTAGCCGGTAATTACCAAATCGTGATGATATTCGACATTATTCGATCTAATAAACGTGAAATATAACGGCAGTCTTTTGTTCATCGTCAATAACTGTGCAACATCGTAATACATTATAAACTTGGTGAAAGAATGAGATTAATCGAACAATTATAAATACATATTGATGGTAAAAGTTGATGTTATAAGTAGTTTTAATATATTAACGTGGTACAAACTTATTTATCATGAATTGTTTCCACTCTTTTCGTTTTTGACCTAGTCTTGTAGCTTCATCCAGTGTTTTGTTTTTCTTTATTATATATTTCTTTATTATATATTTCTTTATATTTTTGTTCCATGTATTTTTCGGCCAGCCTCTTGTGGTTTTTCTCGTATTCTTCCCCACCATATTATCTTTGTATCCCTTGTCCCATCCATCCTAGCTGCTTTCCTTTATGTAATCCAGTATTGAATCAATCTCTAGTTCTTGTCTTATATCAATGTTTGCTACTCTATCTCTCATTATAACTCCCTTGACCAATTTATATAGTTCATTTCCACATCATTCGAAGTATTATCAACTTTGTCTTATTGGACATTTATTTTTTCTTATAAAGTTTCCACTCATCAGATAGTACGTTTTTATTGTCTTCTCAATTCTTGCACTCATTTCTATATCTTCATTTCCAGATCTTTCTATTGTTGTTCCTAAAAATGTTGAATTTTTCACCTACTCCATCCCCCCCCCCATTCCAGTATTATATTAGTATCTTCCTTCTATTTGTCTATCATCATTATTTTAGTCTTGCTCCTATTTATCTTCATCTGAGTTTTCACTCCAGTTTTAAGTAGTCCTGTATAACTATTTCAGACCTGGACATCAACACTAAATCTGCAAAACCACAAAGTGAGATGTTTACTCTTGCTAGCTTTAGATAGCCTATGACTAGTTCTTCTATTCTTCTTCTACTCACTACATAATTGGTGGTCCTCTTATATGTTCTCTCTTCTCTTCTTTTCCACTCCTTTCTTTCCAAACATTCTCACTATCCAAAGGCTGTCAACGGCTTTTCTAGATCTCCAAATGTCCTTCTTCAGCGTTTTCTTTATTAGTTCTTTTAGGGTCTTGTGTACTTCGCCCATTCCTAACTACGCTATGCACTTCCTCCTTTAGGCCAATGTTTTTAATTTGGGATAAGTCCAGATGCGTTTCTCTTTTACAATGGAGGTGTCACGTATGATTTACAAGTTTGTATGAATGTATCATTTCCTTGGGCGCTCAATCCTTCTTCTAGCAATTGGGTCTCTGTATGGAGTAAAGTTCCCTTCTCTGGCCATGCTCCCATCGCTTAAATACAGGTATTGTTTTAGATTCCTTAAAAATTCCCCTCTGTATCGTTCGACTCTAAACTCCTTCATATAAGTTCGTCTGCATTTCTTCCTCCCTTCTCTTTAATACCCACGCATCACCTGCATATGTTATTGTGTGTAGCCTTACTTCTATTTTTTTTAATACACATTTTGATGTCATCAGGTATCTTAAACTTCACAATTTTTGGTCGCCCTCTGCTTTCCTGCTTAATTTCCTTTTCTTTTATTATTACTTCGTGTCACTCCATTTTGTGTTTTTTTTATCTTGATTTGATTTATTTATTATTCGAAAGTTCTTGCCTCTGCCTCTAAGTGTTTATATAGTTCTTTTTTGTTGTTTTGTCTGAAACAGCTAAAACTTTTATGTTCATTGTTGAAAATTTTCCATCCATATCAACTTCCAATAGTAAGTTGAACAGAACTGTTAAAACATGGTCTTCCTATTTAAGCCCCATAATTATCCCAAATTCCTCAGATTTATAGCTTTTCTGTTTTACTTAGCCTTTTTAATGTTGCGGGTATATTTGAATAGCTTATCGCCAAGTAAATTTTTCCTGTTTATCATATCATAAGATTCCTAGTCTAAGCCTACGAACAGGTGTCCAAAATTATCTTGTAGTAACAGAATATGGTCTGAATTAGGGAAAAGATTTTGTCCATTACGGACCTATTTCTCTTAAATCCTGATTGGTATCCCATCAATGTCTTGTTTCTTATTATTGTCGTTAATATTTTGTAACATCTGTCTTACAGGATGGATTATAGCTGCATAATTTTGCACAGAACAGCTCATTTCTTCTATATTGGGCATGTTAAGGCTTTTGGCCAATTCTCGGTTTTTACTTCTGTACCCACTCTCCTCCTGTTTTTAGCAGCTTCTCCTATTTTTTGGGACTTTAAATATATTGTTGACTTATTCCTCGCGTTATCACTTTATTATTCTCATGTCCTCTTTAATACCATAATTTCCTTCTTTCCTTTCCTCATGTCCATTTAGTAATTCTTGGAAATGATTTTTCCATATTTGCATAATTTTTCTAGTTCTAGTTCCTTCGGTTCAAAGTAACGACGAGTATGGAAATGGAAGTAAATGTGGCAAAAAGTCAAACAATGTCAGTAAATGGACAAAGAGAAAAAATGCAATAATAACAAATGGGGATAAACTTTAAAAGTAGTAGAGTTGAAAACAAAGACATATTATCTATTCAACAAAAAATAGAATCAGATATAGGCACGAAGAAGAAAGTGTACGCTGAACTAGTAGCGGAAAGTAAACACAAGGGAAAGATAAGGGAGGTGTAAATGAAAATCACGAGGAAAATTTTTGGAATAACGAAAATAGACAGGGAGAAGAATGAATGGATAGCGGAAAGACTGGGGAAGGAAAACTCAAAAGAACAATTTTTCGACATTTATTCCCAGTGTCTTTCAGTTCTGATACAATTGTTTAAATACCCATTTAAAAAATTAAGTTCTGTGAAAATCGTTTATTAAGTAAATATAATAAAAAACGAATTAATCTGTATTATAACTTCAATAGATGTGTGTGTTTAATATTCTTTGATTTTCATAGAATTTGCATATGGCATGCATTAAAGTTAACTAACTATTAAAGGTAATTACGTGTAGATCTACGTTCGCAAAAAATGCTCATTCCAATAGAAAAAATTGATAATAGCTCGTGCTCCGCGTTTTTAACAATGTGATGTGCAGTTATATAATTGTTAAAATGAATTCTCAAGGTTAACCGGATGACCTTGAACTTTTCCATACTGTCTCGCTCCCGAGGTGCGGTTATTTTGTTTTCGTACGCAACTTGTTTACGTCTTACATTATAAGATATTACAAAATGTATAGTAATGCACGTTGTATAATGTATTTAGCGCACTATATGATATATTTAACGCAAACTGAAATCAAAGACGATTTGGATAATTGGATGCCGTCGTCGAAAGCAATAGATAGAAATTACCGTTTAAAGAAATAAAAAGTTGCAATTTCAAGGATGGGGTGCATTTGAACTAAAATGGAAACAGATGAAAGTAATTTAGAATGGAAATTAACGTACATATGCGTTAGTTATAGGTGACAATAGATAATAATTGTAGAACACCATAACTGCCAAACACCGCCGCCACCATTTCCGGCTATGCTTCCCATATTTTTATTATTATTATTTTACAATATAATATGAACTGTGTTGAAACTGAAGTCACTTAAATAAAGTAAATGAAATGAAATGAAGTAATGATTAGTGAATAAAATGGATTAATACATAAAGATATAAATATAAAAATCTAGTTATTAAGAAATGATTCAAATAAAGTGGAAATTCGGTTAATTTGATCATTTTGGATTATGTAAAATTGTTATAAATATAAATCAGAAGTAAACTTATAAATTTTCAAGCGCACACGAAAATACCTGATCAGTTAATTTATGTCGAATTTTATTTTTATATTTTATTATTAATAGTATATTGCCCAATGTGTATATAATGATAGCCATTAAGACATGAATCTGAGAATTACGACACGTGCCGTAGGCAAGTGTGGTAATGAATGTGAGCGCCTTAATATCCATTAAATGCGATTTTTATGCGGCTAGTCATAATAACGAGATCTTAATATAAGGACCTTGTTTTTTAAATTTATTAATTTCATAATAAATTATGAGTTTTATTATCTCATACAAGTATTTTTTCGTTTTGCATGAAATTTTAACATTTTTTGTTGTCCATTGATATGAGTTTCTTTGCGATGGCCTCTTCTTCCGTTTAAGAAAATGTTTTTCGAAATATAACTGAATAATTCTGCGTGTCCTTTTCATTGCACCGAAGAGAGGTCTTGTATGGACATATTTATCTTCTATAGATGGTCCTTTCACCTCCCTACGTGTTCATATCTTGCTAATGATTTTGTGTGACTTTAGAGTTCACCTCGGCTACTGCTCGTTTGGCATCCCTACTCGCTTCTTTGTACGCTACTCGATCAGCGTCTATCCTTTAGACTTTCCGGGTAATAAATTGAGATACTTGTCGTCTGTTCCACAATTTATCGTGGAGTTAAATTCACAATTTTGCCCTTACTATTCAATTGTTAATTTTAATGAATATCGTTAATGTACCTTTACTCGTATTATAAGTAAAAATAATTATTAGTAACAATATTTTTATTTCATCATTTGGAATTAATATATATGACAACTGTACTTAAATGTATTCAATAAAAAAAAAAATAATTGCAAAAAACATTGTAAACATCACTTATTCCATCATATTATAAAAACAAGTAAGATTTTGTTAGTGGCTTATATTTTTTAAAACTTAGTTCACTATTTATATTATGCTGTATATATGTACATATATGTAGTTATGGTTTTATTAAAATCTGCCTATGTATAGCGTAGAGTAGAAACTCGAAGAACTACCCGTCTCAAGTCAGGTATAATACCATCAACCACCACACATTTCCTTCTACCTGACAAGAAAGAGTTAATAAGATTAGTATAATTTGTATCTAATTGATAATAAGATAATTTAATACAGAGCAATTGTTGGTTGATTTTGTCAAAAGCTTTAACAATTTTTTAAAGTGAGAGGATATTAATATTTCCCTAATCTGCTGCCCTGAAAATAGTATCAGTTATGGATGATAATGCCCCTTTCTGAAACCTGGTTGGGTATGAGGGAGAATGTGGGATTTAAGCAACATATTTTTTCCCAACAACTTTGTACAATGTTGGTACGTCAGAAAATTTACTAGCATTCGGAATATTAGATAATGGAGACAACGATACTTTCCAAGCTGAAGGAAAGGTATACACAAAATCGGCTCTTAACACTGATAGTGATAAGTCATAAAATATTTTTGCACGTTCTTATTATTTAATAACTATTTATCAACAAAAAACGGTATTTAGTTTCATTAGGCATTAAACTTTACTAGAATGATGACATTTCTACAGTGCGGCAGTAGAAAAAATAACGCGCCTAAAATATTTAATGAAGATAAGAGTTGCGCAGTATCAAATTCAGCAGAAATTTATTTTTTTTTGTTGAACTGGGTTATGATGACTGGGAAAATATAAACTATATATATTTATCTAATAATAGAACATAACAATAGAAAAGTTTTGTTCAATTTATGCTCCATACAACATGTGACACTATATAATCGAATAACACATATCGACTAGTGATTTATAATTAAAATAACTGTTCAGATGTAGCTGCGATCAAAGAGAAGTTGGGTCAAGCAAAAGCAAAACACTTTAAAAATTGTGAATAATGTTATCATTGCTTGTAAAGCAACAAAATAAATGCAAAATAATGTAAAAATTAAAAATGCAAAGAAACTGTAACAATTAAAAAGACATTACATGAAATAATAACATATTCAAAAATTAACAAATTTAACACTATTGGCAAAATTATCTGTTTCATGAAAGTTTAAAATGCAAGAAAATCGTAATTGCAAAAGCATTTGAAAAATGAAAATTGTTACATTGCAAAAAATGCAAAATATTGGCGTTATTGCATATATCCAATTTTAATTTCAGACAATTAGAAAATTTTTATTGTTCTTTATTTTTATCAGTTCGAAGAATCCTTGACATTTTCTGAAACCTTTGGTATTTTTTTGAAATTTACATATTTTGGCATGTTATAATTGTTTTGCGTTAGAAAATTTAAACTAGGAAACAGTATAAAAAGTATTGTTTCCATTAAAGACATGTCATTGATTGAAATACATTTGGTATTATTTGGAGTTAGGGTCCTTGCGAAAATTATGTATTTACGGAGCAAAAATAGATGTTTGTGCTTTCTGACGGCTGATAATGTAAACGTTACACAGCCTCAATAAATCATCAAATCGATAAATAGTAAACAAAACAACTTATTGCAAGCATTTTGAATTAATTTCTTTATGAAAAATAGTGACTATTAGCGCCATTGAGACATCAATACCCCACATTCTTACTGCTACATAATTGCTGATTTAGTGGTCGATTCTGTCCAAACTTGCAAGTACATCACAGCCGTAGGCTGTAATGACTGCTTCACTGGAAATAAATTTCAGCGATTGCATTATGGTGATGACAGCTGTTTACCTGTATTTGGAGCTCAACATACCACCACACATACATCAACTGAATGTGCATCGAGCATGCAAGCATGAGTGACAAAGAGTTTGTGTGTGAGCATTAGAGCCATCTAGACGTCAATACGTCACACTCCGATGAGCTCAAGATAGAGAGAAATACCTTAATACATTCACTGAAATTTATTTTCAAAGAAGCGGTCAGTGGTTGCAAGTGTGGAGAATAAATACCTAGTTGGTCGATAATGACCTCTGCAATTACGTCCCAGCAGGAGTGTGGTGGTATTGATATCGAGATGGCGCAATACTCTCACACAAACTTTGTCATTTTTGGCCATTCTTGCACCTTATGGTGATCTGATGAGTTCAAGATAGAGCGAAACAGCTGTCATCACCTTAATATATTTGCTGAATTTTATTTTAATTTCTTTATGATTAAATGTACACGCGATTCCAACTCGCACTTTCCTTTTGGTGCGTAGGGGTTGAATTCGAATGGTTTGGAATCCTACTTACAGATTTTTTAAATCAATTTTTGGATATTTCCAATGAAATCGATCATTTGATTAAAATTAAAATAAATAATATTATATTTTGACTTTTCATCTATTGTATAAAAATATAGAGGTGAATTAATAAATTTATGTCTTCAATTATCGCAACCTATCGCGAATAACACAATTCTTTAAAACATGTTTCCACATCGCAATTTAAATAAATAAATAAATACACTGACATTTTTCAGTTATGCATATTATTTTCGTGTGGCATCGCGACCATTAATTTATTCATTACGTGCGCCTCGGAATGCCGCCGTAATGAAAAGTTACAATCGTTAAGTCATTGCTTCAGAAACGACAAAGAATTTTAAGATTCTCCGGTATTGTTTTCTTAGCTGCATACATAAACGGAATCGATTCATATACATTGCGGCCAAGGCTGTTCAGAATATCGTGCCCTTTTTGTTTACCGGTAACAAGATTCTAGTTACTATATAGTAGCCGAGCTCGCGGCGCCTCTAGCCAGTATTTCTCAATTTCACGTCTGTCAACATATTAGCACAGCGCGTTACTTTTATTTTCAGACCAAACTCGTTCGTACAATCAAAGCGACTTTTACCTCAATTAAGCGTTATTTATTAATATTTAAACTTTATTTATCACACGTTGGCTTTGGCGTTGTTTATTATCGGACCCGGCCATAAATGCTCGTACTCTAGAACCGGCTGGAAATCTGCGGGGGTAAATTAATTGCAGCATTTTTCACTTAATGCTTTTTTTTGTAAACATGACAAGATATTGAATATACGAAGACCGATTATACGTAACCACCAAACTCGTACAGAATCAATAAATCGTTTCATTACAAACAGCTGGTTCTAATCCAATTATTATCTACGACTGATCTTCGTGTAAATGCAAAGCCGATTAAACAAATTTCTGTATAATATGAAAATGGTAATTGCATGCGGTTGGTTTTTCAGTAAAATTCGCACCAATCACTGTTCGAAATTCTGATTAACAGATTATTTATAAATTATTCATATTAATGAATAAACAATTATTGATCTAATTATGTATATTTATTTTACTTCAATTGAACTTTATTCTTAATCATAATCCATGCTAATTTGAATAACGTTCTCATATTGATATATTTTAACAAAAAACGTACAAAAAGTGTTTGAATTACATCGTTGTGCAATGTCATCAATGCCATCCTGACATTTTTACCATCGGTTTCGTCACATTTGACATTTAAAAGTACTTATTTATTCCCCATCGATGATTAGGAAGCACTTTAGTTTGTCATACACAAATTGAAAAATATGTAAGCAACAAAAAACAAGCATACCAACGGATTGGCACAGAGGCAGGTAGAAATTAAAGTTCGAATGAAACAGCACTTTCAATTACCTATGAGATATTACATCAACAAAATTTTATCCCTGTGACAAGTTTAAATTTTGAAGCTAATGCTTAAGCGTGAACGCCTGTCAACCTTCACGGTAAGTGGAACCGTGAGCGACAGCTAAAAGTACTGAGTAATTTTAATTATAAAACCTCAAAACAATTAATAAATTCCAAACAATGTTAGTAAAGCATAACGAAGGCGAAAATTTAATATGCTGGAACATAAAATTACAAATCATATTCTTAGTATATACTTTGTATTAAAAAAAAAAATAATGGTATATTTATTTATAAATATGTAATATATAAGAATTTTTGCAAGAGATATTTTTTAATAATATTAAATATTACATCACAAATTCTTTTGCCACCGTTGAAATAAATTAGTATTAACCATATGGTACTTTCTAACTTGAAATGAATTAATCTATTAAATTACTTCAATGCCCTAATACGGCTTATTGGGAAAATCTGATCAATTCGACAGCTAGGGTTGCCTAATGACATTTTAATGACAACATTTACAGACAGAACACGGATATGAATCCGATGGAAATGTTTTTAGTGGGAGTGTTTACAAAGAGAATTAGCAGAAGAAAATAGTTTGTCAAAAGAATAATCGTCCATTGGGACGACTGTGTGCAAACTGAAGGAAGTTGCATTGGCAGTAAGCCAAGTTGTGTACTAGTTAGAACAAGCGGCGGTAGATGAGTTTCTACAAACACATGAATATATAGGTATGAAGTAATCATTATTAAACTCGTAAAAGTATCGAATTAACTTTTAATTATTCGTGATATATCTAATATTTGTTAATTGCTAATGTTAATTATTTCTAATTTTTATATGTAATGTTAACTAAATTTGTCAGTAAGTAAATACACTGTTTTAATTTACATAATAAATTTCAACACCTAATACAACTGCGTTTAAAAACTTCAGGTTTGCGGAAAATCAATACCACAATAATTGAGGTCCCGGATGCAATAACGCACGGAGCGCGTGAAGCTGGAAATAAGTATTGTCCAACCGATCGATATTTTGGGGAATTTTTTTTTTTCGAAAATGGATTAAATAAAAATACTATCTTGTGTAACTTTCCGCATCTTTTTTACCCGAACTATTTTTTAATCCGTCAATTAATTTGTCCAGAAAAAAATAAAATAGTGAAATTTTTTCGTTCTACAATTCAATTAATTTCAATGCTTTTTAAAACTCGAATCGCGAAATCTCGGGAACTATTCGACCAAACTAGTATTTTTAATGGAACACTGTGACACTTCACTGTCGCGAATAAAGTTATTACAATCGTCGAAATAATCATTTGTTGGATAATATTCAATAAATAATCAATTTTTCATTCATATGCGCTGTATGTTTGATTGCGTACTTGCATAGAAGAATAACTGTATGCTTCAATCACGATTATCACATAAACACTTAAGTAATTTGGGCATTAATCTATGCTTGCAAGAATAAATTGCAGTAAAGTAGCGCGAATAGATCGGAAGCGCTTGACGTGTCGTGCGCGGTAAACGAACCTTTTGTTTACAAAGCAACAACTTTCCAGGTTTTAAACTTATCACGCCAAGTGATACATCAAAATTTACGTTACAGTTTAAGGAACAATGCTATCGCAAAGAGAATGCCGCAAGACCAATAGCGAAAAACTTCCTCGCTAGTCGAAAAAAAAAAGAACATGGTTTCATAGCGCAACTGATTATTTATTGAATATTATCCAACAAATGATTATTTCGACGATTGCAATAACTTTATTCGCGACAGTGAAGTGTCACAGCGTTCCATTAAAAATTTCAACTAGTTTGGTCGAATAGTTCCCGAGATTTCGCGATTCGAGTGATTCGAGTTTTAAAAAGCATTGAAATTAATTGAATTGTCGAACGAAAAAATTTCACTATTTTATTTTTTTTCTGGACAAATTAATGGACGGATCAAAAAATAGTTCGGGTAAAAAAGATGCGGAAAGTTACACAAGATAGTATTTTTGTTTAATCCATTTCCATTTTCCCCAAAATGTCGATCGGTTGGACAATACTTATTTCCAAATGAATTTTGTATATTCCGTTCAGTCCATAATCATTCAATAATATTGTGTTACCTCTGACTCACAATTTATTAACACAGAGATTTCCTTCCAGTTTTTGGAAAACTTAATTATTAATTATTAAGTAATTTTTTATGCTTCCATTTTAATTTGTAATTCTTAGACCACTGTAATTACTATATTTACATTATTTCTTTCTGGTAGAGGAAGAAACTCGATTTTTCAATTCTTCACACCTTTACACAAAAACAAATAATACAAATAATCGCAACAAAAAAAGTTTGCAAGTTGTACGAAATTATTCAATTGATGTCCGAGTCAATTAAGGGAATTTTTGAACAAATCCTAAGAAACCCAAGATCCGCAATTTAAGAAATTGAAGAACTCACCCCAACGGTCGCCTCCTCCGACACGGCTCCGTCCATTTGGATGCAAAATCGCCGCCATCCAAAAAGTGCGTTCACTAAACGTTTTAAAGTTTCTCAGTTTATCAATGAATCGTTAAATTGCGATTTAATTTAAACCGAAACACACGCGATTATGCACGCACCAACCGGTCGCGTTTAAAGTTTCTCGGGTTAATTATCGGCGCGACGGAAAATTAATCTTAATGTGACGTGAAACAAACGTCCGAAAACTGGTAACGCGCGTACAAAAATGACAGAAGGAGCGTCGCAATTATGAGTCACCGGCGACTGCATAATCACTTTTTTGGCGCAAAAGCTGCCCATTGCACCTAAGCGACGTTATCTTTGCATTTTTCTGGAAGTAATTATCGAGTGTTTTTGATATGTGCCTGGGACAATTAGAAGCTAATATTGTCTCTTCATCGCTTGCTTATGTACAAATTACTATTTTACGGATTATTGTTTTACAATGCGTCCACAGTATCAACTACCAGCAATCGGATTGGCGACGCCGATAATGGAGGAAAACCAAGAAGAAGAATTTGTTGTAATTGCTTGATTGTTAGCAGAAGAAGAAGAAGAAGAAGAAGAAGAAGAAACAAAAGCTAAATTATCTAAAAAAACATAATATGCGGGTACACGATATATTTAAGAAGAGATCGCAACATGGAGAATATCGCACACTATTTCCTGATATGCTAAACGATGACGCCAAATTCTTCCGATATTTTCGTATGTCTCACGCTAAATTTACTGCACTTGTTGACACCCTGAAGCCACATTTATTAAGACATAATACAACATTTTTTTTCTTACTTCTAATAGTCAAAATACATTATTTTAGTCCCTGCAACGCTAATTGTACAATATTTCGCGGTTTGTAGAATTTTTTTTGAAAAAATCACTTTTTTGGTACAAAGGAGGTACCCTTATGAAAAAACGCAATTTTCGACGGTCAAAAAAACAATGATATTTATTTTTTCTTACTTCTAATAGTCAGAATGCACTATTTTAGTCCATGGAACCCTAATTGTACAATATTTCGCGGTTATTAGAATTTTTTTGAAAAAAATCACTTTTTTTGTACAAAGTGTGTACCCTTAGGAAAAAACGCAAATTTCGGACGTCAAAAAAAAACAATGATATTTATTTTTTTCCTACTTTTAATAGTCAAAATACATAATTTTGGTCCCTGCGGCGCTAATTGTACAATATTTCGGGGTTTCTAGAAATTTTTTTTTGAATAAATCACTTTTTTTGTACAAACGGGGTACCCTTAAGTAATAACGCAGTTTTCGACCGTCAAAAAAAAACATGATATTTATTTTCTTTCTTACTTCTAATAGTCAGAATACACTATTTTAGTCCCAGCAACGCTAATTGAACAATTTTTCGCGGTTTCTAGAAGAAAAAAATTTGAAAAAAAAACTTTTTTATACAAAGGGGGTACCCTTAAGAAATAACGCAGTTTTCAACCGTCAAAAAAACAATTATATTTATTTTTTTCTTACTTCTAATAGTCAGAATACACTATTTTAGTCCCAGCAACGTTAATTGAACAATTTTTCGGGGTTTCTAGAAAGAAAAATTTGAAAAAATCACATTTTTATACAAAGGGGGCACCCTTAAGAAATAAACAATGATAGTTATTTTTTCTTACTTCTGATAGTCAGAATATACTAATTTAGTCCCAGCAACGCTAATTGAACAATTTTTCACGGTTTCTAGAATTTTTTTTTTGAAAAAAATCACTTTTTTTATACAAAGGGGGTATAAGAAATAACGCAGTTTTCGGCCGTCAAAAAGACAATAATATTTATTTTTTTCTTACTTCTAATAGTTAAAATATATTATTTTAGTTCTTCAGGGTCCATTCGATTATCTGTCACTTGTGGAGTATCATCTTCCTCTACATAACCATAGTCTCAGACGGTTTCAAAGCATGAATCCATTTGTAACATCGCAAGTAGCTTCTTTTGATATGAAGACGAGTAGATCTTGATGTAGGGGCCATATCTTGAAAGTTTCGTAATTTTTTGTCATAGAACTGATGAAAAAGCAATATATTCATTGTTCGTAATGTTGAAACAAGTGCTCGAACCAAAAATTCTTCTGCTTTCTTTCCATGTCCTCATTTAGTAGCCTTTTGCCAAACTCCAACAAGAGGTCTTCTGCACACGATTCAACTGCTTTTAAAGTTGCTAACTTCGTACTGACCTTGCTTTTAGTGTCGCGGCCGGTTAAAGAATGAATAGCTGGTAAAGCTGTTAAAACAGTAAGTGATACTCTGTGTTCAAAGTGAAGTGGAATATACCGCAATGTTTTTCCTACTCCAAAAGCAATCCACAGTTCTTTAAGTCCTAACATTTTCCACTTCTTTAATTTTGAAAGATTACTAGTGTGTCATGGCTATCTCCAATACCACAAAGGGTTTGCTCTTGGTAATCAACATTATCCATTGCTGCTCCTATTGGTACGTTTGTTTTAATTTCTCTGCGAAAGGGTACACCTGTGCCCTCAGAGTTACTTAAAATTCTTGAAGCGAGTACTACGTTATGTTCCTAACAGTCATTCCATCCAAGGCGGTTCGTAATCTGTAGTAACAATTTTGAGCGAGTCATTTCATGAATAGTTTGTGCCAATTCGACTTGCAGAGGGGTACTCTGTGCACCACTGTGTAATGGATAAAATAGTATCTGGAAAACTGTTAGACATTTTAACTGTACTTGGAGAGAAGTCTGATGCATTGAAACATTACTGAGCAACATTTCAACCAGGATTTCGGTCATTTGTTCTTTGCTTCTGTAAACGATTGAAATAGATATTTTGCGTCGCAGTCAGTATTTTCTAAACCAAAATCGTAGCTTTTAATGGCACTACGCAATGTTTCAGCACATTCTTTAACACAATCGAAGTTACGAATTTCTTCTGCAAGTTGTGCCACAGCTAGTTGATTTGAAAATACCATTTGTGATACAGAGCGATCCTGTGAGTATGTAAAATAAATAGTTATACAAAGTGCTCTATAAACTTTTCATTCTTTTGTTTGAAATTTGGATATCATTGGACAAATATTTCTAGTTAAACCCATTCCGTAGGTATACAATTTGGTATCCTTTGGTTCCAAATTGAAGAGTAGCCACAAACGTTGTAAATGATTCTTTCAGGCTCTCAGAACCAGCAGTTTCTTCGACTATATCTCTTTGATAATTTATAATGTATTTTCTTATACAGTCCTTATGACAGTGGATGTCTGCAGCAAATACACTATTTATATCTTTCAGTGTAGGTGTTCGCTGAAAACTGCATCAAAGTAAAATTGCGGAGCTTTCAGTAGTTGCTCTGCTCTGAACTTTTCACAAATAGGGTACAGTTTCGAGTCTCGTTTTACTTTTAATTGGTTACCCACTATACATTTTAATAACTGTCCACTAGGTTCAGGTCTACTTTTTCAGGATTTAATGGAGTTGTCGCAAGCCTCATCTCTACGCTGTTAACCATTTGAAACGGTTGAGCTTTAATAACAATCTGGTGTTGCAAAGGAAAAGTCTTTACTGTGTTTGCCATACTGATGAAGAAATCAAGAAAAGGATCGCCCTGGTTTCTGTTTTGTGTCGTTCTTGTTAAGTATTCTTGTAGGACGTTGGCTGCACTTGGACCTTGTGAAGCTTGTGAAGCTGCGGAGCTCGATTTCCTACGGGCAGTTCGTGATGATATCGGGGATTCTATGAATAGTGGACTTGATGCATCCCTTGATACATTGTTATCTAGATTACTTGAATCAGCCAGTGTTTCAAGTTGTGTTTGGTCGTTATTATTTACACTTCTAGGCGACAGGCTTGAACGTCGGTCTTCCTCATCGTTTAGATATTAACACCATAAGAGGAAAGAAAATTGTTGGGAAAATTTAGGAGGTTTTATTTTCGATGCTGCTTGGCCGCTTTTGGTCTTGCGCAAATTCAAGGCCTTTCTATGGTTAAATCTGATTCTGGTCCATCGCTCCTTGCATGCATTGCTTGTAACAATATAGTATAAGTATAAGTATATTTGTTAAATAAGTGTATTTAGATTCTTAGCCACTGGGAACTCTTTTCGATCACTGTCCTTTTCCTCCAGGATTGGCGAACATACAGTGCGACGCATTGTGTATTCAACCTGCGAAGCCATTATACAATATCTACAACCCATAGTGATGCCAAAACCTCCTAAAGAGTTGTGGATTGAATCGGATTTCGTGCAAAATGGAATTATCCCAACGCGATCGCTGCCATTGATGGAAAACACGTGCTTATTCAAGCACCACCACACAGTGGTACAAATTACTTTTGCTATAAAAAACATTTTAATTTGGTATTGTTAGCTTTAGTCGACGCAAATTATAAATTGTCGGTGCATTTGGTAATATTTCTGATGCAAGTATTTTGAGAAATTCGAGTTTAGGCAATGGTTTACAGGATGGCACTCTAAACATACCTCCACAAAAAAATACCAGCAGGAGGCACCGAACTACTACATCATGTCATCATCGGTGATGTGACTCTCAGTTCTTTATTATTACCACCAGGAGGCACCGAACTACTACATCATGTCATCATCGGTGATGTGCCTCTCAGTTCTTTATTATGAGCACATTCGAGATTATGGACCACCCAGTTGAATTGTAAACGGAGTTCAATATATTTTTTTATTTCGTTTATCGTATCGACAGATATATTTCAAAAAATAGTCCCTAGATTAATAAGTTGCTTAGTTCGGTAAGTGTAATTTATATAAACAGGGTAGGAATTAATATTTTTTTTTTATCCTGAATTACAGTAGCAGCCAATTGATTCTCATATGCGCGATTTTCGCCGGTAACTTTTTTTCTGCCCAAGTTGTCTTGCATGATATGTTTGGTATAAGAACTGATGTACGCTACCGTAACGACAGTGACCTTTACTAGACGTGTCTGATGTTTACTGATTGCCGGAGATTTCTATGCCATCGGCACTCAAACTGCCGTGTTTGGTTTTATTATTTTAAATAATTTTAATATTCTTTAAGTTAACTTATCGTCTATTTATTGATCTATTTTCATCTCCTTTTAGACCTAATATAACAATATTGTGGTTTCTTTACTTCGCCATAAGTTGCATTTAGAGTTGATATATATCTCTCGTAATCCTTGATTTATCCTTTGAATATTAGAATTTTTTTCCCAATTATTTCACTCTCTTCCCTCATATTTTTGCAATTCGATGTTTTCAACGATATCCAATAATTCTTGTCACCATTTTGATTATTGCTAAATGTCTTCTTTCATTTTTCCTACTCTTCCTGAATAATCTTTCAACATTCTGTTCTCATTCACCTCTAGCCTTCATCCACTGATCGATATTCGAGTCACTCTCGGCGGTTTCCTTATCAATGATCGCCTTAGCGAGAGATTAAATCTAGCTCGTTTATCATGGGATATTATCCTGCACCATTCGATGCACCCTAACCTACTGATAAAACAGATAAAATACGTCGGTTTACATATCGATCCTCCTGGTCGGACTGATTGAACGAGACGCAGCGCTAAGGTCCAACTTATCACGACAGCAATTCACACATTGGGTTAAATCAAGGACACGTTCGCCCTATTTATATGCAAATGCAAAACGCGTACTGCTTAGCATTTAGGTTTGTCATCAATAATCCATCGTCATAATTATATTTACTTAAATATAAATGAATTGTGAAGCTTTCGTCCACATTGCATTAAACTCAGAAAATTATGCACTTGATTGCTTTTGTGTCCTTGTGCGTAGTTATCACGTAGTCCTTTTGAAAATAATTTATAGTTTTTTAAAGAAATTAATTCTAAAACTGAAAGTTAGAATATATTTATAGTAGACGGGCAATATAAGATTTTATTGCTTACGTTTTACCTGGCTGGGCTGTATATATTACTTACTGTTCTTGAAAACGTTCAATTTTTTATGAATAACAGATTATGGGCCCAGAGCCCCAGCTAGAGGCAGAAAAATTTTTGTGATTCGAAATTGATCAGTTTGTAATGAATGAAATCAAATGGACCGCTTTATTTGAAATAAAATTCATATGTTCGCGACCGGGTCCGAACTTGGTACCACCGTATTATAACCTTGACGGCCTAGACCACTACACCAACATATCCATTAAATAATTAATTATTATTATTAAACAATCCCAATTTTACATTCAAAGACGAAAGTAATCAAATCATTTCGAAATATGCTAACATGTTACTCAATCTATGCGCTTATTTTCTAGTACGGCGTTGTCATTGAACTCCGAGCGTAACTTCGCGTAGGCGCTTAATAAAACTACTTTTCGTTTAAATACAGTAATTTGCTTTACCGTCGTACCTTCCTGAAAATTAATTTGATTTATTTTCGAAAATAAGCGCACGTCGAACGAGAATTACGATAATTTAACTGGCGTGACACCTATCTACGATGTATGTGAAATGTGTGTTAACGTAAGTTGTGTTGCAGTTTATGCGGGCTACAATTGGTGAGAGGCACCTCTTAAAGTTGCCTTGTAGTCGAGGTGAACTGCCTCTGCGACAAGTTGTCTATTGGGTGCGACTTTATTGGCATTTGGACCACTGACATCACCCCCCAGTTGTCAAATCCTTTTCGTTTAGATGTGTAAATTAAAATGTATGATGGTCACCATATTTATCTTCACCAAAACTGCAATTTACAACCTTTGTTAACAGCACACAGGAAATTGTGATAATCGTCATAATTATGTTAAATTAAAAATTTCTTTAATGAAATTGATTGTCACATAATTATTGATGATTCACGTGATTAACGTTTGAACTTTGATGATTTTTTTTTATTGATAAATCAGTTGAGAGTTATTTCATTGATCGGCCGTGTGTTACTTTTTATTCGTCTACGGTCGATGTAAATGCGGTTTGTTCATCCCGGACTCTCGATAAAATACTGCTCGTTTCCACTTTTGGTTCGAAAACCAGTTCATGGCATGTATAAGTAATAAATTCCAGTGTTCAGGTGTGCAGCAACTGCAATGGCAATAAAAAGAAGACGATGTATTAAAATGCGTATGAATTCATTTTCATCCTAGCAAAATGTGAGCAAACGAGTTTCGATAAAATATATTGCGGCCATAAAGTACGATTATGGGTATACTGTTGTTGAAATCGAACAGCTGACATAAAATTTTCTTCTAGCTGGATAACTAAAAGTCCCCTTCGTTCGTCGCATATTTTCCCAAATTCATATAAATTTCTGGTATGGTTAAAGAATGAAGTTACTTCGGGCTTTTACTTTTCTTTTAATTCCCATTAAAATATTGCAATAGGTTCGAAAATTATTTGTAAAATTTTTATAAAATTAAGGGGGGGGGGTCCTGCTTTAGAAGGCTCAAAAATCGATATTCTTATAGCTCAAAGCTCTGCCTAATATATCTAAGAATTTGTATAAAAAATTATAGCGGCTAATTCGCAATATTTTGAAAGATACAGCACTAAACACAGTGAGGTGTCGAGAAAAATATACGAACGCGTGAACGCTCGGACAAACGAAGCGCGCCCCCTTCCCGCAGTCACATAACACCGAACTATGTACTGAAAAAAGTTCAATCGGTCGTTCGAAACAATAATATTTTGAATTCGTAAGAGCTACAGTAGAATTATAACGAGATATTCCGTAAGTAATCGAAAATTAACATTTTTCCTGATCGTAAACTTTAGAGCGCGTTTTCTCGAGTTTTCGTTTTTACGATTTTTCTAAACTGGTGGGCGTGATTGCCAGAAAACTAGACAAGCAATCAAAGCGAAACAAAACTTTTGTTAGCTTCAGTAGCATTCTCTTTGATTTGAACTAAAAAGATTAAAGAAAAAAAATTCTAAACAACTTTTTTAGCAAGTTGAAATGATTTTCTCTTCCTGCAAAGGGCACATTTATTTTCAAACCTGAGAAAAATCTTGAATTTCAAAATTTTGGGTTTTTTTTTTAGTTCACCTAGAAGAAAAAATATGAGAATTACAATTTTTTTTGGTTTTTTTTTGTTTCAGACAAAAATTACGAGCTACATCTTTCCCACCGATTGTAGACTGCAATTGAAAGGTGTTGCACAAATGTGCATAAAAATCGGTTCCGTTTAAATATTTTTCTCTCGAAATATTTTTTTCTTAATGCGCAAATATGCAATAAAATGCTTTAAAAAGTTCACTAGACGTGCTCATTTTTTTTGTCCTAAAAAAATTCCCCCAAAAACGCTATTTTAAGGCCTCCTAAAGCAGGATCCCCCCCTTAAAATAAAACAAATCGCATTGATTTAAATTCGAATTTAGCGTTCAATTCGCCACTTTCGTCACATCTGTCTTCCACGAACCAAACTCGCGACTGTCCCTATTGAGCGCGAGGTGGCGGAAAATCCGTTAAGTAAATAAATAAACCGCACATGAGCGCGATCTTCCTCCGTTATGCGCGTTGTGTTGTTTATGTTAAAACATGCGCACAAGTTATGTGGTTGTATTCGACACTGGTTCGACAGGTTTATGTAGGTGTGGAGTGATTTGTTTGCTGGTGAAGTGTAATGCCGTTGTGAAGTAGGGGAATTGATAAACATTTTAATTAGGTAAGTTGTCTCTTTGTCTCGTTCGCGTACACGTTTAAACGATGCCCATATGAGTCAATCGCAAGTTGAATTTTATTGACCTTGCCCTTGCATGTTTTGTCGAAGTTACCTTCACTTACGTACCTTTTCCTACGAACGTTGACAGTTTGGTTTTTTTTTTAACAATTTATGAGATTAAACCAGTAGTGTTTCAAATTTATAAAACATCCGTGAGGATGACACATTAAAATTCTAGCTATGTAGGTACTTAACTGTTAAATTATAATCGTACAAGAAAGCACTTTGGCATTTGACGTTGTTAAACAATCATTGTTATAAGATGACTTGAGATAAATACGCATTTGTAAGAGGTAAAGTAATTCAAAAGCAAATAGTTATCATTCATAAAACCCATGAGGAATTAAATAAACATAAATATTCATGCCTCGTCGAGTATCGCAATTAATTTGATAGCTGTTTTTTTCTGCTACATAAATTAACAATTTTAATTGCGCATATGAAGCGAGTAATTGCTTTTCACGACTATTCCAAATGGAATTGATTGCATTAAACCAGAGAATCCTTTACCAACTTTTTAAGTTACTCATTATCAAATTTAGCCGATTTATCATTACTTTTTTATATGAGACCAAGAGTTTCTAAACACATGAATCCTAAAATGTGTCCAATAGCGGATGATGATCGCCGATTGCAACTTTGACCGATTTAATAATTCGATATTATTATCGAAGGTATGCATCGAAGGAGTTGCTCGATGGTTTTTAAAAGTTAAACAGAAACGACTAAAATTAAATTATTTCAAATAAGTGTTTTAAGTTTGGGGATATAATTTGCAAGAAAATATATTATTAATTGTTCATGTTGTTCTAGTGAATTTAACAAAGTCAAACATTGGCCGTGTTAGTGAACACCAACAGTTGAGCTGCTTAGTAAACGTAGACGATCGATTAGCGCAACCAACAGTTGCAAAATTTACGCCACGTTTCATGAATTAACTCGTTGGAGTTGGACAACGAGGTAATGAATGTCACGTAATGTTACACAAGACATAATAAATTTAATATATTCATACGCCATACGAAAAGCTGACAATTGTGTTGACCAATTGGTTTAAGATGTATGAGCTATTAGAGAAAAATGTCGAAAGCTGTAAATAGAATGCAAATTTAAAGACGTAGGTGTGTATTTGTCAGGTTATTCGAGTAAAAGCAGACTATTTCACGCAGATGCTTCGTAAAACTCGTAGAATGTTGTGGGACGTTGTAGAATGTTTCTGGTCTGTATCAGGACGTTCTAAAGTTTTCCAGAAGATCCATGAAGTGTAGTTTCGAGGACTGTCTAGAACGTTCCGCAGTGTTATTCTAGACGATTACAAGTGATTAAGGAATGGCTAAAACCCACAAGAACATTTCATTAAATATTTTTCAGCCATTCGCTAAATAATAATAAAAATGTTATATTGGGACCAAGTAAATTTGAGTTGGGATTGAAGTAACTAATTTAGTGTATCAATTAGGAAAAACTACTGTGAAAACGTGGTTAAGGGATTCCCCCAACAATTAATTTAATGAAATTCTCCAAAAAGTAATTAAGTTAAACATATTTTCAAAAACTTGTTAAAAATGACTAGCATTGATCAAATAAATGCATTGCAATGAAATTTGGAATTTTGAAATAATGTAATATTAATGTTCAATCAAATCAAGATTATGTATTAAAAATAATGTTCAATGCCAATGTAACACCCTAAATGTTAAAATGAACAATATCAAAGATTCATGAACATTGTGGCAACTCGCCAATGAATGTATTTTTACAAAAAAAGCTAATACCGTAATCCCAGTTATTAAAATTGACGACACCTCAAAATTATTCAAGGAAATTGTGCTGAAGCTGGATCCCAACTTAGCAAGTAATATGAAAATAAATCGCTCTGAACAAGAGTCTATTTTAAATGGTATAAAATCAAATCAGGACGCTGTATTTCCATTGCCTACAGATTTTGCCAAATTAATTGATGTACGAGGGAAGATCAGTATTTACGGTCCATAACATAGAAGGAAACAACTTGAAGAAATAGCAAACGTTTATTTTGCTACATAATCTCCATGAACGTCGATGCATTTGGTCCAACGATGTTCCAAACCTTTGACTCCTCTGGAAAAAAATTCTTGCGGTTGCTCTCCCAACCAGTCGTTTGCCGCCGTCGTCACTTCATTATCGTCGTAATATTTGGTCCTCCGAAGATATTCTTTTAATTTTGGAAATTAAAAAAAAATCACTAGGTCTGGTGAATATGCGGGATGATCAAACAATTCAAATCCCGCGTTCAGAATAACGCTCATGGCAACATTTGCAACTTTTGTGGACAGGAGCGTTGTCTTCATGAAACAGAATTTCTTTGCTCAAACCCTTCTGTTTGTCATAATAGGAGCCTGTTATTGTATGTCCAAAAAATCAGCAAAATTCCGTCTGCGTCACAAAAAAAATGTGGCCATAACTTTACCAGCGGATGGCAAAACATGAAATTTGCGGCGTGACGCAGAACCTCGTCGATGCCACCCCATACTTTGTTGTTTCGACTCAGGATCGAAGTGGTAAAGCCACGTTTCATCAACAGTGACGAATCGAGAAAGAAAGTAATCCGGAGCTGCTTTAAACTTCGCCAAACTGGCTTTAGAATGCAATACTTTAGAAAGTTTCTGATCAGGTATCAACAACTTTTTAGCCCCAAAATATTTTTTATAGTACCATAAGAAAAAATCGTTTCAGCTATCCGGTGTGTGGTCAGTAGTATATCTGTTACCATATCGTGTATACGATTAACATTTTCTTGGGTAGTGAGAGTCACTGGTCGTCCAGCACCCTTCGCATGTTCAGTGTGTCTTCCCAGATTAAATTCTCGATACCACCACGTGCTATGAAACAGCACCCTTACCTAGTACATCTACCATGTCTTGATGAATTTCAACCCAACCCAACCCAACCCAACTCAACCCAACCCAACCCAACCCAACCCAACCCTTTCTTTTTTCAAGTATTTTATAACTGCACGAACCTCTGATTTTTCGATTTTTATAATTTCTCTAAACTTGTCTATTTAAACTCTAAATTATTTGAACAGGTAAAAAGTCACAAAACTACAATTGAACCAACGTAACAACAAATGACTAATACTTTAATGTGTCAAATTGATTCAACGTCACTTAGGGCCTACTATGCCAAAGATGCTAAATAATAATCTCCCCTCGTAGTAAATAACTTTAAGGCACAGCTCATGCCACATCCACTGAAATACGGGTGACACAATTTATTTTCTTGGATATCCTGATCTTACATATTTCACATTTTTAATAATTGTTTTCAGGACGGCTATTTTCGTTTGAAATTCAAAGTGTCATTGCGCCACATTAAAATGGAGTGAATTCTGATATTAACAGCCCTACATCATTGTTGAATGTTTTTTTAGAAAATTTTATAAAGGTTGGTATCTTACTCTGAACTGAAAAGTTACCTAAGTAATAGAATCCCAGCTACATTAATTAATCAATGTAATAACAATTAAGTTAGTTGTGCCCCAAGGTAGTAGACTGGGACCAACTTCAATTTAACTTCAATAATCAATGATTTGCTGGCTCGGTTGCCAGGAAACCTTACGTCATATACTGATGATACTGTCTTGTTTGTTGAGGGTGATTCATGAGGAATATGGGAGCTCTCAATAAATATGAGTATTATTAAGCACTTAATTTTTGTAGAGCCAACAAATTTTATTCATCGATTATTCAACAGTTAGAACAATCTAGCTATATTGCTGGCTTTGCCCCACACATATTATACATCAGTTCCTTCCAGACGCTGAGTAAAAGTGTGAACTTTGTGCGGGAACTACGCGATCCTAGAGAGTGTGATAAGTGAAGTTTTGTTTTGATAGTGCGTCACGATAAATGGAATGGTGTGCCATAAAATTTTGTGTTGGTGCATCCATGAGTTTGACCTATGAAAAGTTGCGACGCACCTATGGGGAATTTCCTCATCAAGAGTAGTTTTTCAGTGGCACAAAAGCATTTTTGATGAGTGGAGAAGCAGTGGATGACGAGCTCAGGGCTTCAACATCGAAAAATACGGAAGATGTGGAACGAGCGACTTCACTTGTGACGTCAAACATGTCGCGTTTTACCATCAGATTTTGACTGAAGATTTTGGCCCGAGAAAGATATATGCCAAGATAGTGACAAAAAACTTTACAATTGAACAGAGAGACAATTAGTCGATTGCCTTAGCGTGATCTTCTCGACAGAATCGAAAATTCTGAGGCTCCTGGAGCCCTGTGATTTTGAATTATGAATTTTGGCGTACGACCCCAAAGAAAACGTCAACATGAAGAGTGATATACTGACCGACCTCCTCGATCGCAGAAAGCTCGAATAAGAAAATCGAACATTCATGTATATTTGTTTTCTTTACATGAGAGGGACAGTGGGTTCTTCGCTTCACAGAGGACATTGTCGACATTCGGATGCTCCACCAATATAACGCCCCGTATCATATAGACATCTCCATTAATCACTGCCGGAAAAATGAATTTATGTGTGTACCTTCCCTATCCTCTTGATTTCTCAAACCGTGTGACTTTGTTTTTGTTCCACGAGATTATATGTACTGTCGGGAGTGTAACCGAGGAGCTGCGGGCGATTCCGTTTGAAATCTTCCAGTACTGCTTATGGGAACTACTTTTAACGAGATAACATTGATATATAAAATTAAAACAAAACTATAAAAAATTAGTCTCGTTACTTTCCTATCAGACCTATACACACTAACTTTCAAATACAATTTGGTACATGTTTCTATTATACACTTTTTGACTGTACACGACCAGCCTACGTAATCAGAACCATGCACGTGTTGCTCATATGAGAATGCGAATAATAATTCTTTTCAATTGTTACTAGCATATGCACGTTACATTCCTATTACATATATCACTATACAGTATCTAAATAGTCACTACCCAATAAACGAATGTGCAAATACATTCATTCACCTTGATTTCCCTAAACTCCAACGTTTTTTGTAATTTTCATGTATCACAATCGTTAAAAAAGTATATGCTTAATTTTTTAAACCAATCATAATTAAAAACGTGGAAAAATTGCGGTGCTCAGACATAAGCTAAAAATGTCTTTACAGTCACAGCCACGTGGGAAGGTGTGTTCTTGGCTTAACTTAGTAAATGTGGATGTGTACGTACTGTCAAAGAAATGTTCATAGAATTTATTAGTTTATTAAGGCATTCATAAATTAAAAACACCATTGTAGAAAGGCAAAAATAGCCGTTCAATGTATACATATTGTAAGAAAAATTTTAAATGAATAAAGAGTGGTAACAATTTGTAAGAGAACAGAAACCTGTAGAGGTCGATAAAAAGTCTAACAAAATCAATTTCGATCAGATCATCGTTAAGGAACGTCAAACCACAACGAGTTGTTAGTGTCATTTTGCCGCATATTCGTTTCACGCATCTTGGGAAGAGATTTAATAATAAAGTTGCTAGGCAACGGCGTGTTTGAAAAATATTGACAAGTAACGGTGTATGGACGTCAAATATACTGTGAAGTGTAAATACAAGTTTAACAATTTTAACAAGAAATGAAGAAGAATAATGCGGTGTTTTTCAAAATTTGGTCAATACCAGGAATCAATCGTAAGTGTATAACAAAAGTGATACTGCGCGCATCTGGAAATACTGTGCATCCGAAATTAGAAATAAACAAGAGCTTTAAAACATATTTCGATTCAATAATTCCATCAAACGAACCCACGACATATAAAAAAATAAATAAAAGAACTCTGATTATACTTAAGAACCAAGTTTTGGGCCCTTGTAAAATTAAAATTTCAAAAACGTTAATATTAGATTTAATAAAGTTTTGTATTAAAAGTAATAATAAATGTTTATAATTTCGTTAATAGTTACAATTTTTTTATTTCGTTAATATAGTAAATTTATCATATTTCAAAACAATATCTCCCACAAAAACAATCCAATTAATTAAAGACAGTTATCAGAACCTGAAACAATTAAACTCATTTATGGTTCCTAAGCATGTATGGTTGTAGCGTAACTTAACGTAATAAAGTATTGGCATTGGCTTCTTAAATCTCTCACAAAAGGCGCAATAACGTTCTCCCTATAACGCTCTTGGTTAACAATAACTGGATGCTCGTTCTTGTCCTCAACAAAATAAGGACCCGTGATCGTATGCCCAGATGCAGTGGTTTCTCAACAGTGATATCTGGGCGTTTAAATCCAAGGGACCGAGTTGTTTGTTGATTGACATAACCGTTAGGATGAATGTAACTTTCGTCCGAACTATACGTTTCTCAAGAAATCGGGATCTTCTTGCACTAGGTGCAACACTCGTCCACATCAAATTTCTCTTGCATGTTTGTTCGCAAGTTAAATCCGGTATGGATAACTACCAATGGATTTGAAGAGTATATTCAGTTTATACGCAGTTCGTAGAAGGCTTCTTTCGGACTATATGACCTAGCCAAGAACGCATCCATGGTTATTATTCTTAGACGACCTAAAGAGCCCTTACGCTGACACAACACACTACAGGTGCGACGAAATTTCTCAACAATTGCTAACATTTGACTTTTACATTTGATTTTACTATTGAGGTAGAAATTATCTCATTTCCCCAATGACACTCCGACCTGTTCCATTAAGGGACCATATCAATTAGTCCCCTTCTATATTTCCTCCCCACATTTTACGTAACTGCCGTTGTATGAATCCAATTCCACCTAATTGTTTTGAAGTCTTGTTCTAAAAGATTCCTTACTATCCCAAACGCTATTGGGTAACTCAAATAAAATAAAACTCGGTAAATGTAGGCATAATGTACATGGTTGTTTGTTACGGTTTTGGAGCCTTCACGAATAAAACATTAAGCTAACGTGAAATCACAAATTGTATTTGCATGTTTCATCAGCTGCCCCGCTACCCATTTGATGTGTATAACGAACGCGATCATTTCGAAGACATTTACCTGCACGCGTTCAACAGGCTTGATTTATGTCTCATTCGCGAGTTGGGAAATCATTTTTAAACCAGACTGACTTATTAAATTGCTAGTGTCGTATTCAAGTGAATTAACGAGAATGAAATGGGAATATTTCAATTCAACAGTTCTAATGAATTTAGTCAGAACAACAAAGGAAGAATAACCATTGAAACAAAGAAAATGAGAAAATTATAGTCGTAACGCAATTTGATGGATGTATACTTGAGCGAAGTCGATAACTGTAATTGCATCACATTGTAGTTCATTGTCCTTACGTTCTGAATTACTGCCATGTATGTGTACGCATTTCTTGTAAAATAATGTTCATGTTAATCTACTTAAATTGTTTTAATTTTAATTTATAATTATATATTAGCAGAAAATGTTAGGCGATTCTGGTGGCACAACCATCAGCACCCATTCTGGTGTAACTCTATTTCATGGATAAGAACATATTTTGCATAGTAGTAGTCGATTCTTAAACATACACAGAATACTGCCCTCGTCAATTGGTTATGGATGATTTATGACCACCCCTCGTAGTGCATAGTTAAACTGCCGGCAAGTCTAGGCGTCTCATTTTGGATTGTCGTGTATGAATGTGGTCAGGTAGTCATCCTCACCCGTCAATTATTAAATTGTAGCAAAATTCAAACGATTACATTTTGATGTTTAATATAAAAGAGTATTATTAGAATTTGTTAAGTAATCGTTAAATTATCTGGTTAAAAAATTAATGCTACGGATTACATAAAATTAGATCGAACCTTTATTATTCAGCGGTTGCATTGAATTCTCTAAGGATTGCTTAGTTGCTTGAACTATCGTTAAGTAGTAATGTCAGTATGTATTACATAGTCTAGGCTGTAATTTTACTCGTTGTGGTCGAATTTAATTGTGAAATGTTTTCGACGTCAACGTACTGTTACAATGAATGCACTTAGGTATATTAAATATTAAGCAAATTGATAAATAAGTACAGCATTACATAAGACAATCTGTTTCAGAAATGTAGGGCATTATGTTAACGAATTGATAAACGAAAATATTGATATTCTTCAATGTTGTTTATAGGTTTGAATACTGCATAATGTATACAACTATAAAATGTAAATAGTGCACGTCCATCGAATAAATATTTTAATGAAGTATAGTGCTTTACATTGTTCGATTTGAGTTATTTGAATAAAAAAGAAAAATAATTAAGAAAGATCATAATTTTGTACATATTCTTGTAGGTGTCAGGGCTGCATGTTTCATTTTAAACTAATGTCTAGTATGGTCGGGCGATGGGCTTACTCCATATTTAATTTAACATTGATGAAAATAAATCTTGGCTTAATACATTTTTAAATTTATCAGAACAAGGGTACAGTATTTTTTTTTAAATCAATGTTGGATTTAGAACAGAAAAATCATAAAAAATGTTCGCCAATATAAAAAATATTTCTGATAACTTTCTAGAAGTAGTTAGTGGTTCCCTCGTTAATATATAATATATATATAATATAATAATGGAAGTATATTTTTTCAGAAAATACATCGAGTGGCCCCAAGAAAAAATGTTTTATCTTTATTGATCATATAACACAACGAAGAATATTACATTCGTTAAGCGTCAAGTTCAACATTATCTGCCTAATAATGACACGTTTGCTGTTATTACAAATATATTCGCTGATTAACTTTATCTGCAACTCGACACTTAATACTACCAAGTTAACACAAACAGATCAATGTGTCAAATAACCGAAATCTAGTAGTTGTATTTGTAATATAATATATATATTTTAACACTTTTGGCTTAATAAAAATCTTTGTAGATCGTTAACCTGTCGCGATTTTTATTCATTATACTGGTCTCCAGATGCATGTGTTCGGGTTGCTGTTGCAATTGTTGAATCAATAAAATCGTTTTAGGAAACAGTAAAAATTGGTGTGCCCCAGCATCAAGTTTAGGACCTTTGTTGTCTCGTGGCAGGTTGGGTGACAAATAGTTTTGAATTTAAATTGGCCTGACAAATTAGTTGACGATTGGTAAGAAAGGGTTTTATTGAAGGAACTTCCATGTTGCCCACGTTGGGTGCAAAGTGTTATTATATTGATGATGCTTTTTAATTAAAACCGATAGTTATTTGTTATAAAGAGAGTTATAAAATTGATCCCACGTTGGGCACCACATGTTATTATTTTGATTAGGAAGTTAATTAAAGCCTATTATAATCATGAAGTGGGTTATAAAACTAGTCGGGTGCCAAATGTTATAAAAGTTGTTATGAGTATGGAAGGATTTTATTTAATAGATGACGAAATTGGATGTACTTACAATACTTTGTAGTTTTTCACAGCTTGGGAATTTAATTATTACTTATATTCTTATAAATTGACTGATTAGACGTATGACAGAGTTCAATTAAAAATATTGAAAAATAAACCCAACATAAAACTATGAGATATTTGTAAATTTTTTGAATCACCATTGAAATAACAGTAATTTTATTAAATAAAGACCTACTACAATTTTCTTAGAGTAAAGTAAAAATAATACCAAGTCAGCCCACCACCTTGCCTTGGAAACAGAATTTTTTGAAGCTCAACTATTACAAGTAAATTAAACATTTGAAATCCGTTTGTTACATCAACATCAGCGTTAAATCCGGCTATATTATCAACAACAGCAACATTTAACCCATCCAGGTTACAAACCTACCTTCGAATCGGATGCAAACATTTTTCCATAAAATTAAAAAGTTCTTATACTTACGATTCACAGACACAATTAATTAAGTTAAAGCTTTTCAATTTACATTACCAGCATCATTATTCTTCTCACCTGATCGTGAAATACAGCGCTGCATTTTTCTACATTTATTTTCCATGTTCTGAGCGTTTAAACGAACGACATATTTTTTAGGAGCCAGAGTCGAATCAAGTATCAAATACTATTTATTTTCAAATTACACGCCTAAATTTGTTCAAAACTAATAACTGAAACATTGTTCTTCATATTTTAATTGCACATCATCACAATTTTGCTTTAAAACCTGGATCTGATATATAGTTCGAGGTCCCTTTATCGTAATTTAAGTATTTCAAGTAAAATTTTCATGCTTTACCTTCATAAACCCATAATGTATTAATTTGGAATTTATCTTTATCATCTATATTTTTAATTTTATAATGTACAGGACTCGCAGTTTGAACTTTCTTTAGTTTAATTTTATAAAGAAAATGATTTTTCACAATTCAGTTTGTTGCTATTGTAACTTTATTTTTTGTGTATATCAAAAATATTAAGTTGGATTGGGTTGAGCTGGTATGGTTAACCAGCTCAACCCAATCCAACTTAATGTCTTTTGCAATTCATACTAATCAAATTTGTCTCGAAACGTTGGCTGCTGGTATCAATTGACCTTAAATATAAAAGTAGGGGATACTTAGAATTCCATATATTTATACATAATTAAGAACAATGTGTATAAAATGTCTTCTAATAGAATATTAATGCAATAAAATAATTTGTATCCCAATATAAAACTAAAGCTAGCCATATGTACATATGAGACATCCAAATAAATTGGTAGACATTTTGCTATCGAACGGAAAACCTATTTGCTTCTATTCGAAAACAAAAGTCAGACGACAAACACATTAATAAAACATGAAATTAACTGTTTTCCGGAGCGTCCTCTACACATTGATCGAACGGAGCAAACAATCTCTGATGAGTTTGTTCATTGAATTAATTAATGGAGGACAGAACTGCTATTAAAGTTACAGTTGCCTTGGCGCTTTATCACAATGGATAACACAATGTCAATGATTTCAATAAATAGATTTTTATGACGTTAATTCACAGCTCTTTGATACGCAAATATAATATTGTAGAATTACATGTGATATAAAAAAAATATATTAATTATCAGTATTAATCAGTTGTATGGCGTACGTTATATGTGTAATAAATTTCTAAAGTAATAAAGAAAATATGTCAAATATGTATATTTCAATATATATTCTTTATCATTCTCATTTCGCTGTCACGTTATTTTTTTATATAAATGAGGCCAGTGTGAAAGTAAACTATGTATTTCAAGCCAGAAAAGATAACGCTGCGTATCACAACAAATTAATAGTATTGTTGTGAAACCAACCCAATCGGCGTTGTATAAAATTACGTGCTTTGCAATTATATACATATAAGTATACGGCCACAAACACATATATTTTATTAAATTACCAGTTTTTATAAATTAATACAACAAATTGGAGTATTATTAATAAATTATTTCTTTATGTTTCGTGTTGTTGACCTAAGCTTGAACGACAGATTTTACGCCACAATTTATTGATCGTGAAATATTGTTATCTTTGGATTATGGAATGTGCGTCTATAATGACGTGAGTGGTTTTTATCTACTTGCAAACAGTAATAATCTGCTCATTATCGGCAATCACTGCGCTTATCTCTGTTGACCTAATTGAGTCAGTTTTCAATTACATTCATCTATGGTTCGTTACCTAGCTTTATGCGAACATCCCTTCTGCTTAGTAATGTAGTGGACATATCAATTTTACCATTTTAACATTAAATGTATTTCGAAGGAAGCGCACATTTTTAATTCTTATCATAAATTGCTCTATACACATTAGGATTTGATAGGTCAGTTAAAAAATGAATCTCTGTTTGCAAGTTTCCATTATTGCGAACAACGTTCTCTTAGAATTTGGGAACAGAGGCAAAGGGGATGAATCATCCGGACTGGTTAGTAGCAGATGGATCAGAAAATTTCAAAAAAGGAATCGGTCGCAGAAGATAAATCACAAAAGCAGAGAATATTGAACGAGTGAGAAATGCATTTGAACGCAGCCCTAAATGTTCCGCAAAACCCAACTATTAACATTTCTGAAAGAAGGAAGAATTTGCACTTGGATTAAAACTCCATTTCTACAAGATGCAAGTTGCTCAATAACTGGATTCACGCCATAAAGAAAATCGTCTGGAATCTCAAAACATCGCCAACGCCATTCAAATCAGGTTTTGATACTTGACGAAACAATTACATATATTGGTCAATAATGTTAAACATAAATAATTTTAGAAACAAATATTAAGAAACAGTAGAAACAATTGTGCAAGAGCCAGTTAGATTATTTCACACATAATGTTTGGCCTACTAACGACATTTAACGAGATAGAAAACATGTGTCTGGGTCGCCTTTTATGTATTATCAATTCTAGCTTTACATCTAGAACATCGCTTTGATACATTTATCGTGTTAATATTTGTTATTGACATGACGTTCGCCGATCTTGAATGTCAGAGAGATTTCACATTATTTATATTGAATAATTAGTTGGTACGAACATGGAATACGGAGTGGTTCTCATATGCCTTCCAACTTGATGATCGATTATGCAGAACGGGGTTTGCTTACATGTACTTCATTGGTGAAAATTCATCGTAGAAAATCCATTGTGGGAAATTTATCGTGGGAAGCTTATCGTGGGAAAATTCATCGTGAGGTAATATTCCTTGTATGGAAAATTAATCGTGAAAAGTTAAAATTGAGATTGGGTTGGGTTGGTTAAGGTTGGGTTGACTTGGGGTGTGTTGGGTTGGGTTGGATTCAATTTCTGTTTTTTCACAGATGATGAATTTAACCACAATGAATTTTCCGTAAATCATTTCAATGTATCATGACATAAATTAATATTCAAGCGAAGAAATTATACGTTGTCATAGCTTCTAACATAATTTTATAACACAATCATATCAAATTTCTATGCCCAAGATATTTATATTGCACAATACCTATATCAGTCTGGTCTTCTGGTCTTCTCCGTCATCGGTTCTTCTAGATCAGTACGACCAAGATGACAAAAATAGTGTAACGTTCAAAATAAAAAAATTGCTCGGCGGCAAGAAGTCGACTCTAATGAGGAAGTCATCATCGAGACAAACGCGTTTCTTCATAGTTGGAGAAATCGTGCTATTCAGATGGGATCAAAAAAATTAGGAAAATTTTGAATTAAGTGTATCGAGCTGGAAGGAAATGAACCTGGAAAAGTGAAATGAATTGTGTCCACATTTTTTCTCTTGCACTGGACTTGCACTTACACAACGCCCAAGTTCCGATGAAATGAAACAAGAAAATAACAAAACTCTGCAAATATATGGTAAAATTGTTTCAAATTTAGCTTGTGATTGCAAGAAAATTTTGCAAATGCCAAATTGTTATTCGAAATAGCATACATCAGACGCCCAACTGCGCACAAATCATGAAGGTTGCGTATTGCACTTGACATCAAAAAACAAAGGGCTTTGGACGTATCAGTGATCCAACAAAAATCAATCCAAAACCCACAGATGATGATTTTGTGTAAAAACTAGTTATGATGTTTCATGCCTTACTGTCACAGAAAATATTATTTAGATCGTGGATCAAATATCAATAATATATTAGTTATCTTTAGATTATTATTATTATATCTTCGAAAGACTACAACATTCGTCAGCTGGTCGATTATATAGGAACACAGTTGGAGAGCATATAATCCTTGACGTTATTTTTGGAAAGGGTACTATATCAATCAGATGAAAAGGAAATTTTGTCAGAACAAATTGAGGACATAACTGACATGTAACTCATGTACTATGCCCCCGCAATATGGATAAATATATTTCGGCCTCAGTGTAAACTCATAATTTTCTAGTTGTCTAAATAGTCGTCAAAAATGGCATTTGTGTGCATATGCAACAAAATGAATCCGGGATTTTGAAAGATTTTCGATTAGTTGGTTGGGATTCTGGCAATAAATTTTGAATTGCAGCTTCTGCCACTGTTTGAAATGTGCTGATATGTTTTCTTTATCCATTTTTCAAACAATTAAATGAATTTTACTCCCAAATGTTTTAATTTTGCAAACGTCATAAAATAATTTTAAATTCAAATCATTACACTGTGGAGTAAGCAATAGAAGAAAAAGAAATTTCATAACTGGATATATTTTAACAATAAATTAATTGGTTTTAATTAAAAAAATTGATGAAAAGAAGTCTTCACTATAACGTTTCCCTTGAAAATGTTGCTATATCGAATTAGTTACAGTACATTATTCCAGGATTGATTAATTTTTTTATTTGTAATGTTGTCAATTTAAAAATATTACCATGTGCTGCCCTAAATATGTCACGAAACGAGCAAAATCACCTTGCCACAAAGTCACCCATTCTGACTTTTTCGGAACGGATGTTATATTTTTAGACGGAGACAATTCGCCAAGTTAACCAGACAGGCGCAGCTTCCGCCGGAATTTAATCCATAACGCAAATGTAGGACTAAATCGAAGAAATGATACAGTATTAAACGTAACGCTGCATTGACGTCATCGTTTTCGGTCTGACGTCACCTCGTTTGACCCAGTTTCGCCGAATCCGGAGCGAAGCTGTGTTGCGAACGGAGTGGCCATTCACATTGGCAAATGAATGAATTGACGACATGCATATCTCTTCGAGTGTCCTGTGCCAATTTTGCCCGCTGAAGCACTTCCATTCATGCAACACGCGGAATATTTAAACAGTGCCATTGTGGGTCGTAATGAGACACTTGAGAAATTCAATGGGTTTATTTATGCAAATGCCTTTGCTATATTTGCACCATTTTTAGCGCACGTTTAACTCTATGATGGATTGAAATCTTCTGAATAAATTTGAATTGTTAATCCGAATCTTATATTTCTATATTTATACCAGATTTTGTTGTTTTTTTACTTGTTGGCTTGATTTTTTATCACAGTTGGTTGGTGGTGATGCAAGAAAAATGTATACGTAATGAATCATGTCGTAGGCGGCATTATATGACGTGACCTTGGCCTTTTTGTTGCTGCCTCAAATTATTCGCATACAGATGTCCAGCAAAGAAATTTGTTCAAATTGTCGTGCTGCTGTGTAATTTCTGACTTGATCTATTTCCACGAAAGTAATGCTCATTGCTTGTCGTGAGACGACTTCAACTTTTAACATTAAACTTAAATAATATCGTATATTGAAATTGATCCAGTTGGCACGTTCTGGTGATTAAATTTCAGTAATTCAATATGTTGCAAGTATTCTCTCGATTCAATAGGTTTGGTTATAATATCTCTTACATAGAAGTCATAGAATTCAGTTTAGTTACTTTCTTTTAAATATTGTTGCACATTGACAGAATTAATTTTCCGGGCGCATTCGTATTAACAGTGGAAACGTTTCAATTACTTAGATTACTTCGAACTCGAAATAGAAGCACATCGACTACAACAAAAGTCTTGTAGGTTGTTTGTAGCCTTATTATTTTATTAACGCAATAAAAATGATTTTGCTTAACCAGTAATTATTATTCCATCGTCTCTATACCCTACTATTGCATTCATGTAAGTTGTTCCAGTATTCGTCTTTCTTTTTTGCTGTTTCGTATTAATTTGGTCCATACGTTGAAATCACTGTCACTTCCTTTCTTTCCATTTCTACTGTTACTGAGACCATTCTTTCTGAATGTACTCTCCATCCCTTTATGCACTTTGCCCATCTTTTGTTTGTTAATTCGCCCGTCCTCGTCGCAGTTCTTTGTTCCTGTTGTACTCCACTATAAATCCACACGTTCCTCGCTCCCAACATTTTCGCTCCTTTCCCTTTTTTCTTTATTTTTGTTATCGCTAGGGTGCCTATATTTCCATCCTTTCAACAATATAATTCCTCCTGATTTCCATTTATTCCTCTTACATTCCATGCTGCCAGTCCCAATATTTCTTGTCTTTTACTCCATTTTATTTTTCTCCTTTAATTTGGGTTTTTTGTTCCTTTCTCCGTTTCTTTTTCCAGTTTCACCTTCTCTTGTTTCTGTCCCCTTTGTTCTGTTCCTAGTTTTTTTTTTTAATTATCTCGCTCCCCGTTCTATTTCCTCCACTTTATTTAGTTTTTCCTTATTTCTGTCCCATTTCCATTCAATTACCTCTATTCTAATCTTATTTTATGATATTTTTACGTTCTTTGGTTTCGATCTTTCTTGTATTGCTCTCTCTCTCTGTCATACTACCATGACGCTATTTCTTTCTATCCCTTTCCTTCTGAGTAATGTTGTGGTCAATGAATACTTTATCCCTTCTTAAGCCTTCCAAGTTTGACTTATTCTCCATCACCTTCTTCTTGTTTTCTTCGTTCACCAGTTCAGTCAGGAATATATTTAGCTTCATCTCCTCTACCTTCAGTTTTTCTTTTACACGCGTCGTTTAGTTCTTCCATGTTTTTATTCGTTTGTTTTAATTGTATTATCTCTTTGTTAAATTTTGTTCTGCCTTCATCTCTGGTAACTTCTTTTTAATTTCCGCCTGGTTCCACCTTCATATCATTTTCAGTATTAGGTCCAATTTATCATCGTCTTTGTTGTGTTGCTTTACAGACGTTATCTGGATCTTTTAGGGTACTTCCATTTTCTCTTGTCTTGTCTTTTCCTGTACAGCTTGTCTATTGAGTACTCGCAACTTTCCATTTTAACCACTTACCAGTTATTCTTCGCTACTTCGTCAGTACGATCTTGTTCTTTATTCATTTCGTAGCTCGCAAATGCCTCTCAATTTCACTTCATCTGTTAAGGTTTTATTAATTTAATCTCACTTTTAGTTTACAACGTCTTTTTCCTTTATAATAAAATTATTACAAAAACTTTTCGTGATAAGGCTCGTTATCAAGGATTCCTTATTCCGCATTAACTCAGCGGTTTTTAAGAGATCAGATACATTTGATGTCATATATCTTCTTTAGTTCTTAAGAAAATTAAAAGATCCCAGTTTTTATGGCTCATATTTCTTTTAATTATTATAACATCTTATTTTAGATGATACATGTCAATGTTTATAATCTGTTGCAGAATTATGAAATCACTAAAAATAAAGGAAGGGCGATAAGCGAAAACTAATCTTCATATTTCGCGAGAACTGTAAAATATATCTGATTTTTGCAATAAATAAGTCTTTATCGGCATATAATTTGGACTTTATGTCTTACGATACGCGAGACCCCCGTGACGTGCATCTAATTTGAATCATCCAATATATCACTTATATTCCAAAAATATATGTTTTGACTATTAATTTGATTACATGTTAAATTAATTCTATTACTGTACAATGTATATGTGATCATTATTATGACTTATATGTCTAGATGAATATTAATCAAATAAATTGCAATCGTAGCGTTATTCGCATTCTTGGTGTAATGGTGACTACGACTAACAGCTCTTCTGATTATTTTTTTACAGTGGATCACTCTGTTCGTCGGCAGTTTTTTTATAACTGTTTTATTTGCCATTTATTTTTATTTTTATATCGTCTCCCCTGCATCCATTTCTTAACTTTTAATGCCTGTGTGGATTTACTGTCGCACTTTATTCTCCCCTAGTGAAGGAGTTTAGATTAACTATGACCACTTTCATCAGTTTATCCAATCGAAGAACCACAAACCGTTGGTAATCAATTTCGCTGTATCATAGCAATGGACCCTAAGAATGGGCAGATCAGATATTGCAATTTGAAGGTGACTACGAGATTAGTTCCATTTACACTTCGCTTCTAGGGCTGAGTTCCTCTCCACAGATTTTTTTTATACAAACCTCGCAGTTGGAATACATATGAAGAAGCACAAAGTTTTCATAATTTATTTCGTTATATCATCACTTTGAATAATTTGTTTTAATGCTCTTGTTGAAGTCAGTATCACGACGAGAATGTGGTTTCAAGTGATATTAATATTATTATGTTCCAAGATTCGGTTCCGATTTCAGTTTTCCTCCGCAGAATTATTCTACTGAAGTATGCAGAATATCCCTTATGTATGTTAAGGCAATTTACTGAAAAATAAAGAAGTAGAAACCATGAAAATTGCAAAACGTGGACTGTCCTCTAGCAAGTGTGACGAAAAGACGTATGTGCAAAGATATGTTTGAAGGATTGGAATTGAATTTCAGATACGCTGACAACAATATCTGAAATTAACTACCCTGCATTTATCATTAACCCTTAGGCATAATTTACTAGGTGATCACTTAATTTTTTTATTGGGTGACCTACCATCGGATTAGGTAGATGGTAAAAGCTCTCCTGATACAATAATTTAAGTAATTTTTTTCTGCGATCTAATTTCCGCCACCAACGCTTGGTGAAACATGCTATTCTTTCTGTCCTATAAATTTCCATCAATTGTTCCTGCAGAACACAACTTTTTATCATCATTATCGTGTTTTCTCACTTACTCTCGAGGGTTTTCTACGCTTTGGCCCCCTTGTAGTTTTTGTGCTTTCGTATGTTTCATTATGTATTTATTATTCGTTTTTTTGTTTTACTTAGTTGCCAGTTAACCTTCTTCTGTCCTTACTGGCCCTAATTTTTGGTTCTCAAAGCTTCTTCGTCGAGTTGTGAGTACCATTGTTTCTGCTGTATATATTATCGTAGGTCGTATTGTAGCTCTGTATATTCTGAGTGTAGTGCTAAAGACAGGCTTTTATCTTTTAAGAATTTTGTGTGTTTTCTGTGGGGTTTGTTTCCTGCTGTTATTCTTTCGGTTGTTTCTTTTGTTCGTTCCTTTTTTCGTTTACCATTATTTTATTATTAATAATTGATTGATTTCTTTTATTTTTTGTATTGCTTCGGCTTAGTAATAGATATTTTTTTCATTTATTACTAATCTCTCGACATTGTATCTCCATATATTTCTCTTCCATTAGTGTATCCTGCCTTTTATTGCTAATTTATGTCTATTTACGGTGGCAAAGGCTTATTTGGAGTCAATAAATATGTATAAGTCTGTTCCATGTTCATTTTTCTGTTGTCTGCGTTGTTATCTGGATTGCATCAATCGTTGACTTACATCTCAGAATCCCTACTGGTATTCCCCAGCTTCTCTTCTGTGTATTTTGTTACCCTTTCTCGTATTAATGACGCGGCCCCTTTCTTGTAGGTTGGTAATATCTTTCCTGTTTTCCATTCCATTCCATTTGTTCTTTGTTCCATATTTCTATGAGTAATTTGTAGATTCTTTTTTCTACCTTTTCTTCTTCATTTTGTATTACTTTATTTATTATTGTATCCTCTACGTCGTTCTTTTCTAGTTGCTTTATTGTTCCCTTATACTCCTCGTATGTTCTTGTTCTCTTGTTCTTTTTTCCTGTCGTCGAAATGCTGTTTCTGTAAAGTAGTTTATTATCTTATATTGCTTGTTGTCGTATTATTTTTATTTTGTCTCCTTATGTGGTGAAACTATTTCCTGTTACCTTTGCAGTTTCCTTAATTTTCTTCACCCGTTCATCAATCAATTATGTATTTTTCTTTTTTCCTTTTATAGTCAAGATAGTACCTCTAAAAATATATATATAGTTCGGTTCACAGTTTACAAAGCTGGACGAGTGAACTGCTTGTTTCTGTTGTTAGTTTGTGTTAGCTTAAAATAATTTTATTACATATATGAAATTATTAAAATATTAAAAAAAGCATAGAGACCATTTTATCTGTTGCTTATTGTTCTTAATAGATGTTCGTAACAGATAGATTTTTTAACATCAGCATTTTATGGATTAATGAATTTAGAATTGACAATATTCTTTATATAGTCCTCGAACGGACTAGATAATTCGAATGAAATTTTTAATGAAACACACCTTGCTGCATCAAATGTATATTTATATTAAAAACAATATGTACAGCGATTATTTTTCGCTGAAGACACCGGACAAAATAGTTTTTCTCCTTCTCCTGCCGCACCACGCTGTTAAACTGATTTGATATTAAAGTGGGTTCGGAACGTTCAATCATTTAAATTTATCGCAGCCATCATTCGTTTTCGTATCCCGTGCATAATCCCAATGTCACGATTATTATTAAATGAAACAAATCGGTCGTTGTCACGCAAGCAGCAACATTGTGGTGCCTTGTACTAAATACTAAAATTTGCAGTATTAAATATCCTAATATATCGTGCAAAATCGTGCTTTTTATTATTGGATTTTATGCACCATGTTCGGTTATTGACAACGATATTTTGCTGGGACATAACGTTAAATTTCGAAGGAGCTTTCCCCCATTCGTGTCTGGTTATGTCGATTATTTGAATATCTAGTACTCGATATAATAAATATGCTTCTGTAAGTTACATACCTGCACTTTTTAGGTATAAGTATGAAGAGTTTTGCCTTCTCAAATTATACAAATTCCAAATATTAAAAAAATATACTCAGTGACATATAAACTGCACCACCTAGAAGAGGTGGGAATTTTTGGACCAAATTTGGCAGAGACATTGGACTAGTCCAGGGAAATAGTTGATTAAAATTTGAAACCCAATCATCAAGTAGTCATGGGATTTTTGACGTTTGTGTCATTTTTTAGAGGTGGTGATAGACAAGCAATTATCGAGTCATTTTTGGAATTAGTTCCACTTTTTCGGATCCCGTTCTTTAGTTTAAAGTGTTTCAAGTGTTTAATGATGCCCAGAGGTAGGAGACCTCAAGTTTACCAGCAGTTGAGTGACTTTGACCGAGGGCGGATTGTTGGTTTACGAGAAGCAGGTTTTTCGTTCAGAGAAATCGGCAACCGTTTGGCACCGCACAACTCAACAATAATGCGTGTTTATCAAGCGTGGTCTGAACATGGGGTTGAACGTCGGAGAAGAGGCACTGGGGCTCAAAGACGAACCAATGAACGTCAAGATCGCCGCTTAAGACTAATGGCCTTGAGAGACCGATTCTCTACAACTAGATCAATAGCTGATCAATGGTTAGGTGAACAAGGTCGTCCGATAGGCTTGCGAACATTTTATCGTCGAATAAGAACTTTTGGCTTGCTGTCTTACCGCCCACATCTTGTGCTACCCCTCACTGCTCAACATCGCCAGGAACGTTTGGCCTGGTGGACGGAAAGACTTCAATGGAACTTGGAGTGGCATCGAGTAGTCTTTAGTGACGAATCGCGATTTTGTTTAGGAATGCATGATGGTCGGATGACTGTTAGACGAAGACGTGGAGAAAGGCGCAATCCTGATTTTTCGATTGCGAGGCATGTTCACCGAACTGTGGGGTTGATGGTGTGGGGTGCTATTGCTTACGGCAGTAGGTCACCCTTGCTCTTCATTCGGGGCAGTATGACCGCCCGACGCTACATTGACGAAGTGGTAGAATCACATGTTCTTCCATATCTTCGAGGGCTGGAAGACCCACTTTTCCAGCAAGATAATGCACGTAGCAAGGGTTTCTCTTGACTTCTTTGAAGAGGCCAATGTTAATCTTTTGCATTGGCCGCCAAGATCTCCCGATTTGTCGCCTATTGAGCACGTATGGGACATGATGGGTAGAAGATTGAGAAATCTACCGAACCCACCGTTGACAATAGAAGCTCTACGGCATGAAGTACAGGCTGCTTGGGATGCCATACTCGAAGAAGACATTGATCACCTGCTGGAATCAATGCCAAGGCGGGTCAATGAGTGTATCAGAAATAGGGGCGGGCCAACACATTATTAAAGAAAAATAAAAATATGAAGTGTTTTCTTTATCAAATTTTAATCAATTGTTACCTTAGACTAGTCCAATGTTTCTGCCAAATTTGGTCCAAAAATTCCCACCCCTTCTAGTTGGTGCAGTTTATATGTCACTGAGTATATTTATATGCACTACGTATCACATATGTCAGATTCAGATAATGATACGGAACAATTAATTCATTTTTAATTCTATAAATGTTTCATGAATCGTACGTCAATTGTAATTAGTTTATTTCGTGAGCAAAATGTATGTTGTAACGCATGCTTTGTTCGAGGTTCTATTAATGTATTTTTGTGAGTTTTTATAGGGTATATGTATGTGCCAAGTTTTACTGGAATTTAATCGGCCTTGCACATATGTCACAATTTTTCATTTAATTTTAGTACCAAAGTGATTTTTTTATTACATCTAAGTATAGAATTATTAAGTTGGTAAAATTGGTCACCAGAAGTTACGATATGTTTTCCTTATTTCACATACATTTTATGATTGTTTATACAATTTATCAAATTGCATGAAACTTACGGTAAAGATAACGAAAATTATTTTCTTTTTCAAAAATGGCCGGCCGCTAAGTTATTAGCTTTCAAGGCATTTGGCTTGGTTTGCAATTATTTTGTGACGGTTCGATAGTGAAAATGGAGAATATTGTTTAAAATTTGGTTTTGTTGAAATGAAATCCATTGGTCTTAAATAAAACGGGGTTTTTGATCTTTGTTTGGTGTATTACTTTTTAAGATGTTTTGTTTGGTGTTTAACCAATTAAATAGCACGAATTGATTTTAAGTTACGATTTTACGATATAAACCGACGAGGATACTGTGATCAAACCCCCACAAGTATTTGTTTATATAGAACCGTAACGAAAAATTTATAATAGCGCTTATTGTATAATACAATATTATTTTTTTAATATTAAATATTTATTAGATCTTATACTTAAAGTTATTCTTCAGTAGAATTAAAAAAAATACTAAACCATATTAACAAATATAAAAATAATAAATACGATTACGCAAACCAGCACGTATTCTACCAAAAGTAATTTTCTCGGAGGTCACGTGTTTCACCGACGGCCAATGGTTAATCATACGCCGCGACGATAAATAGCTGAACTATAATTTGCTCTTCTGCTGCTAACTCCATTTAACTTTACTAAAACTGGAGAGTAATTAAAAAGCGGCTCGAGTTATGCCGTTAAAATGGTGTATACTAGCATATTACTTAATTACAAACTGGAATTATTCTATGCATTACGTTGGCAAGGATGAAATTTGTAGTTAATAATATTGCAAACTTTAACAGCTTATTATTTGACATTGACTTAATATTTTACCGTTCTGTTTTTTGTTGGAAAGTTACACATCTCGCCCGTTTAAAGGAGTCATTGTAATGTAGCTTTGACCACACAAATGAGCCACTCGGTTGACCAGAATCAAAGGTCAATAATGATGAACTAGTTGAGTCTAAGCCTATGATAGAAAAGTGCCTAAGGGTTGATTGTTGCTGCTTTCTTGAGAGACGAATCTGATCCACTTTTGAACAGAATTGTCACCTGTGATGGATCCAATATAACAATCCGAAACGTTCAGCACACTGGTTGACCGAAGACGAATCACCAAAACCCACTACAAAGCGTAATATTCATCAAAAGAAGCTGGTGGTGAGCTTTTGGTTGCCTAGCTCAGTTGTGATCCATTGTGATTTCATGAAATCTGGGTCATTGATCAAAGCAGAAATATACTGTAACCAACTAGATGAAATTATGCAAAAACCTAAATAAAAACAGGCTATATTGGTCAACAAATCGACTGTATGTATTGTATGAAAGCGCTAGACACACTGCGCTTTGGTAAAACTACAGGATTTGGAGTTGGAACTTCATCATCCTTCATAATCACCGGACCTGAACATATCTTCTTTCGCAGTTTAGACATTTTTTTAATAGAAAAACAATTTAAATGCGACAGTGCTGTAATACTAGCCTTCCAGGAATTCACTGACTCTCGTCCGCCAGGGCTTTATCCCATCGGTGTGAACAACCAGCCGTTTATGACAAACGTGTATAGACAATATGAGTGCATACTTTGATGAATAACATAATTCATTATACAGGCTGTTTCAACAAGAACTTTGTTTTTTAAAACAAAATAAAACGAAGAATTTAGATGAAAATGATGCAATTTTTATTGTATTGGAAAGAGTACGGTTTGGCAATTATAAATGAAAAATGATACCGGACAGATGTCCACCATGACCACGTAACACCTGTCTAATAAGTTTTGGGAAAAAGTTTAACAAGATATAATTTAAACAAAAGAAACCTTTATTAAGCAAACATAAAATAAAAATAACTAATTGACCTTAGACTTTAACACCTATAAGTTAGATTGCTGCTAATGGTCATATATCCTAAATGAGACAAAGTTTTTGTCTGACGTGTCGCATCATGGCTTCGACGCTTTCTAAATCGACTTTTCTAATTTTTCGATAAATTCTTTGTCGCAATTCTTATTCATTCTGGGCCTCCCAACCATGTTCATCCACATTTCCTGCCAATAGGCCCCATAAAGTTTCAATTGGCCTTGCCTGAGGGACATTATCATTTTTAGGGACATACGGTACATGATGGGCATCCAACCAGTTGAGTGTATTCCTGGCATAATGTGATGATGCAAGATCAGGCCAAAATATGTAATCATCATCGGCAAAATATTTTGGTCGCGAACATGTTTACAATATTTGATTTATCGAAAAATTAGAGAAGTGTATTTAGAAAGCGTCCAAGTCATGATTGCGACACCTCAGACGAAAACTTCGTCTCATTGAGGATAGAGGACCATTAGCAGAAAAATAACTTATAGATGTTAAAGTCTAAGGTCAATTAGTTATTTTAATTTTATGTTTGCTTAATAAAGGTTTCTTTTGTTTGAATTATATCTTGTTAAACTTTTTTTCGAAAACTTGAGACAGCGCAGCGGAATTTTCCAAAAAAAAATTGCCCAATCATGCCTGCAGACCACATAGCGCATCATACATTGACACATCAAAGGCTTCTCAACAATTACTAAGACAAATGAAAATGGACTTCGTCTGAAAAATGATTTTTGCAGAAAAACCAGCTGGTTGTTCTTGAATGAATTCAGCAAATCTACGGTGAAGTGAATGGTAGGCCAGCTTCTATTCATGTACAAGTTGCATCTTGTAGGGCTTCAAAGCCAAATCCTCAATCAAAATTCGCCATGTGGTCGTTATGGATAGCCCCAATTCTTGAAAACGTCTAGGAATTGACAAATACGGATCTTCTTCAACACTGCGGCTCACGGCTGCGATGTTTTCACTTGAACGACCCGGTCGAACACGCGTTGGTGTTGGCAAATCATGTAGCGAGCCAGTCGACTCAAATTTATCGACCATATTCTTAAAGCGGTTTCAGAAGGGCGATTAATTTTAACGAAATTTTATGAAATGTAGCTTTTACAGATCCACCATTTTCATAGTGGATTTTTAATATTTTAATGCAAAAAAGCGAAATTGAATTCATTGTTACAATTACCGAAACTTCTACTACTGATATGTCATAAAATAAAATGTTCAAACTGTCATGTTATTCCAAGATGCCCTATTGGAAAACAAAGTTCTTGTTGAAAAACCCATTATTTGTAAGTTACCAATTTTTGTCTTTTTTCCTACAAATTTCGACTGATATTCTGGTGTGCTAATTTTTATATAGCGAGCCTCCAAGTAGGTACAGTAATCGAATTAATTACAGTCGAAGAGTACTACCACGATTAGATTAGATTTCAGGAATACTGTACGTAGTATTTTTCTGGTAGGTAGGTTGATAGGATTAATCCTTGAAAAAATATTATGTGTTTGGTCGGAGGCCTGAATGCCAAGTGTCTCGAAAAACAATGAAACTGCATCAATTAACAGTGCTAAACAAAAATAGTAAAAAAATAAAGATGTCAGCAAATGTAATCCCTAAGTTAGAAACAATACATGTTATAAAAAAATCTTTAAGAAATTTCACTTTATACAACCCTTGCCTTCTAAGGCAAGTAGCACCCCGATGCGATGGGCATGTTAGGGTGGCCTCTAACTTTAACGATAATAGTAGTTGCTTGCTTGCTTGCTTGTGAACATATAAAGCTCTAAAGGAAAATTATCTTGAAAAGGAATTATACCCGGGATTGACAATTCATGTCGTTTTAGTTTCATGGTTTTATGGTACTTAACATTAAATATTAATAATAATAAATATAAATAACAAAATTGCTTTCCTTTCACATTATCAACCCATTAATAAATATTTTAAGCTAGTCATTGTTTTAGCCTGAAGAAATAGACAATACAATTTTCTCGAGATATATTTTTATTTTATTACACTTATTCCTATTAGGCTTATGTTTGGGATGATTATAATGTGTTATAATTAATTCCCCGCCACCGAGGCTGATACCATGGGTTTTAATTAGTAACGATAAGAGAAGATTATAGCAATAACAGCACGATTTTATTATAAATAAATATTTGACACTAAGATATGATTACGATAATTTTGACAATGTCAACATAATATTTAGATAGGATATACGAATAAGGTACCAGTTTTAACAATTAATTAAATTTTTACTCTTAAATTTACTTTACAGATGTAAAATTATTGGGTCTGGGTGTGATAATTATGGCAAATAAATTACTTATAAATCAATATATGTATAAATTAAAATAAAAATTTACAGTTTTGAAATAAACTTCAGATCGAAGCTCTCCAAATACAATAATGGGTTTCAATAGTCCACTATTTCGCCAATATTTCACAATTGTTTTAATATTTATCTTCAATTGTCAACGTTCAGGTTTAAATCTTAAAAATTGCTGATTTTTATTTATCAAGCGCAATAACCTAACTGACAAAATTCAGAGTTAGGGCCTTGGAATGGTCTTTTAAGCAGATTTTTGTTATATGCTGTTTCATTTTTCATGGCCACAGTAGTATAATATCCAACAGTTCGTTCTGAAACATAGATAAAATATCAATAACTCGAAGTTTTCTTTTGTAAAACTCCTAAAACAACATGCTTCCCTTGCTTGCTCTTCAAGAAAATTACTAGTTACTAATTTTTACTGGCATTTACATAGCGTTTAATACGACAGGCTGTAATCAAGGCGTTTACGAGCTATTACCTCGGGCGTTGTATACAAAGCAATTTCATTTGTGCGGAACATGCGAGCGAAGAATAGAGCCGTACTTCTACGCCGGTTATTTCGTAAGCGTTCATGCGCAAGCATTCACAAATTATCCGTGGAACGATTTAGTTTTCAGACGTTATTAAAAATTTAAAATGCGTGACTTTGCGAGTTGACATTTTGATAAATATTTATGTTCGTTGCATGTGTAAAGTTCATTTGTTACGGAAGTATTTCCAGTCGATTTTCAACTTTACATTTCACGAGATCGATTCTCCATGCATTATGAACTAATTCGTTCGCCGTTAGCTGTCCTTAAACGTATTGTGTTACGTTTCGTGAGCTAGAACGTTCGATAAAGCAAGCCGTGAAATTTCTTCCTGCGCGATTACATTGTTTAAGATTAGAATTTTAAATAATTGCAGGATAGGAGTGTTACAACTTTTTTATTTTTCGCGCGTCTGTTATTAATTTTCTGCAAGTCACTTGCACATTTGCATAAACGACTATGTAAGGAGCTTTGTGGCATCGGATCCAGGTTGCATCTGGCGCAGAACGGATTTTTAATTATCCGTTGGCACTCCTTTTTCGTTTAGTTTTGCGGCTCGCTGAGTCCACAGGAAAAAATCCTATTCGACACTTCCGCGAGTCCATTGCTCCCCTCTAAACTAAACTCGACAGCAACCGGTTTGACATTAATGAGCTTAATACGTTCCCGTCCGTTCGCGATCGCTTCTGCAGTGTTTGCAAATTGATTCAGGTACGCGTTGATGAGTTTCACTTTTCGATCCATTCAGTTTAATTTCTCGTAGGATTTTGTAAGCGATTTCATGGTAAGTATGAGTCTGTAAAGTCTAATTCGTTTATTATTCTAACGACACGTCCGGCTAGTCGGCCAACAGATATGTAACCGAGTTGTTCGCTCTCCTTGAATCCTTTTGACAGATTTATGACAGAGCGAGATAAACTCAACAAAAGTTTAGAACGTTGTATGATTGACCAACAATTTTCATTATGGTCCATCTTTTTTGTTTGGTTATCTATTTCTTGCCGAAATTTATTTTGTTCATCTGATAATATGCGCTTGTTGCTTTAATCTGTTTGATATTTCCAGATCTATTTTCAGTCATGGGTTATTGTCATCCCAATTCGAACTTTGTCACTAATACATTTCTTCTAGTTTCGTAGCTCTTGCAATTATATTCCTTAAAGTACTTACGTGGTCTTGTATTTGCCTCCTCTCCTTGTAAGCTGCTTGCTCCTCTTCTATCTTCAGTTCATTTCTTAATCTCCTCTCCATTATTCTTGTGTATATTTTGAACGCTACTGACGATAGACATGAAGCACAGAGGTCTTTGCTTGGGAATATCCAGTAATAAACAAAAATTTCGGATTTCCAGTTCTTTATGATTCGCTTCTTCCTTTCTTTCACCAGTTTTTTGTCTTCATCATCGCGAATCTGCCATTTTTTCACGTCTAGCCGATATGAAATGTATAAGCAGCACTCTAGGCACCTTGTCCATGCATGAAGATTGTAAATTTCATAGCTATATAATTCAGAGTTAGGCTGGGGGTTACTAATTTTATCAAACTGATTCAATATTTTTGGTGTGGTACCACAGATTCCACAACTTTGATTGGATGATTCACTTATAACGCCAAACGTTTTCCCATCAATCATAGTCAAGTTGAAAATATGTTTTACAATCATTTGGTTGTTGCCTATGACACAATTTGTAACTTGAATTTCAGTATTTGGTTTTTTACATTTTGAATCTCTTCTTTAACTAATTCTCCTTTCCTTTCTAAAAATCAACTTGATAGGTCGGCAATATCGTGTGGACGAAGATCGAGGATTTTGCCACAGTCCATATGTCCATTTTCGGTACAAAGACGCAATGGAACAAGACATACAGCAAATAAATTTACATCACTTTTATTTTCACTGGTCTTTTCACTGAAAGTTTGTTTATAAGTAGACTGTGAAGCATTGCCATCACATCCCCATTTGTACAAAAGGTACTCCATTGTTTAATAATATCACTTTGCACTTGTACGATTCTTCTTGGAAAATTAATAAAACGACATTCAACAAGATTTTGTATATGTGACGCGTATAGTAATTTTAAAAATCAGTATATACCTTGAACAAATGATATCCAATAAATAATATAATCACGGTTATCATAGATTTTTTAAAATTATTTTTATTTACATTAACAATATTTAATAAATAAATAATAGAGGTTAGGGCCAATAAAAACGCTAACTAACAAACGTACGTATAAACGTAATCTGTAATATGGTGAAACTTGAATTATTAATTCCTAGATAAATCAAAAATTAGTCTTACGTCTTATGAGTCTTACGGGCTTACAAATAAGTTGGACAAGATTCCTACCAGAATTTTTACATACACTACTGGTCATACCTCTACATCCAGCATTGACTACATTGTTTCTAACTTGGACGAGAGATATTATACGTTCAAAATTATTAACGCAAACATATCGGACCATTTCGGACAATTGCTAGAGTATATCAAATACCAAAACACTGGGCATAATAACACACAAGAGAACAAACAATATCGACCAATATCAAAGACATCTTTACAGAAAATGCACGATTCTCTTGATATTGTCGACTGGAAACCCATAATCAATTGTAAGGCAAACGCTGAAAAAAAATTCGAAATGTTTCTAGACGTGGTAACAAACATATTTAGGGACACATGTCCGCTGAAACCATACAAAGAAAGTCCTCGTAACAGCTGGATTACACATGAAATTGTGAAGGCTAGTAGTGACTTAAAAACGTTATTCTGGAAAATGAAAAACATAAATAATGAAGAAGTAAGGATCCCATATAGGCAACAAAAACGTGAGTACCGAAACAACATTATACGTAAGAAACTAAACTACTACCGGAATAGAATCAACAAGGCGGGAAATAAAACTGGCGAGGTATGGAGAATCGTGAACTCTAAATTAGGCAAAGTAGATAAAAGATCGAAACAAATAAAATTGAGTGGAGGTGAACAGGAAGTGTGTGAGCCGATTGAAGTGGCTAACACATTTGGTCAATATTTCTCAACAGTGGCCTCAACAATGTTGAGGAATCATTTTAATGGAGGTGTGTCTAAATGTTGTACGGTTGGTGAAATGAATTACGACTATGTTCCTCCAACCAGTAAGTCTTCTTGAAGTGACCAGAACAGTTTGTGGACTGAACATCAAATGTACTGCCGGTCCAGTGATGGGATACATGTGAGGGTGATAAAGGCAAGTATTGACTCTATTCTTGAACCTTTTTGACTGAGATAATAAACTTTACGATACAGGAGGGGGTTTTCCCCTCAATATTAAAAAAATCTATAGTTAAACCAATTTATAAAAAAGGCGATAGAAAGTCTGTAGAAAACTATCGGCCAATTTGTTTGCAAAGCGTTTTTTCCAAAATTATAGAAAAGCTAATGTATTCGCAAATAATTTTATAATTTTTTTAAATAAGCACAAAATACTAGGAGAGTTTCAGCACGGCTTTAGATCGGGCCACTCGACGGAGGCGGCAAGCATAAATTTTCTTAATTTCATATATAAAGAAATGGATGAACTTAGGCGGGTTGTGGCGCTCTTTTTTGATATGTCTCGTGCCTTCGACAGCATTGATCTCAGCTTTGTAAGATCTAAATTCTATAATCTTGGACTACGAGGTAATGTCCTTCAATGGATTAATTCATTCCTAATTGGTAGAAAGTTTATCGTCTCAGTCGAAGGGTCTCTGTCATGGGAATATGATAATGATTGTGGGGTTGGTCAGGGTTCGGTCATTGGCCTATTAATCTCATAAACTATGCTATGATACATCCATCGCAATATCTGGTACTGACCAATTGCATCAATCGGTCAAAACCGTCTTTTCCCAACTAAAAGACTGGTGCCACAGAAATAAATTTTGGTAATGATATGTTTCAAGTGTGTGATATTAATGTTGTAAACTTTTTGGGTATAAAACTTGACAAAAATATCTCTTGGCGTGAACACGTAGACTTTGTATGTAAAAACCTGGCCAACGCGTACTTTGCGCTGCGACAGTTAAAATATGAACTGTCTATGGATGTATTAATGCAATCGTATTATGCGCTTGTTTATTCGCACCTTTCGTACGGAGTCGTACTGTGGGGAGCATGCACCCAAATTAATAGAGTATTTATTCTCCAAAAACGAATAATACGCTTAGTATACTCATTAAGTTCTCGAGAATCATGTAGACCTACGTTTGTGGAGGATAGAATTATGACCCTTGCTGACATCTACAAAAATGGTGTATATGCAAAATGCAACGAAGACAAATTTATACACAATTCATCCTTTCATAATTACCCCACGAGACAAAACGAAATGATCAGTACCCCACCGCACAGGACGAGTCTGTACGAAGCTTCACCATATTATGCTTGTGCAAAAATCTTCAATAAATTAGATTATAATATAAGAAATGAACCTAATGTAACTGTGTTTAAAAAAACTTATTATTTATTGGACAAATATTATTCCTTACAGGAGTATTTTTAACGTGTTTTATGTGTATTAGTGTATTAGTGTAATTTGACCTGTCTAATGTCACATGTGATCGAAAGGACCAATAAAGCGTATTCTTATTCTTAGTATGGTTTCAGCTTTCATTGCTTCTTTACATCTGGTCCACATCCATCCCTCTTATCTCGTTTCTCCTCCACGTTTGATAATTTCTGGTGCTACCCCAATAGAAATCAGTTATGATTTGAAATTTGTCACACTGCTTAATGTTTAATTCGGTTAAAAAGCATCTACGATTTTAGTTTGTCCGATAACAACCCACGCTCTGGACGGCCTTACGGTATCAATTGAAATGCATTAAAAGCAATTGTTAAAAAATCTCGACTAGCACCATATAATTGGCAGCAAAACCTCAACTCGCTAACACAATCATCGAAATATATTTTGTATAACATGTACTGGTTTGAGAACAATAATATTTACTGGCCAATGAACGAATCATTAGAATTATCAAAAACGAAATCTGGTACATGGTGAGTGGCTTCGTAAGTTAAATATACTTAAATAACGTAAATTCATTAATAAAAGTATCAAGGTGATTACAATAGTCTTTATTTAGTAACAATACAAAATACGCAAATCAACAGTATGACCATATCATTAATTAGTTTCAGATTGACCTTTTATGTCATACGTTGAAAACCTTTGTTATAAAAATGCACAAGAAAATATAACAATGTAAAGCAGCCATTACCACTTATATTCGCAGCAAAGTAACATCGAGTTAAACACGGTCTAACACAAAGAAAGTTCTATATATAGAACGAAATCGCCTAAGGTAAGGTAATAATGCAATAGCCTGGGAATACCAATGCTGAAAAACAGCACTCAATAACAAACCGTTTGACATCACTTACATATTTACTGACCTCTGCGAGCAATTGCATTCGAAAATACGATTAATTAACGTAATTGTGCATAATTTATATAATCGTATAATTGACGCGTTTCATTGTTATTCGAGATACAAATAAGTGATACTTCCTTTGCAACAAACTGTGGTATTGTCTGCGTGAGTAATCGTTTTGCGATTTTTAATTTCACGAATTTTTGATGGCCTTGAACACGCGGCGACAAAAATATGTTTATTACAGATTTGGTTGATTAAAGTATTTGTTGCAAATATTGTTATTCAATTATAATGTTATTTTAATGGCCATGAATGAAATGGCGATTATCTCGGAAAAATGTGATGTAAACGTTTTATGTGTTGACAAAGATTTAATTAATGAAAAATATACATACATAAAATTTATGTTTGATAACATTGTTTATTTTGTAAGTCCAGTCTAGCCGATCTTAAATATTGCTAATTAATTTTCATTGATCTCTTTATTGCCCAATTTGTTCTATTGTTTCTTTTATTTCTTCTACCTGGCTTTTATTGTTGTGATAATTTGAAATTTTCTGGCTTTGATGTATGTGATCTTTGTCTAATATTCATAGATTTGCAAATATTTGATTGTTCTGTAAATTAACGAGTCCTAAACATAACACCCATTTTAAGTAGATAATAATCCGACAAAAAAATTGCTTTTAGGACAAAGTTTTTAAGGCACTATTAGAAATGTTGCGTAATCACACTCAGTGCGAACGATTTAATGCATAAAACGTAAATTACACCTTCGTCTACTGATAAAGTCATTAAACAGGTTCATGAATATGAAGAAATTCAATAGTAATCAACACATATACGTAGCATTGATATCCTCTAAAGCTGATAATTAGCTTTGGTGCTATATGTCCTCTGTCGTCCATTAGGTGTCGTGATTTTGCTGCAGCTTGGGTCAAGTCTTCTTCCTTAATATCCTTGAATTTTTGCAAATTAGATAACGGCCAGTAATCGCTGCAGAATTTATTCTTATTCTTGAGTGTCACCTATTTTTGTAATGTCTTTGATGGTGGTGATTAGTTAGCCATGTATAATCTTAATTCCTTGTAAGTTCTACTATAGTACTCCCTGAACTCGTGCTCCTTCGAATATTAAACGTAGCATCTCATGGATTTCTTATTCTTCCCTCTTCTGCTATTAAGTTGCAGTTCCCTAACCTATACTAGTTCATTAAATATCTCAACATCTCATCTCAATTGTGGAAAATTAAACAAATCCATGTTTAATAACATGTCGTTTCTCCTTCTTCACTTAATTGGCTCGTGTCTTTCAATTTAATTTCTCTGCTGAAAATTATTTTTGGTACGCCCATTTTTCCTCGACTTTTACGTCATACTTGCATTTTATTTTAAGTTGATTCTAGGTGAACTGGGATGGCGTCTACGTTTCCAACTTCGCGTGTGTGGCGCAGCCAAAGTAAATGAACAGATTTAAATGTGTAAATGTGATATATCCCATAAGATCTTAAAAACCGAAAATAACAGTTCATGTTTATCTATCACCACTTCAACTTTCAGCTTATTGTTTTACATCTGGAGAATATCATTTCATTTAATACGTTTGCAAGTCCACCTAAAGAAGTTCCTGGAAGTATTCCGTGACAAAAATATGTTGTTGTGGACTGGTAGTTTGATATCGGTTTCAAATGTGTTTTTCTCAATTGTAAATCGTTTTAATTTTATGCAAAAATGAAAGGTGAAAAATTTTCCATCGATCACTCACCTGCACATTTCGGATAGTTCGTGTCGCACATTTTATTTTCTATAAAACGCAAACTTGACATTTACCCCGATGGCATTATCCTGCACTTCGGTGCATTAAAGCAAAGTTTCCCATGAAAGCAATTATGACAGTATTTGATTAAATTTTTACGAAGTTCCTCGTGAAAATAAACACGAAAGTGCAGCGCGCTGTAGTTAGATGACGACATTTTAATAAACTGATATTGATGAAAGGCCACCCTTGATATTTAAATGCCGTCGCGAAAGGGTAATACTAAATGTCAGATGTTCAAAAGCAATTCTTTTTTCAATAAATTTTAACGGCGCTCATAATGGTTGTACGACCATTGTATCTGCTCGTGAATAAAGTGCGCGTGCTGCTCGCGGTAGGCGGGTCTGAAAGGCAATCAGTCAGAATACAGTTACGCAGATGGAACTGCATCTCGAACAATCTGCGACTAATAAGACATAAACTGAACACGGGAAGTGCAATTAAGTTGTTTTAATTTGTGATACTTTCTGTTACATTATTTACGTTATATTGGCGTGTTTGCCATTTACTGTAATTAGTGTTTGTTTGGTTTAGTACCTAGTTAAAAACGAAATGTCATTGAAAATATTTGTTAGCTAAAGGGCAATAATTACATTTTGAACATTTAATGTTTTCTCAGGAGTATACCTCCTGCACTAGTGGCAAATCACAACTTTATTGTTTATATAATATTTGTTAGCTAAAGGGCAATAATTCCATTTGAACATTTAATGTAATGTTTTCTCAGGAGTTATTAAAAATAATTATCTTGATCGTCTAAAATGATGCAAAATTTCAATAAAACGCCACCAAGAGCTTTACATTTTACACAGATCCAGATTCAACACAAAATAGATCCAACCCAACCCAACTCGCCCATAATTCAATTTCAAGTTCTACTGACTTCTGATATTAATGATTTATTATATTCCTACATTGAATAAAATCTTATATATTTAATATTTTCTTGTCGTTGTTTATTTTTTTTCAATAGGTCAGGAATTATTGTACATTGTTTTAAACATGTGAACGGGTAATATACGTTCCATTGTTATTTGTAGTTTTCATGAAACTTTAAATTGAAGCGAAACGCGTTAGCTGATGGAATAATTTTTATCATTTTCCTATGTTGTCCTCTACCGAAGAAAATAACCAAAAATATATATTTCCGTGAATTTGATAATGAAAACTGAACTTTAAATGATTGAATATATCGATGGTTGTCAATTTTTAACTAAACAGTCAGTTAAATTGATTTGCAAGTAGATTCGAAGCAGGAGATTTATTCAATTCGATGCGGAGTTATGAAGTGAATATGAGAAGTGCGATTAGAAAACAGATGTAATACGAAAACGTATGAAAATAATAAAACGCAAGCAGGGAGCAATGACTGGTATGGTCAACGAAGTCTACATATTATGAAAGAGGTTGATTATTATAAGATTACCATATAAGATTTCCTTTGGATATAGGTTGTCAAAATATAATTTAATACAGAATTTGGCAAAATCTTGTAAGGCTCTATATTTGAATATGTGGTAAATACAGAATCGTGCGACTTGAGAAAATGTACGTGGGATCTAAATTTGATATAATAAATGTTCCGGGCAAGAGTTCGAAGCTAGGACGAAAATATATTGAAATATCTATGTCTAGGTGTATGCCGTCATATTTACGAAAAGTTTTAGCAATTTATTAGGTTATTAGGGCACTTAGAATAAAAAGGAAAGTACGGTTGTAAAGAGAAAAACATAGCCACCATTTTTTATTGACAACGTTCAGAAAGGTATCTGTAAATAATGTCGATAAAAATATAGTGCAACAGATCCAGATAGAGAAGGCTTTAAAAGAAACATCAGAAAACGATGAGTAGTAGAAGTACAAATTTAAGGGTTATAGTGCCCGCGGCTTTAAAAAATGTGTCTGCCACATTTTGAAGCTTTAAATCAAAACATCAATTCGGCCTCTCACGATCTGTCAAAGTTGACAGGTGTACAAAGAACGGCGTACATTTTAATATACCAGATGTATCGAAAGAAAAGAAAGAACATTTATTTATCTAAAGTGTAGTTAAAGTTGACAATTTAATGGTAAAATCCAGCGGTAAGATTGATAATGTTGGTAACCTTTCTTGTGACGATTCAACCAATGAGAATGGAGAATTCTCTACGCATGGTGCTACGAAGGCTGGAAATCATGCTGTTTTTTGTTGATTTTTATCGTCTTAATTTTGTTCTATATGTGAACGCATGTGACGATTTTAACCAACGAGAATTGATGATTATTTATGCATGGTCTGGAAAAGCCTAAAATTAGTGTATAGTAAACACGATACAATATTTAAATTGTAGTTAACGTTGGCAATTTTTATTGTGAAATCGAACGGTATGATTACTGATGTTGCTAGTCTACCGTGTGGTGATTTTAGACAGATGAAGTATTTTGTACATTCCTACGAAGTCCGGAAATGGTGCAATTTAATTGATTTGTGTCGCCTTAATTTTGTTCGGTAAGGGAAAACACGTGAATTTGTGTAGCAAGGAAGAATATTTGTGCCCATAAAGCCTAGTCAAAAAAAACGTTGTGACTTATGATAGGCGAAATATAACCACAGCATTCACTGAAATGAAAATGCAGAAAAACACCGTTTTTTGGCGTAATAAACCGTAAGCAATAGTTATAATTTAATTTGATGACCCCTTTAATCTGAAAAAATGTACGTAAATTTAACTTTTTAATCAAAATATCCACATTCATCGGAAAAATCATCAAATTGTTTGCTTATGTTGATGACAATTACATTTCGTATTTTTTGTTATTGCTTAAAATAAAAATAAACGTTCTGTCCATATTGATATTAATTTCATTAGATTGTAGTATTTCTTTCACTGCAATTAAAATCCAATGACATTTATAACTGTGAATATGCAATCAATTTGCTACGTTTAATTTGGGTTCTTACGTAATTCAATCAGACGCATAAATCATTACCGATCTAACGTCAAGTTTCCCCGTGTATTTGTATAGCAGTTTATATAAAATTCTTGTCATCACTAATTGGTAACCAACTCGATAAACACACACAAAATATTTTCCTCAAATCACAACACTTAAAATTTGTTGAACACCCGGTTTTACCGGAAATGACATATATATATATAGACAATTTATTTTTAATTTTTGTGTATTTAGTGCTAATTCTGAATCTAGCTTCTATTATGTTTGGACGTTAAAGTTTTCAATCTAGAATCCCGTGGTTCATACATTAATTTTCCATTACAAAAGTTTTTTAAAATAATAAAAAAATATATTACAATTTTCTGGTTATTTTATTTTATTTCAACAAAATCTAAATAATTTTTAACATACATCTAATGAAATATGGATCGTCAGCTTATATATGGAGCATTTTTGTACAAATAAGATGAAAGCATAATCGTCATTTTCATTAAAAAATAAATAGAAATTAGTGTGGTTGAATCGGGTCGGCTAGCAAACTAGGTAACTAGCATATGCTCTTCTCTAATTTTGATTCTAAAACAGCTATTTTTAACACATAATTAGAAATCGTTAATATCTTCAACTGTTTACTTATCAACTCTACAATATTTTCCATTCCCTATGTATGGAAATGTACGAAAAAATGTTCTTCTAAGTAAAACTCGTAACTTAATTTTTCCAGCCCTTCATTAGTAGACTAAAATTAAAAATTTTATCGTGTACTGAACAGATTTTTGATTATATTTTTAGTCAATTCAAAATTTACTACGAGATAAATCTGGAAATTAGTGATCATATTTTTTTCAACGTTCGCAGCTTTCAAAGCACTCTGATTATATGCAATATGGACTTTTATAGCTTTCATTCGCTAATTCCATAATATTTTTCCGGCATCAGTTTCGACGCAATGATTCACCTTAACAAGTCGCATATATAGAATTTATAGTATTGTCATATCTTCCACAACAACATTAGCGTGTAAAACGAAAATATGACCTACTTGCGTTCAGGGAGGTTTGAAGTATCGTTAAATAATTTATTATTTCAAGCTCTACTATTAACGTAACGTTAAAAACGTGGCACTGAAATATTAATATGCTCGTTTTAGTAAAATGTATAGCTTCACCACATGCACGGCGACGATTAATTGAACTAATGGAACCCAATGTAAACAAGACGCCACCAAACAATGCTATAAATTGCATTTGTTGCATTAACCTAAAAGTTTTACGATCCTCAATGAAAAATAAATGGATTTAAATAGATTTAATGTGTATGCATATTTCGCGAGGTTTGTTTGAAAGAGATTATAATTTTTTATTCCTAGGTATAAAACGCGGTACATATGAGATTATCATTGTCAGGTATACAAAGAAGTTAATTTTGTTGTATGTACGGTAAGTCTATGTGTACATTAATTTTATTATTGGTTGGCCTTTTGCGAACAATTTATATTGAATAATATGATGTATGACAAAACTAATAAATATACGTACAAGTATATTTATTACAAGTATTACAATATTTATTATTACAACACTTCATTATCCATAACCATTCTAAAGAGCTACATTAAGAAAAAAAATATTTTAAATATTTAACTCGATAAACACGTCACAAATGTAAAATAAATTTAAAAGTTGATGGCGAGGGAATTGAAGCATTTATTATTTCCTTCTTTGTTGTTCATTGCCATCCCCAAGAGAACCGAATTTTTTAAATTTAATTTAAACATGTAACCCAAGCTACGTAACAAATGTAAAATAAGATGTTATCACAATTAAGAAAAACAGATGCAAGCACCACTATTGTTATTATATAAGATGTATTTTAAAAAATAGTAGATGTGAGACCTAGCAATTTACATATTGCATAATTATCGCATCGCTTGGTATGAGTTGTGAAGGAAAAGATAATGAAATATTTAAGAAAGACATGCAAAATATCAATAAGGCCTTAGAAAGGGTGAAAAAAGACAGTACGAAATAAATGTAGTGTATGGAACAACTGGAAGGCCTTAGAAAGGGTGAAAAAAGACACTGGGAAATAAATCTAATGTATGGATCAACTGGAAGAATTATCGTGAAGGAGGACATTAATGAATTATTAAAACAACGCATGAAATAAGTATACGCGATACAGTTAAAAAATAAGCTTGACAAAAAGACAATAAGGAAGCACGAAGTGAAATTGAGAAAGCTACAAATGAGAGTCTATATTAACGACGATTTAACGAAGAACGAGAGAGAAAAGCAAAGACAAATAATGGCAATGGCAAGAAACGAGAAGGAAAGAGGAACTTAAGTAAAAATAGGATAAAATAAGATAAATGTAAATGAAGAAGTATGGCAATGGAATGAAAATACAGGACAAAGCTGAAAAGAACAAAATAAAAGACTAATGAATTAATCGGGGCAGGGAAACCTGGACATGGACTGGGCAAAGGGAAAGGACAGGAAAATGTGGAAATGGAACATGAACGAAGGAAAGTAAAAACATATGGAACTTAGCGACTGGAATGTAAGGAGTATCATATTATGGAAGGGACACACAGAAAGAATTATCACCGTGCAAATGATGATTGAATAACAACAATAATAATAGTATACGTCGTTTTACAGGGCATTTTGAAAGTATATGAAATTATACTGAAACATTTTTTTTAATACATCGAACCAACGGTAGAGGAAGTGCAATGTGGGTTTAGAAAAGGCATAAGCGCTACTGACCTGAATCCTGAATCATGCAAAGTAAGACAAGAGTTTTTTTGCATTTATTGATCTCGAAAAAGCATTTGACCGTACTAAGAGAAAAAAGTATAAAAAGATAAGAAGGAAATGGGAATAAACATGGAACTGATGAGAGCAACAAAAAGTATCTATCAAAACAGCAGGAATTATGTCAACATAGGAAACAGAAGAACAGAGCACTTCCCAGCAAAGGAAGGACTAATGTAAGGAACGAAAATAAATATGAATAAAACGAAAGTGATGATCATAGTTAAACAGGAAGAAATATTGGATATACAAGTAGAAGGAGAGAAAATTGAATATTTCAATTTTCTCAATTATTTGGGAACTATAATTGAGGGAAATTGGATAAAAAGGAACATCATGAATAGAATTAGAAAAACGATGAACACAATCCATATGATGAGACAATGCTTTATATGAAAGAAGGAGTTAACAACGCAAACCAAAATGACAATATTCAGACTAATTTTAATCCCCGGGAATGAAACATGGATACTGACAGAACAAATGGAAAGCAAAATACAAGCAGTAAAAATAAAATACCTAAAGGCGGTCAAGGGAACTACAAAAAGGATAGAGTAAGAAATGTCTATAAGAGAACAACAAATTAAATCAAACTTGCAATACATTGAAGAAAGATAATTGTGCTGGTGGTGTTACATGCGACGGATGGAAGAGACGGATATGGAGCGCCAGGATAGGAGCAAAGGCGCAAATAACATGACACAAGATAGCAGGCTGAGCAAAATTTTCGCAAGCACAGGACAAAAGAATAAACTTACGATGAAGTATTAAGAATAATTAAGATAGAGACAATAGTAATAAAACCCACACCGAGAGGTATTAAGGGATTTGATTATGTATGTAAGCTATTGAAAGATATCTCCTGTCGTTGTCGCAAACTACGGTTTTCGTTGCTGCATGAAACTGTACCACTTCGTATTCTCTCTTATTTTCTGGTATTGTTAAAATATGATTTATTATTTACTTCCACCAGTTTCAATTACATTTAACTCACGTCAATAGGTATACCGGTTTAGCTCAGAACGAACTAGCTTCAAAATCTAAAGTATCCTTTAAGTTGATTTTCTAATGCATTTAGTAAATGTGATTGGGCTTGACATTTATATTCGTTTCGCTTCGCAGCTCGAATATTTTCTCGTTTAATTAACATTTGAATGTATATGTCGATAAGCCATATATTTTGCTTGGAGCGTTCGGATAATTTTATATAAAGGATGTAAACGAAATTTAAAATTTTGTAAATATGACCTGATTTTCCCCCTCGGATTATTTTACTCAACAAGTGATGTTAAGTGCTATATATCTTGTGTCCTTTTATCCCCAATGGTTACCATATTTCTTTTTCATTTTCACCACCCTGTCTCTTTATTACCTCTAAAACATTTCATACCAGATCGATTCATGCCTATCGTTTTACCTGTCCTCCAACCTACCTGTCGTACCAAGTCTTCTCTTCTCTTTTCGTTTCGAGTGTTTCCGACACCGTCGCATTTTCCCTTCCTTTATACTTTCAACCACATTTCTCTTATATATTATCACTATCTTCCTCTTAAGGTAGGTTTCATCATCTTACTCTTATGTTATTGGTAAGTTTCACGTGCAATTTCCAATGGTGACAATTTCTGTCAATGTACTAAAAAAACTTGTAAAAAAGTTTACAGAAACTGGCAGTGTAAGCTAAATGTAAAGAAGAGAAAGGTAGTTCATGATCATAAAGATGCTGCTACAGCATTGGTGAGAAAATCCGTGAACATCATCATTGCAAAAGCGGTCCACTGAATTATCAATCAGTAAATCGCAACACATGTCCTGTTTAGTAATGGTTGCCTCTTTCGCCTCACTGGTACATCGGTCCATTCATCATTATTAATTCTATTATATCTACCTTTCTCTTGTTCATTATTCCTACAGCTCAATTAGTTACTGTTACCATTTATTATATTCCCACACAGAGTTCCTCGAGATATTTTTTCTACGCCTCAACAATTGTTTTCTCGCCCTTAAAAAACCAAAACGATGATTTAAATCGTTTGAAAATATGGGTCATTCCTTTTTTAATCAAAAAACAACTTAAAACTTAACCGCAATGTCAAAGACAATGGAAGTTGATTATCATTTTAAGTTCATGAGAGAATGAGAGACACAGTTCACCGCGCATTGTTCTAATGCACTCAAAGGCGCCTGTGTGCACACGCTCAAGTGTCCGTGAACTTGTGTTTGAATATGCAAGCTGCCGCCTGTAGATAAAGATAAATACACTTGTCGGCAGAACGGCGAATTCATTGGGGGTGGAACAGTGCGCCAGCCATCGATGTATTCGTAACCTACATACGGCTCCACAAAGCTTATACAAGCGCATTAAAAATCGATATACGCTAATACGATGTCCGGTATGCAACGGAACGTCCGGCTTTGATACAGTCTAACACGAACCTAATTGGAAAACTAAATTGAATTTAATCGTTAGACGATTATCACTTATTGACCGAGAAGTTTGCATAAATAATTTTTTTAATTTTGTAAATCTGCGTATCACTTGATTCTATAATAGATAGATGGAATTAGGATTTATTTTATTGAAGGTACGTAAATAAACATAAAATGGATTTCACAAAGTTAAGGCATCGATGCTTATGAAACTGTTCTGTATAGAACAGAAGAATTAGTTCAAACGAAAGTAAACCCATTTGAGTTCGCTACATTAAAATTCAATTTGTGGTTGTGTCCTTTGGTTTAGTTGGCTGGGAATACACAATATCATATTCATATTCATATCAACATTTATTAGAATTAATTGAAAATAAATTAGAAGACGTATACTCAAAATTAACATATGCATATATATGTATATATACATTAAACGAACGCCATAATTAATTGTATTGCAACTGGTGCATTCGACGAGTTTTCAAACATTCCGATCACAGTAGAGTGCCCCAAAATGTTCGCGTACGCCAAGGCGTACAATACAATTTAACGACAAAATCAAAACTGTACGTACAAGTACAAATTTATATCATTTTGCGGTCTTGGAACATTTAATTCTGTTTCGGTTTTAATAGAGTTTGTCTGCGAGCTCTATCCAAAATGACATAATAATTGCTTCAAACGAAAATAAACCGTACTGAGTTTGCGACATTAAATAGAATTTTATTTGTGGTTCGTGCGTGATTTTAGGCAACCGATGCATGAGAATAATTACGTAATAGTTACTAATAATTTTTCGAGTTGCGTTAAGGTATTATTTCTTCCACAGAATAGCTGAGCCATAGTCGTATGATCGTTACCACCAAAAACTAATTATTATCGAAGTCTTATAGCTTCATATATTCAATTTAATTTCACAATTTAGGTTGAATTTGGAAATTAAAATATACTCAGTGACATATAAACTGCACCACATAGATGGGGTGGGAATTTTTTGACCAAATTTGGCAGGAATAGTGCACTAGGGAAATAGTTGATTAAAATTTGAAACCCAATCATCAAGTAGTCATGGGATTTTTGACGTTTGTGTTATTTTTTAGAGGTGGTGATAGACAAGCAATTATCGAGTCATTTTTTGAATTTGTTCCACTTTTTCGGATCCCGTTCTTTAGTTTAAAGTGTTTCAAGTGTTTAATGATGCCTAGAGGAAGGAGACCTCAAGTTTACCAGCAGTTGAGTGACTTTGACCGAGGGCGGATTGTTGGTTTACGAGAAGCAGGTTTTTCGTTTAGAGAAATCGGCAACCGTTTGGGACGGCACCACTCAACAATAATGCGTGTTTATCAAGCGTGGTCTGAACATGGGATTGAACGTCGGAGAAGAGGCACTGGGGCTCAAAGACGAACCAATGAACGTCAAGATCGCCGCTTAAGACTAATGCCCTTGAGAGACCGATTCTCTACAACTAGATCAATAGCTGATCAATGGTTAGGTGAACAAGGTCGTCCGATAGGCCTGCGAACAGTTTATCGTCGAATAAGAACCTTTGGCTTGCTGTCTTATCGCCCACATATTGTGCTACCCCTCACTGCTCAACATCGCCAGGAACGTTTGGCCTGGTGCACGGAAAGACTTCAATGGAACTTGGAGTGGCATCGACTTGTCTTTAGTGACGAATCGCGATTTGGTTTAGTCAGATGACTGTTAGACGAAGACGTGGAGAAAGGCGTAATCCTGATTTTTCGATTGCGAGGCATGTTCACCGAACTGTGGGGTTGATGGTGTGGGGTGCTATTGCTTACGGCAGTAGGTCACCCTTGCTCTTCATTCGGGGCAGTATGACAGCCCGACGCTACATTGACGAAGTGGTAGAACTACATGTTCTTCCATATCTTCGAGGGCTGGAAGACCCACTTTTCCAGCAAGATAATGCACGACCTCACGTAGCAAGGGTTTCTCTTGACTTCTTTGAAGAGGCCAATGTTAATCTTTTGCCTTGGCCACCAAGATGTCCCGATTTGTCGCCCATTGAGCACGTGTGGGACATGATGGGTAGAAGATTGAGGAATCTACCGAACCCACCGTTAACAATAGAAGCTCTACGGCATGAAGTACAGGCTGCTTGGGATGCCATACCCCAAGAAGACATTGATCACCTGCTGGAATCAATGCCAAGGCGGGTCAATGAGTTTATCAGAAATAGGGGCGGACCAATACATTATTAAAGAAAAATCAAAAAGATGAAGTGTTTTCTTTATCAAATTTTAATCAATTGTTACCTTAGACTAGTCCAATGTTTCTGCCAAATTTGGTTCAAAAATTCCCACCCGTTCTAGGTGGTGCGGTTTATATGTCACTGAGTATATGTTGATGTGATTTGTTGCAGCGAAAAGCAATTTAAACGCACATGAATAACTTAATCCGTTATGGTTCATTTGGAGAAAATTAAAAATTCGATATTTATATTTTTATCGTCGTCTTTTTTTGTACCTGATAATATTTGATACACCTCTATCGGCATCCATAAATCTTGTTTTATTGTGGCGATTAGGACGAAATTTATATCATTTCAAACGATACAATATGTACTGTAATAAATTATGGGTCACATCGATGTTTAATATTTATGTTAAAATGAATATATTTCAATATTAGGGCAACTAAGATTTTAATCTATGCGTGATACGTTTGTAGGCTAAAAGCATTATTTGACATTTTTTTATTATTCGTTCTGTATGTTAATTATTATTTAAATTTTCATTATTAATTGCTCCGTCCATTCGACGACTTAATTACATAATAATTAGTTGGTTATGTATCTTTTACTTTGCTAATTTACAAATATGGAAAATATGCCAAGTTTCTGCGCTCTTCGATATCAATGATTGAGAGTAAGGTGAATTTGTATTTATATTTGTAACGTTTTATAAAAGATGTTATCAAAATTGAATTATTTATTTTTATTGATTTAGAAGATTTGGAATGACGGGCACAACATATTGCAATAAATATGCAGATTGTTCCGATGAACAAAAAGAAATAATACTTTTGTCTACGACTGTAAAATAACACCCTCATTAATATGCAACATAGAATTTTCCTAACTCACTGTTTGATAACAAATCTCAAACCTGCACTTAAGTTATTAGACAATCATTGAAGTGATCCTCTAGTAATGGACATTACTCACTCATGATTTATTGCACTCACATTCTCAAACGTCATCATTTTGAGTAGTAGCCATAATTACAGCTCATTAAATATTTTTCGATGATTATTAAATTGGAATTTAAAACACAATTTGAAATAATGTGCACGTTGGCCCTTCGATGGTGATGGTGTTAATTCATCGCAAATCACGACGCAGGCTATCCGCATAAAGTAAACGGAATGACGAAAAACCGAGTAGACTTCCAGGAACACGGTCGAATGGTCTTACTTTCACAGACGTAGGAATCTTTTTTTTTCCAGTAGCATAACCGATTCCTATATTGTTGGTGGTTAAATCGCCTTTTTCTCCCGGCCTTTCCCGTTAATCGCGGATAATCACTCAAAGCTCTCAGCGCGTAATTCGCACATTTTTTATACATTTAAGCTGCCACCAGTTTGAAGCAACGGTATAGTTCGTCAAGTTAGATCATGAATTGATAATATACTTTTAGGTCCAATAAAACAATTAAGAAAATATTTAAGTTTATTAAAAAAATATATTAAAAGTGAAATCAATTACATTAAACTAATGCCACGAATTTGCGAACGGTGGTTTTAATTTAAGAGTTTCGTTTAAATTTATCATAAATTAATTAATATAAAATATACATAATTATATGAAAGGTTACGAACATGATTTTTCTTGCGGAACTTAAAATCATCATTATTAGAAAATTACACTTCTTAACCATGAAACTAAAAGGGAAGAAGAAAATTTTCCCGTTAATTTGAACTTGTCAACAAAATTGAACGTACCGAACCAACATAACTCGAATATTATTACAACAAAAAATGTATTTATTACTCAATTATTGCTCCTTCTAATCCCAAAAGTGGCGGTAATAGGGTTTTAATCATCTCTGTTTAATTCAACTGGTTTATGCACTTAATTTAACACACGACGCGTCGATTTATAGAAAAATATTATGTAGACTGAACATTTATATCTCCGTTATAGCTGATTACTCCGATTTTTTAAACATCTATGGTTCCTTGGCGGAACCAACGACCGGGTTCGTTAATCGTTAACTTTGATCTTGACGAGCACCGATGCTTGAATCGTCCATCTTACCTGCACGATCTAATTTTTTTGAACTGAACCTTTTCTATATGAACTCCGCCGAAGTTACCCGTTAACTTTTCGCTTTCTCGATCAGTAATTACATTTCATAATTTCCTTAGTTTCGACCATTTAAGTGGCGTATTATTCTGTTCATTTTTCGTGGATTGGTCCGACATGATCTGTTTCGGACCCCCCGTTTCGTGGGAAATAATTATTTTATTTGCTTTGTTTGTGTAGCTGGGAATCTTTAATAGTTTATTCTGCAGGCCTTATATAAATACAGACTTCCTGTCAGGAACCATTACCGTATACGATTCTTTGTTCTTTCTCAGACCGGCTAGTCATCGAAGTTTCCGTGACAAATGTTGATAGTGTCAGCGGTTATATTACAAAAATACGCGCTAGATTATTTCATAGTTTGCTTTCGTTCGGAAAATATAACTTATATAACAGGGTCGGAATTATTAAAATTGTTCGTTAATTAAATTATTTGAAACTGTAACCGATTTAGCGGAGGTCTACAATAACATCAACAATTATTCCATAATTTAAATTGCTAAAGTACCTCGACGAATGAATATATTTTGTTTTATGATAAGTAACGAATTATTACCTATCACCTGTAAATAATAATTCGTGGTAGATATTAAAAATTGCTATTACGATTTACGACACTCGGCACTCGCTCGTGGCGCAAACCTTTCTAGTATTTGTTTCAAAATTATTTGATTTATTTACAATTATGCAATAAATGTACCGCAACTGAGTACATTAACGGTATCGAGACGCCTCAGTATGCTACACTAAAGTAAATTGTCAGTTAAGCTACTTATTTATAATTTTTAATATGTTTGTATTTTGATAAAATTAATTTTATAAATCGTCTTTTCCACGAATTATTAAACAGATAGTATTATCGTTTCATAAACAATAACGTTGAATGATTTAATAATAATTTTCCTATATATAAATAAATAATAGTTTTTATCCATTTTCACGATAAAACCATTACTTCTAAATCTTTCCTTACCGTTTTCACGATGTTTACATTCTATTTATAACTAATTATGAATGCGTGCGTTCATGTGCGCGTTTAGCGCCAATACTATTGAAATTAAAATTATGAAATTTTAACGTAAGATTTGTATGTCATTCAAGGTTTTTACGATTCCACATTTTCATTCATCGAGTGCCGTCTGGCGACGAGACGGACATATATGTCTACTCATGTATCGACTTCGTTTCCTTATTTCATTCCAAACTTAAAATTACTGTTAAATGCCATTTACGTTTTATTCAATATTGTTATAAGTTGTTCATACGTTCGACGTTTTCTGTGAGTTTTGTTTATACGTATAATTCGCACTTATCGTTAAGTTATTAATAAATACATTTGCAAACGGATTTACTCAAGAATGTAAAATATTTCCTAAAATTTCTGGAAATTTTTGGTTAGGTTCAACTACATAGTTAATGCATTCTGTGAAATTACGTCATATGTATTACAGCTTATGTACAGTAAGTATTAACGTGTAGTAGTTTTCAATTTACGTAATGAAGGTGTTTATGCAATTTTGATACCTTGAAACTTTTAGCACATTCCTTGATGTACCGTACATCAGCTATTTATTTGCACATTCTTAACGAAGAATTTCACCTATGCTTACGCCACTTATTCATAGAATATCGTCATTTTTCGCATTTCTTGAGGTCCGCTGTTCTTTATTATATACATTTTCTGTGTATGTAATATAGACGTATAGATCAAACATACGATACAATAATCATTTACCCTAATAATGAGCAATAAATAAATAATTTAGATTATTAAGTGATTTATGTGATAATTGCAGACATAATCAATCAAACGACTCGTCGTTAGCCAACCTTGATTTATTAATATTGACAAAGCAACCGCATATTATTAATCAGAAGTAGGTGCTCTGATACATTTACCTTTCTATATTTGGAAACACGTTTCAATGTAAACCATGTAATTCCCCTCACTTCAATAGCAGCGTATTTTAGGCGAATAAACTTGCCCAATTTAATAATTAAGAATGGGGAACTAAAAGTAATTTTTCACCGTGAATAATAGATTAGCAAAATGATTTAACGGCATCAGATAGATTGATTGAGTGTCTACACAAATCAATTAAAATTTTAATTGGGAAAGTTTGCGGACTGTAATTTTAGTCAACGAAAAAATAAGTTTATCTATACAGGCAGATTTGCGCTCATGAATAATTTGGTAGTGAATTTTCAAATTAAATAAATATAATCGATGACTATATATATTAATATATGTGTACATAACCAATAAGATGTATTTTGAAATTTTTTTCAATTCAAATAATTGGATTCAAGCAACAGTAAGAAATTATTGTTTGTCAAAAAGTTCAGGATAATGCCAAATTAAAAATGTCCCGTGTATATATGAAATCAAATCATCAAACTTAGTAGCCCAGTAGCGTAAATCACCGATTTTGTATAAATTATAATAAAAAATATTTTTAATTTATGCTAATTGGAGACAACAATTTCAGTATTTGTTTGATTTCATATGAATGTCACTTAACGCTGTTTATATTCTCATTGCACAGTATTAATAATTCTTGAATACTTATTATTGTAAAGTAACGAGTTAAAAACGAAATATAATTTAATTGATTAATTACAACTGTTAGATATATTTGCAATTTTTTTTATGCTGATACTAACATACACTAACAATTTGTTTATTTTAAGAGGAATATTTTGTGGCAAACCCTGTTTCTCTTTCTACATTTTTTAAAGAAAATCACCCACAAGTAACTAATTTATGAAATTATCATGTATGCAATTATCTTTCTTAAAAATTAATAAATGTTATTGATTTAATGAAATTGTATATCAATTTAAAATGTTTATTACATTTAATTAACAACAAGGTTTAAATGAAGCAAAATAGATATATTAGACAATCGAGTGTATGAGAAAATAATAATACAAAATTTTATTTACACGTTCGAACGAACAACAAATTTTGCAAAATGTTAGTTGGGGCTTCACGTTTATAAATTTGTAGTAGCAAATATTATTGATTGAAATCTGAGATAATTATATTAATCATGCGTTCTACACGTCAGAGGATCAATTATACAGATTTGATTTCGAACATAGATAATGATTAAATGACAATTATTTCCCATCAGATCGGAGCATCAATCACATCATTAATGAGAAGTTTAATGATTCTTTAAATGTATCTAGTACCGGAGTATAAAGTTCTAACAACATACTTATAGTGTATATTAAAAACAGAGGAACCAAGCTTTTCAATAAACTATTGCTGAGTATACTATATATAAACTTATTTGTGTAAAAATATAACAAAATATTAGGTATTCTTAAGAAATTACCATCATTTGTATTCTTTTTAGAAATGTGAAATTGGACAATACAAAACCTTCCGGGGAAGACTTTGTACTTTCAACTTTTCTTTTTGAATTATTTTTTCTTTTTCGACGATAACATTTTTGATACGTGACTGGTGCGAAAAATATGTAATTAAGTAAAATTATTAAACAATATTCGTCTTATTATTTAGATTATTTTTCGCTATTTTTTACAAATTTCAAGTTAAGAAATATTTCTTCTTTTTGTTGTTTTTCTGAAGTCCGAAAAAGTATGTTTTACGATGTTTTTCGATGGTCGTGACGAGATCTTAATAATTAAGGCCGGTTTCTGTTTCTGCTAACATTTTCTGGCCACCATATCTGCCTACCTACCGAGCAATGTTTTTTCTCTCTCTGTTTTTTTTACACGTTCATCTATTTCGACGCTTGAACTTGTTTCCCTGCAGTCTTAATCCATTCTCTTCTATTACCCATCCGATTTCAATTTACTGTTGTTGGGTTGGGTTGGATTGCGTTGATTTAAACATGCTGGAGATATATTTAAGTACACTGTCAATCTAATAAGTTTTACAAAAATACAATCAAAATCAACCCAACCCAATAATGCTGAAGAATTTTTAACTACGACAAATTAAATTATATTTTCATCCGAGCACAATTTTCTGTTCTTCCCAACAGGGTGAGACTATTTTGTATTTCCTCCAGATTCCGACGACTAAACTAATTCTTCAGGTTGTGTCATCCAGAAATTGGTTTTAGTAATAATGTCGGAGATGAGATCGGCACATTTAATTTTCCTGTTGTATATAAATTGGTCTTTCAGCCGGCGACCTTTCGTAGTTTTTTGTTTTCGTTCCCTTCATCAATCTTCCAGTAACTTTAATTGGGTTGGCGTAGCAATCTTGCAAAACCTAATAAACTTTATTTCCCGTTATATTTTAAATCCAATTGTTAATTTCCACCACAACCAGACCGAACAATGTATGGAGGACTGGATGGAGAACTGATGGACTGCATTAAATTCTCTTCATCCAGCAATTGTTCTTGTATTTCAGCAATCTTCTCATAGCTACAGTTCCTACTTTATTAATTGTTTTTTTATCTTTACTGTGTTCAAATACAAATACATTGTTCCAAATTAATTACTAACCCAATTACCAAATGCAAACTTTCTGATATGGCAGTTCCAAAAAGTTGTTCTTTTTCTGACGTTACTGTGTGAATCTACTAGAATTTTTTTTACTTTCAATCAAAATATTTGTAAATATAATATATTTTTTTAATATCGACCTAGGCGGGATATCAGTTACTCTAAAACAATAGGCATCCTGGTTTATGCCCAACGAAAAGTACATATGAAGAAACAGGAGAAAATTTTGGTTAATAAATATGTACTTGGCATAAGTTTCGGTTGAGGATAAGTAGTCAGACTATTATGTAAGGATTTAGCTTAATATTTTTTAGTAAACGTCAATATTTGATTATTCTGGATAATGTGTAACAGCGTGGTATGAGAAAAAGGTTCGTGGGGTCTAAAGATGATCAAAAGTAAACGTTTCTGGCAGAATTTAAAGACGAAAATTTAGTCAAATATTAATGAATTTGGTTGTGTATTGACTGCTAAAAACAGAAAAAGTGTTTGTACAATTTATGAGTTTATTAAGGCACTTAACGAGAAATGAAAAATTTAAAAGGAATAAAGAAAAAAAAAACAATTTCGATCAAATCATTCTTAGTGGGACTATTTAAGGAACGTCAAAATACGACGAGTTTTTATTGTCACTTGAAAGAGATTTAACGTTGCTAGTCAACGGCGTGTTTGAAAGAAAATTGACAAGTAAGGGTGTATGATCGTCAAGTATAAAGTGAAGTGTAAATACAAGTGCTTAAATTTTAAAAAGAACTAAAGACGAATAATGCAGTTTATTATAAATCGGTAAATACGAGGAAGCAATCGTAAGTGTATAAAAAAATTGATATGTCCATCTGGAAATACCGTGCATTCGAAATCAGGCTCAAATAGAAATAAAGAACTTAAGAAGTTGTAAAATTAATAAAAGGACCCCTGAGATTAAACGTAATTAAGTTTTGTGTGCTTTTTTTTTCTTTAATTTATGAAATCTTACATTATGGCGTAAAAATTAACTAAAATACAGCTAATTAAATCCATTTCCATTATGCTTTAAAATATACGCTTTCAAAGTCCGAAGTGCAAAACAAATTGTCACATATTTTAACTAATTTTCATTTTGCTTTTACGGTTAAAATAATCTGTTAGAGCAATCCTCCTGGTACATAAAATGATTAAGGTCGCAACGATTAATCAAAGTGTTACAAAACGAACATTTTCTCTGATTATTCTGCTAATTAAATTGTTTCTATTGTCACACTTTGTAACATTTACAAAAGTTTCCATTTGAATAAATTTTAAGAGTTGGAGTTCATTTGATATGTAATTTTAGCTTTACTTTTACAAATGTGCGCCATGCATACGAACTACATACAGCTTATCTCATTCTGTTAATTAATATAAAGCGTAGTAATTTAATATCTAAAGACACTAATTTTAACATCTTAACCTTATAACCTATGCAACCTCAATATGGCACAACAAAAACATATTTTCTAACTTTTTTACGATTGTGAGACACGTATTTCAAAAAAATATAGGAAAATATATATACATACTTCAGTAAATAATATTTACGGTTTAATATCAGGGGTTTATGTCAATAGAAAATACATATTTTGATTTTTATAGTTTAGAATATTTACATCTTTGAGACATAAATTAAAAACAAACCTTTATTTAATATTTAATATCATGTAAATAAGTCAGAGTGAACTTAAATTCTAACCTGACCATTCTTACTTTAAATGTTAGATTGTGATGTTCCAAAATATATGCAAATATGTTGTAGAATAAAAATAACATTGGAAAAATGTCTCTGATGTTACGTCCCGAATAATTTGTCTATTGCTTGTCATATATTCGATTATAGTCAGTTGCTTAAAATCTTAGATTATTTCCCACTCACATTTCCTTGATTTTACAACTTAATTGCTCCCAAAAATAAATCGTTCGTTTTATATTTCACATTTCTATTAACTGACCACTTCATTACCTTCGATCGAATTCTAAAATTTCTTTTTTTATTTTATTCTTGTGTTTCATGTAACGAAAGTACATGTACCACGAAACAAAGGTAAAATTCAGACCAGTTTTCAATGACATTTTAGTTATTTCTACGTGACAAGTAGGCTTTGCTTGATTCATGAGAGCACAAGTGCAATTACCTGAATAATGTTTCTCCGAACTGGCACATCTGTTGATAGCAAATTTGTAATTTCATGCACCCAGACAGTTTTGTTTGTCTTCTACGTTTAATTAAACGCTGGCATGCGATCAGATTCCATCATCACTAATTAAGTGCACAATCAAAATTATTGTGGTAAATGTGAATTAAATTGAGCAAAATACTTACTTTAAAAAGCAAGCTCAATAAAACAGGTGACATGTCGTTTTTATTGGAATTAATAAAAAATGTATGCGTATTGTTTGTGTTTTTAATGAGTTTAGATAACAGTAAAGATTATTTACGTCGGTTTTTTCACTTCGAATGAAACAGAGCCTGGTATTCGTGCTAAAACGTGGAAATTCTATAAAAGATTATTTTTTTGCATGCGATTTCATATTCGCTTTGGTTTCAGATATTGATGAAGATCAAAATGAATCAAGAGCCCTTAGGGGTAGCCACGGACATCGTAGCTGCTGCAGATTTGCGAAGATGGAGCGATACGAAACCATCATCATTTTTGACTGACTACAGTGCCATTGGAGAGGTGCCCGCTTACAACACTCCGCCTTTTCAATTCGACCCAGAACTGAATCATAAACTTATATTATGGTGAGTTTTTATGACAGTTGTATATTTTTGATTACTCAACTACTACTTTATATATCAAGATATATGTTCTCTCTCGTACTGTCCATAGCTGTAGTAGTAATAGCAAATACACAACTATATTAATTTGTCCATACGACGTAAGCTTTACAACTATTATTGTTTGATCATTGTTCCACACAACATATGTTCAAAATTAATTTTAAATAAGAATAATAAATATGAATAAAAACGATTAATTTTACCCTAGCCTTAATAAATTTAACCAACATTTATTAACGCCTGCTTTTAAGATTTTTTCACTCATAATTGAAACAAATCTGGTCTGTGTGTGGACGCAATCATATGATGAGCCATGAAATTGTTGTACTTTGCTAAGGTGCAATCTTTAATGGCAATGATAAGATTTTATGCATATATTTATTTTAGGTCCGGTGATATCTCTTCCCTTCAAGTAGACGCCGTAGTAAATTCCACCAATGAGTCTATGAGCGACAGCAATCCAGTTAGCGATCGAATATTCCAGAGGGCAGGTTCCGAATTAAAAGAAGAAATCAACGTGGATGTTCGAGGTGAGTGATCGTAGTTTTATGGTGGCTAAAAATTATTTAAAGCAGAATAAATAAATAAAATAAAATTTAATTCATGAAATTAGGTCGGTAGATGATTTTTGGGGTTGTCCTCTAATCCTATAGTCTTAATTAAATTTTGCTAATTTTTTAATTAAAAGCAACTTCTTGCACATTGTTTATTGTATGGTTCGCCTTGAATTCTGAATTGAAACTATGCCCAAGTTTTATACATTTCCTAATGTTTTGTATATCTCGGCCAGGAGCATCATTTTACTTCGATATTAAATAAGAGAAAATATGTTACCTAATTTTAAGGATTTCAAGTTATAAATATGTCACATATTGGTAAAAAATCCACTCAAAACTGAGTTAATAGACATATCAGGAATTAAATTGTAAATTATGACACGGTTGTCAGAAAATCATTTGTTTTTACCAAGCCAACCCAACACACCCCAACCCAAAACAACCCAACCCAACCCAACCCAACCCACCCCAACCCAAAACAAAACATCAAACCAAAGCAAATCAACCCAGCCCACCCCAACTCAAACCATACCGAACCTAACCCAAACAAACCCAAACCAAACCAAACAATACCTAACCCATCCCAACCTAGAATTTGTGTTAATATTGACACCATCCAAACGCCAATACACCTACACTCGTGACGTTTAGATGGCGTACACAAACTTTTTTTCACTCATGCTTGTACGACTGATGCACATCCCCTGTGTGATGAACTGGTGAGCTAAAAGAGCGCAGAACAGCTGTCATCGCCCGATACATTAAATATAATATATTTTGTATTTTATTGTCGATATTTTCGTTTAAATTCGATATTTTTTTATAATTCTCATATTGTTCATATTTTAATACTTTTGTTGTACGTTTTTCAAATATTTCAAATTTAAAATTTTGTTTTGGATTTTCGGCAAATTTTTACATTTTTTTACAATTTGAAATTTTAGTCTCTTGAATTGTTTTCAATTGTTTCAGTTTGTAAAATTTGATAAAATTGACACAACCCAACCCAACCCAGATTTGCATTTTTTTATAAGTTTTCAGTTTTGTTATTAAATTGTTAAATTTATCATTTTTTGTATTTTTACTTATTTCAAATTGTTCTACTATTATTATAAATAATTTCATAAGCTTGGAATTTTTTACATTTCCGACTTATGCATCAACAATTTTTACAATGTTGGTTTTTTCGTGTACTTTAAAATTTTGGCCAATCATGGCCCTTTTGAAATTGCCTAACATTTTGTGAATTTTATTTATATGTGAATTTTGCTTTAAACGGATTAACATTAAGGAAAATGAAAATGGTGAAGATGAGACAATTTTAATTTCAACCTAAGCTAACAAATTAGATTTGGTTAAAAAATAGCAGCTAAGATGTAATATTTTTTGCAAAGACCAGTGTTTAAAAATTGATAAATATAAAAAATAGAAAAAAAACAAGAAAAAATTTACGTTATTATTATTAGTTTATTAGAATAAAAATAATAATAAGCACAACAAATTGCCATTCCTATTACGCAGACTTTATTTCTGTCATTATTTAAATTTCATAATTATCGTACAATTTTAAACGTGATATTTTTAAGTGTCCATACGCAATCGTCCTTGATGATACCCGTGACGCCGAATTACCCGGAACTTTTTCTTCGCCGATTGTAACAATCAGCGTCACGTATTATTCGACACGTTTTCGGTTTCACAATTTCATAATCGTTTATAGCAACATAGAAGCAACACTAATAAAATACAATGAAATTAGTCGAACAGCAGCTTGGCGACTCGAATTTATAGTTGAAGCCCGTACTGCGAATTTTATGAATAAGTTGACCCCTTCGCGGAAACTATTCTAAATATGATTTCCCCTTGGAAATATAAAAATATATGCGCCTTTGGGACACGAGATCAATTTTCATATGTACTTTTCTTTTGTTGTGCTGTTGGCGCTTCGCCCACATTTTCACCTTAACGCAATAAATTTATCATATAACACGTATGCTGTATACGTGCATCCAGTTTCATCGCGCCGAGTTCGATGAATTCATACCGATTGATTAAATAACTGGTATTTCCCAAAATCGCGAAGACTTGCTTGCATCTAAATTAATTAGAGGCATTTACCAGGTTGAAAACAGAACTTGTTAAATCCCACCACCAAATTTCCAACGCATCGCGAATGTCTTTTGAAGGACACTTTATGCATTGCATATATTTGTTGCTCAAATCTATTGGTGAGAAATATGACAGACGATTCCGTCGAGAAATCCACGTTCACATTTTTTTAATCACTCTTGATTAGGTAAACATTCGTTTTAGATTAATTTTTTTTTAAGGTTTAACACACCCGTCATAATTTCGTTCAAAATAAAAAATGCGTTAAGTGAAAAAAAATTAGTTCAGTGATATAAGGATAAATCTGCACTTTTCCTTCGAAGACCAAAGATAAATTAACGATTTGAACATCCAAAGCAATTTACGAGTAACGCAATCACATCAAAGAACGAAATGTTGTGTTAATCGTTGAGGCCAGAAAGCCTTATGTTTGTTTTTTTATGGAAATAAAAAAATGTCATGAGAGCATAGGTTTGCATATATTTATGTAGAAGCACGTCTTCATAGCTGGAAACTGGGATACTAAGGATAATGCGATAATTGTGTTCAATCGCAATAACTTAAAGGAATGTGTCGCGACTCGACAACCAGTCAAATCTAATTAATTTTCGCGATATTATCAGCTCGCCGAAATTCAACCGATCATAACGGTTCATACTGCTTTTAGTTACGAAGGATCCTCCCCTAGAACATAAATACTAGATGCTATTACTACATAAATTATCTCTCTAGGTCGCGGCGCGCTCTGCATACGTTTTCGTTGCCCTGGTCAAAAAACATATGGGGTTTTATCACAAATAGAACTGCAATTATATAAAAAATGATATTATTATAAATACTGGAAATTTATCTTGTTGTCCTTACTGTAATTACTTTCTAACTAATTTATTAATTATAGGCTTCTTTTTTCAGAATGCGGCACAGGAGAAGTTAGAGTAACGCAAGGCCATGCACTGCCAGCCCGATATATAATCCACACTGTAGGGCCCAAATACAATATTAAATGCCAGACCGCTGCCGAAAACACCTTACACATTTGTTATAGGTAAGTGGTGATACATTTCAACATATTGAACAGCTATTCATGTAAACATTGTTCATTTCTGCTGATCTCAAGCTGTTGAAGATAGTTTGGGATGCCTAGTATATGTTGTCAGAACTAATTTGAAAACCAGAATATGGATCATTCCTGATGGTATCTGCCAGGTTGTGATAAAATATCAGCCAAACAGATTTAGAAACGAAAATGTTCTAAGTAATATTTTTTTGAACATTGATTTTTAAATCAGTTTCTTTTCATACTCATATCACATCTCATTTGTTCGGTTTCACTATCTTGTTGATGTATCATCAAATTAAAATGATTAGTAATATGATATTGTGATAGGGATCATATCTGGTGCTAACGTGTAAGATTACTGCAACATCATACTTAATGTACAGTTAAATAAAGTGTCTCAAACAAGAGCAACAGGATATTGTCTTTTACTACTTGTTTTAATGGAATATCGTGTATTGCTGGTTGTTTATTGCTCAGGTGTGTGAACCAACCAAGTATAGCTCTTATCATTTCATAACAAGTATAAAAAGTTTATTAACTGCTAGTGTTCGTGAACATGCACAAAATGTGAATTAAAAAATTAAGAATTTATTGTATTATAATTATAATTTGTATTATAAGCAGTTGTATGCAAAAATATTTGTTATTGCCAAACATGAGAAGTAAATCTGACCTGGATCTGCCCCACCATTTTATTTCTGTATTCTATTCCCACTATTTCAAGTACATATTTGATTAAATCGATTTGTTCTTACTTATTCCAGAAACGTACTCCAAAAAGCGAGAGAACTAGGACTACATTCCATAGGACTTTGTAGCATCAATTCTGTGAGAAGAAATTATCCACCTGATGAGGGAGCGCACATAGCGTTAAGTAAGTATGTTGTATTAATTTACCTTTAAAGCTGCCCTTCATGTACACAGAAAGTGAGTTTTATTTTCATCATTAATGGAATTTAAAAATAGATAATGCAAACAGATGCTCCAGTGAGTGAAGAGGTGTGGTGAAGGGCCACCTTTATACAAGAACATGTGAAATTAAATTTAATTGCAATTGTACTTATCTTTTGTTCACCACAGACTAATGTCAAACATATACATAAATATGAGTTTCCTTAAATGTATCCTTATGATATATCTCTTCTGTACAATGGCAAAAAACTTGAAATTGTGTCACATGTATTATACATTTAATTTGTCCAGTTTATAAAATCCTCGCACTATTAGCAAAGTATATAATCTGTATATCACTTTCATGAAATCACCATTTATAGAACTTTCCAATGAATTTCTCAGCCCTTTACCAATTCGTTAACTGAAATAATACATCTCAATAATAAATAAAACCACGTTCATTGACCTTTGTGACAAAAATTTAAACACTCAACTAATTACTTACACCTTATTTAATACTTCTAATTGATCAATTTTCATTATTTATTTCTTGTGAATTTCATGTTTAAAGTACAATAATGTTACTGACACTGCAATATCCAATATATTTGTAACGTTACAATAGGAAACCATTTAAGGACTCATTTATTGATGAACTTATTAAGCCAATCCTATTACCACACCTTCATACACGTAACACATTTAAATTGCATGTTAACAACTCCATTAACTACACCGTAATTGATCACATTTAATTAAATTACTCGGCTGTTGATCATTTAGTTCATGTTTTGTGTACTTGCAGGAACTGTTAGAAGATTTCTGGAGCATTTTGGTAGCTCGCTAGACACGTTGATATTCGTAGTGGACAATACGAATTTAGGAATCTACGAAATTCTAATGCCGCTTTACTTCCCACGGTCCAAGTCGGAGGAGGAGGCCGAACGTTGGCAATTGCCCTCAGACATTGGCGGGCCCGATGGAGAACCAATGTTACCCGACAGACAAATACGTATTATTGACAATCCACAACACACGCTGCACCGTAAGTTTTATTTATTTACAAATTATGTATATTAAATTACTTTAAATAACAATAGCATGTAGCTTTGATATTATATTGTGTTTATACAAATTTATGCTCTGCAAGGTAGTAACAGCACTTTTTGTAGCTTCTTTGATTATCCCCTCTTCATTTCTTGAAGTAACAATACAATTTCAATAATAACTGATTATACTTTAGTTTACATTCGCTATCAACCATAACTAATCAATTCCTGCTAACTTATTTCAATTCAATATACATGAAGTAAATTATTTTTTGCAAGAGATATTATTGATTATTCAAAATATAATCATATAATATTCGAGTGTAGCTCTGTTGTGTATTTCAAATTTCCACATAAATATATCAACAAAAAAATATATTTCTATCCAATGTTATGTTTATGTAACTAGTTTATAAGATAGTTCATTAGTATATTTATCTAGGAACCTTCTGCATTGCAAGTATATTTCAAGCAATTATATGTGACCGAGAAACTAAAGCATTCATTGTAATAACTGTTGAATATTAAGAATATTTGAAAAAAATCACAGTACTGTATTATATTAACACATTATAAGCGGGCCGGGTAAAATTACCCGTCGCGAGAACTGCTGGCCATTAGCGGGGCGGGTATTTTTACCTTTTGAATGTAGGTATTTTAAAAGCGGGACAGGGTATTTTTACCGGATGGGTTTACACATGAAATTAAAAGAGTTATCTCGTACAATTATTTTAGTTTCCCGCTACGCAGCATAGTTTTATATGCTAGGCTACCCGCTCATGCTAGGCTACCCGCTCATAATGTGTTAATAATTTGGTGACAAAGACATTAGTGACAATATGTGATGTAATATAATATATTGTTAAAAGCGAAGTACTAAACGAAGTGAAGTTATTAAGAAATAATAAACTTTTTGAAGATCCTAAGGAATTGAACCATTTTCGTTTCACACTGGTTACTCGTGTTATAAGAAATTGTTTTCAAAATGCAAAACGATTTTGAGTGATACAGACAATGAAATTGTGCATATTAAGGAGGACTTGGAAGAACAGTTGTTGTAGAAATGCAAAGTTTTTTTATTCACTCTTGTGTCTATAATGCAAAGTTCTATTTAACAAAAGATAAGATCATTTAAGGCAGCAGTCACATCCCTTAAAAGGGCAACTTGTTTCCTGAGGAAAGCTTTTTCACCTTACCTCATAACCCAATGTTTAGCAATGCATCAAAAAACATGTGAAGTAACCCATATGTATTGCTCAAGACCATTGTAATTTTTACTTTCACTATTCTCGTTGGCATACCTACTGCTTTACTACCTTTTGCTAGTGTTTTGTCTATTTCTTGTACTTCCTCCCTTTATTAGTTAATGTCACGCCCAAGTACTCGACTTGTTCCATTTTTTCTAGGGTGTGTTGGTCCCCATCCCTTCCTTTTATAATTAGGTTCCTACTTTTTCCTTTGTGGATACCTTTCGTTACCATGTATTATGTTGTGTCTTCATTTATTTTTAATTCTAGTTTCTTTCTTGACATTAGTACCAGATCGTCGGCGTATACTAGGCATTGAATTGGGCTGCGAATAGACGGTCCCCTTGGCTAAATCCAATTCTTATTTTAAATTCTCTTGATGTTATCCCCTCCAATGGCACCTTAGTAGATATATTCTCTAATGTCATCTATTAATGTCCTTAGTTTTCTTGGTATTAATAGCTTGTGCATCGCTCTGTATAGCATGTTTCTTTGGACCATATCATATTCTTGTTTGTAATCTATGAACAAGTGAAAACTTAGGTTCTGCTATATGTGTTGTCTTGGATTTGTTTCATGATAAAAATTTGGTCTACTGTGGATATGCCTTTCTTAGAGCCTCCTTGGTATTCTCCTACTATATCTTGTTAGTACCTGTTTAGTCTTTCTTTGAGAATCGTTGGTAGTACCTTATTAGTTGCGTCTAGTAATGCTATTCCTCTGTAGTTGTGCCGTGCTTCTTTATCACTTTTCTTGTGTATAGGACATATCAATGCTTTATTCCAATCATCTGGCATTTTTTCCTCGTCCCTAATTGTTTTCAATAAACTCCATAATCTCTCATACATTATTTCAGCTTCTTAAGCTGATTTATATAGCCTTTTATTTCTTCCTCTTCCTCTGGTATTTCTAATATTTCTTCACCCTCCAGTACCTCTTCTTCGTCCGCCTCGTAGCCTCCTCCATTTGTTCCGCCTCCGGTGTTCAGCAAAGTTTCAAAATATGTGGTAAACAATTCCACCTGCTGTATTTTGTCTCCTGCCGGAATCCTCTCTGGCTTTTAGGTATGGGGTTATATAGCTATCTTGTTGCTTACTTCTTTTGGTTTCTTGATAAAAATTTCTTAACTTTTTATTTTTATGTGTCGTCTATTTTCGGTATTTCTGCTTTCTTGCTCGATGTACTACTATTTTCTTTGTGCAGAGCCTTTTTACTGCCTTTCTTCGTAATCCGCTTTACCCCTGTCTAATAATTGGTTCCTTGTCATGTTTCTGGGTCTTAATGTCTTTTTCGCACTCATCATCGAACCGCGATTTCCTTTCCCTATTCTTTTTCTTTCCCAGGGTCGTTCGGTTACTTCCTTCATAATTGTTTCCATGTTTTCCATTCTTCTTGTGCGTCTCCGTGGTAGGTTTCTCTTCCTAGTTTTTCTGCATTTTCTTGTTGCAGTTTGGCAAGTTTCTTTTGTGTTTCTGGTATTAGTTGCCTATTACTAGAAAATGGTCGCTATTCGCATGTCCCCCTCTGTAACTCCTTATCTGTTATAAGCTTGGCATATTTCCTCTCTATTATTATATGGTCTATTTGATTTTTTGCTCTCCCATTTGCTGTACTTTCTATTTTCATGCAGGTTTCCAGCTTCTTTCCGTTCTCATTGTTCTCCGTATCCATACTTTTCCCTCCTATCACTGGCGTGAATTCTTCTTTTCATCCTATTTTCGAATTTAGATCGCCTAATGCAATCTTTATATCGAACTTGGGAACTAATATCCAGTTCTTCGTAATACATATCCTTGATCTCGTCCTCTTTCTCCTCCGATGGGGCATGTGCATTTATTATGTTAATTTTCCTATATTTTCCGTTGATTCTCATCTTGCATATCCGGTCTGACATCGCTCCGACTACCGCTTGCTTACATTTGTTATTTACCATAAATCCAACTCGCAATCTATTATTGTCTTGTCCACTGTTGTAGAACGTTTGGTTGTCTATTTGGCTTCTGGTTTTATGTTTCTGTTACGTTTCTTGTAGGGCCATAATATATATTTTATATTTCCTCATTATGTTCACGTTAAGGCTCCTTCTTCAAAAGTACTCCTCATGTCCACATGTTTTTTAATTTTTTATTTCTAGTGATTTCGTGATTTCATTCCACATCCATGGAATTTTGTTGTATCCTGTTTGTACTTTTCTACCTTTTTCCCTTTCAGCCTTATTGGTATTTTCATTCCCAGATGTGTTTCTATAAATCCTGTCGTCTTTTTCTCATTCTCTAACCGTTCTACTTTAATTTTTACTTCCCTTAGTTCATCATTTATTTGCTTATTTCCATCTTTTATTTTTATATTCTCTTGCCTCAACTGGGAAATCTCATCTGCAAATGCAAAGTATATGTCAATGTGAAAACATCTTCCAATCTTCCATCTCGATTACCGATTCATAAGAAAATATACATGTAAACAAAGCCATATGTATGTAAGTCTAATATTGTTCAATTTATTTTTTTCGTTTGGGTTGACGTACCTATAGGCCATACTTTGTCATATGTAATATATATATATATATATAACTCCTTGAGTAGGTTTTTAGGGGATACAAATTGGGCACACTCCTCTGATTTTAAATTAAACATAAACTAAAACCGATTTTGTACACTAGTATGGAATGATTAATTTAGATAAATTCCCAAGATCTATTTAAATAGGTACAACTAGGAAAAAAATGGATTTTATTTTTTTTCAACATTTTTATTTTATGTGTAGTGTAGTTGAAAAGTAGCTGCTGCAAATTCTTGAATTGACCATTCCTAGATGGAATATCATCGCATTTTTGCCATAGAACTACATTAGAGTTTGTAGTAAAAGACTATTCAAAGGAACATCTATCCTGTTTCCCCCTTGTTGTCTCTTACAAAGTTTCATGTGGGCTTCCTATGCTAGTTGAATGTGGTTTGGAGTTGTTGGATTGATAAGTGAATTGAATTACGTGCATGTGTACGGTGCTTGAAACTTCGTTATGGTACCAACTTCAGATAATGCCTTTCTGTACATATTCTTGTCTTTTCTTCGTTAATTATGGTTGACTTTGTCATTGTTCATTGGGGTTATTTTTATCTTTACTCCAAGTATGTTGTATTTTGTCCTTCGTTGTTCTATAATTTGCATTACTGGTTAACATTGTATCTATTGTTAGGATACCTACCTCATTGGTTCTGTTAATTTTTCTAACATAATTACTTGCCAATTGTATAGTAATCTTTAAAATTTAAGTAAATTTGGGATAACTAATTTCATCAATCAATTTCTTTGTATCATTAAGTTTAAAGCTGAAGATCCATTGCTTGCATGGATTAATTTCAACTCATATTAATTGGTGGTCTATCCGGTCGTCATATCACAGGATTAAATTGAATCTCGTTTGCCTTGTCACAAAGGTTGTAATGGTAATTAACATTACAAGACCTGGAAGTTATGTCGTAGGTTGAGGCGTCACTATGCAAACGTATATTGAAACTAATATATTTATGTTAATGCCACTGCTCGAGTCTAGGCCTCAGTCGATGATATTTTTACCCAGAGATATATTTTCCATTTTATATTTTTTAATAAAGTTTAAATTCAGTTAATTGACTAATTTGGTGTCCAACATATTTCCTGTTTACTATCTGTCATCCCTGAGCTGAGTTCAGAAGTTACATTATTTTATATGTAAACGTGACGTCTTTTAAATAGTATTTATATATTGCTACACACACTTTTACTCCTGTGAGGAAAAACTATTTATTTAAGTTAATTTATGACGATAAGTTCTAGAAAAAATACGAGATTTGTTTGTTGATAAGCAGATAATGAAAAGTTATATGAATTTTCGTATTGTTGTTCTAAAAAGGTCCCCGGCGCTATGATCAACGAAGCCTTCGATTTGAGTTGTACGTACACATACCTAAACACTGAATTGATATCGAAGCTACGCATTGTTCACGAAAAGTTTTTAAAATTTGCAGATAAAAACGGCCGGTTTAACGCTGTGTTACGCGCTCTAGTATCTTTGGTGTCAAGATCATGTGATAAAAGTTGTCCAAACAGTGTGATTCATTTTAATTTTTGTGGTGCGCGAAATTCGCCATTTTTTACGAGTGAATTGTTATTTGTCTTTGCAGCCGACGAGGAATCGGTAGATTTGACTGGTCAGTTGGAAACGTCGGTGACGGTCGGCGATCATGCTTTCAGCCAGATGCAGGGCGACTTGGACCAACAGCGTCTTTTGGGCGAGAGGCCTTACAACGACCCGCTCGCGGATATTATGGTCAGGGAGATTCAACATCAGGAAAGGTAGGAATTTTGAAAATTACTTGTTTTTTTGGCAGAATTTGGAAGTCATTAAAAAATTAAAAACTTATTTGTCATTAGTATACGTTGATTATTCATATAGTAATTTAGACAAAGTAAAACTTATATATATTATACATATAATACCTAATTAATTGGGTGCAACAGTAGTTGGTGTTGCCTAAACATAAAAAAAAATTATTGCACCGAATTCGATATCCGTACGTTTCCAAGTGTAGTTCCATTTTAAAAGGCCATTTACACGTTTAGTTTCATTTATTTCTAATACCCTCCATACATCCGCCACATGCCACAATGGTCCCCAAGAAGATGTTAAAGATTGCACCGCACGTATGCTTTTCGTTGTCGACTTCTTGCAATTTTCGTGGCCATTGACATTCGCCTGTGTCACCATATCATTGCACGATATTCTATTTAAACGCATCCTTATTCGCTCGTTTCGATCGTTGCTATTATGTTCATCATCTCAATTTCATCAAATACCCTTTGAGCATAATCCTTCTTACAGTTTTGCCCGTCATCGTGTAGATTGTCCCACATCGTGGGTAAATATGACAATGTAACTATAATCGCTATAACGAAAATTTTATTTCGTTTCTGAGTTTGTTATGGTGGGGTATGGTTTGGACATTACCCTCTTCATAGGCAATGTCTGGTTAGTGCTTGGATGCGACATTTGGCTGACATTGGAAATAAAAAGTTGTTTATGTACCCATCTTTCTTCACTATTAAATTGGGTTGTAGCCGTTTCCGTTTTCAAATAGTTATTTTAGTTTTCATTTTAGTGTCAGCTTGAAAAACGTATATTTAAGTCTTTTTTAAACTAGTAACTAATGTAGAATAATGTAAATAAAATTTCTATTTTTGAAAAATAGAAATAAGTGAAGTATTTTTTTCGTTTCATGATGGTATGCTTTATTTTTCTATCTACGTACTTGTTACATTGTTAATTTAATTTAATTATCGTTTAACATAGTCGCCGTTGACCTTATCTCTTGTGTTATACTCTAATCCCTAGAAGGTTCTACCCTGGTTGGTAATAAATAATTACAATAACAGTCTTGTCCTACAGTCAAAGTGTTAAGTAAGAAATCGTGTAACTATGGAATACATCATGGGCTGTCTGTGCCATAAAAGCAATTTTTATATCTCTAATTGCGTGCATTATGCACACTTGAAAAATACATATATAGAAAGTATAAACGTTCAATATTTATTTTATCCAAATTGATACAATTAATTACAACACTAAAAGTGAGGAGCATAAGACCATTTGGACGAAGCTTGTGACGGTAGACAGGTTTTATGTCTTGTCCGCCGGGACTACTTGCACTCCTAACCCCACCCCCATCGCTGAACGAATAGGGTCATCAAATACTACTGCATGCACGTAATTGACACTAATGTATTCATCATTCCACGTCTTTAGAACCGATTTTATTCAAACCCTCGAATATCACATTTACATACACTGACTGCTATCCGGCTAGTCAATAAAAATATATTGATTATATAATTTAACGTACCAAGTTCTGTTACCTTCTTAAGTCTATCCGGTTTCTGGGATAATAATTTTCTCCAACATCCTCTGCATTTTATTCATGAATCGTTACGTTACAAAATTCGGAAGGAAAATCTCATTTTTAGTTTCACAATACAATTATGGCTCGTCAGTAATTCTCCAGCTTTATCGAAATATGCATTTTATTAGATATTGTACTTTGAATTCGTACGGACGAGCAAGATGTGTAGCTGCTTGCTCCAAATATAAAAGCCGCGCAGGCTTGCTGGCGTTAATGAGATGGATTGTCGACGCGTTCGTTAAAGGGAGGTGCGAGATGTTGCATATCTTTTTGATTTTTGACTTTCGTATACTCTGGCATGATTGTTTTAAGTAAGGCTCAATCAAATCAAAATTGATTGTATGTTAACATTAGTTTGGGTTTCACAAATAAAATTTTCGGCTTGTGATGATCCTTTAACGCGTTGTATGTTTGGCAAGAAAAGTACAATATCTAAAATAATAGCTGTGAAGCCTGTTCAGTCGAGTTATTAATTATAATACAATTAAGATGGAGGGAAAGAAAATGTGCGAATTTCACTCCAACTGAAAAACTTCGTCTGCTTTGTGTTAATGTATTTTTTTGCAATGAACAAGTACCACACTAGTTCCTTCCCATTTCCTTCATTGTAATATCAAATTTATGTCCCATTCCTGTGTCATTTAAATACAAAGATAGAGTGGAGAAAAAGCACCAGAAAAACAGTGCCTAAAAAACTTCTAGTTAAAAAAAAACATCCATCTTAGTTATTTGTTTTGCAGCATAAAAGTTATCTAGCAACAATTAAAGAAGCTAAACAAACAATTTGACAATTTTCAATTTCTTGAAAATATTGAATTTTGCCATTTTTATAATTTATTGGATACAAATACAATCATAATTTTTACAAAATTAACATTTTAACATCTCTTTGCATTTTGGGCAATTTTCATATTCCTGCGATTTTGTCAATTGTTTCTTCTTCAACCTAACCCTACCCATTTTAAGATTTATAGCAATGAAATTGTTATAAATAAAATAATAATTGACAATTATCTTCTTCTTCCTCTTTCTCTGGAAATTTAGGACATAATGAAAACTGGTGGAGACTCATATGAGCCAGCATTAAACGATGAGCAGGAGTTGTTACTTGCTCAAATTATGGAGCAAGTGGCGTCTCTTTCGAATGAGCATGATAGTGTTGGACTGTATTTTGGTAATCTTCATCCTTATTACGATGAAGCAGAAACCATGAATATCCCAAAGCTCCTGTTAATATTTTTATGCGAAAGCATTTATCTACAGAAGAAATTTGGAGATAGTTTTACATAAAGAAACTAAAAATTGATATTTTTGAACTCGATGCGAAAAGAAAACTATTTAGACCAAAAATTAAAAAGCTTAGATTAGAAATAAAAAGAAATATTTGTATTTATTTTATCTTGCAAAAAATGTTGCAACAAATGTGTTTCATACTGCATAGTCAACATTTTGATTATGATTGACATGCTCATAATGTTCAATGTCTGCATTGTCTTCACATTGCTCTATATCATTAGTTTCATCAATCAACTGAAAATCGTAATTCTGTTCTTTACGTATGTTGTGCAACATTGCACAAGCAACAATGACTTTTAGAATTATGTCCAATTTAAGATATAGACCATTTGTCAAATATGGAAATCATCTCTCAAGCACTCCAAAAAATCGGTCAGTGCTGGAGTTTATTCAACTAAGCCAATGTTATAATAATATTTAGAAAATACAATATTTAAATGACACCCGTCCACGTACAATTAAATTAGCGACTTGTCCATAAGCCTTTAACAATATTTTATTGCTAATGAAATCCAAAACATTGGTAATTTTACATTTGCAACGGTTCGCCAAGGTTGGCATTTGTCAAATATTTGATGACGATGGCTTGAGGACTCGTAACAGTTCGTCAAACTTTTCACGATTTGTTAACAAATCGGTAACAAAATCGTTATCAGTGTTACATGCCAGTATTCTGGGTTTAATTGTCAGGCCTTGTGGTTGTATTGCGTGTTAGATTTTGTTAGAGTCCATGGTTGATAGTCTCGTCATAGGGCGAACAATTAGATTTGGTTAAACCACTCCAACAAATTGGGATTAATTATTGTTCATTTGCATTGGATATCGGTAACGGCGTTAGTTCAAGAAGTTTCGGAATTCCTGTCCCTTTGGAGGATTTCAGCGTAGGGACATTAGTCATCCTCGAGCTGTGAACGATGCAGATAGTTTGTCGATATGCAGATAGTTTCGTTGTATTTGTTCGACGACCGGTTGGCACTAAATGCGTTTAAGGAACCCTTTGGGCGTCATGCTCGCGATTTTTTTGTTTCGTGTTTTAGGGCTTTTCCAGTTTTTAGCTACAGTTCAAATTCTTCCTTATACGTTGTTTTATCTTAGAGTTTACGTACTCTACTTCTTTGCCTTCGTATTCTTCATACTTATTGTTTTGATTCCTGTTCAAGTCCTAGTCTCCGTTTATGCGATATTGCAAGGAGTACGTTATTCAGATATCGTCATTGGAGAAAATTGACCCGTTTTGGAAATTGCAAGGATTTTACAAAACTGTTAATAAATCGCCATAGGGGTAAAGTCAAGTTGAAATCATCATCGGCCTGGTTCCTGGAAAGGACTCGTCGTTTCATCAAAATTACGCTCGGACTACTCTTCGGGTTAACTTTGCGGCGCCCTCTTTTATATCATTTTATATATACTCACCCCTCATCGACGAGTCACAAGCACCCTCAAGCCCATTGCTACTATTTGTTCTTGATACAAGATATTGTAGAACCTTACAGACTTTTTGTGTTTAAATTTGATTGGCGCCCAACGTTCTGTGATACGAGAAAATTGGCGTCACAAAGATTTTGTACCTTGTACCTTTCTTCATTAATATCATATAATTTGTATACCTCCTTCATCGTTAATGGTTCCAATATCTTCCCTTGTATCATCTACGCTTCTGCTTGCACCTAGTTAGCCATTTCATGGTCATACATGTACGAAATTATCGATTTTGTTATGTGGACATTTCTACGTCATACCACTCCTAAATGTTCCTTCAGATAAATGAAAGCAATATTTTCAGCAATAAATCTAAAATTTGGCGCAAATTCAGAATAGGTGCAATTAAGTATAATTAAGGTATACTTTAATCAAGTTTCTAATTTGTAGCTCTTACATCTTTGAAATTTTGCGAGAGACCTGAAATGAATTAACTTTTGCATCGTAAGCTCAAATAATTAATTTATAATTAGGGGTCGTTGTGTCGTAAGTAGAGTATGAAATATAAATTATGTACCGTTGGAAATTCGACAACTTTGTAAAAATGTACAAAAATTCAGTTTTTACCTTGGGATGGATAATAAATAAATAAATAAACTATTTTCTAATGCCACGCTGGTTGTTTTATAATAATTTGATTATGATACATCCTTGGTGTTATATATTTTCGTGCGTGTCCTAATTTCCTTTCTGTTGAAAGTAAGTTTTTCATTGACACAGTTAACGACAGGATTGTATAATTAGATGTGATGCTAATTAGTGAAAATGTGCCGTTAAAGTTTAGTTACGTTACGTTGCAAATTATTTCATTGTAATAATAGTACTCGTTCATAGTGGTCTAGATGCCAGCAGACAATAATTTCTTTTTAGAAAATTGCCACAGACAAGGTGAGCCACTGGAATACGCAGGAGATAAAATATATGAAACTTATTCGAATGCTACCATCCAAATTGCCAAAGATAATAAACAAATATAATCTAAAAATCTAAAATAAAATTATATATGAAATGTGGTGAATTGGCCACCAGTAATTTTGAAATTTTTTTCTCTGCATAGATCTGTAGTGAGTAATAAGATACTTTGTGATCCAAAGGCACAAACTCAAATACATAATTTTGTAACTTTTTCGTTCGTTAAAAAATTTCATCAACTTATTGTTTTTGATAGATGAAAAGATGTAATAGCATCTACGTAATTTTACCCAGTCCATGAACGAATGAAAATACCTCGTCATCATTGCATGCTGAACCTCTTGCATAAAATTAACATTTATGGTAACATTATTTTTCGTATCTAGAGAATGACATTTTGTATCAAATATTACAATTAAGGACACATATTTGCATAACGGGCAATGAAGAAATGTCAACCGAGTAATTGAAAACCAGACATTTAGTAAAAGTCGTGATCGCTCATAAATATCCACAGAAATTTAAAATAACGTAACTGGTTTGGTCTGTCTACGCAGGCAAAACAGTCGTTGACACTTATTAACGATTTTCTAATGAAGGGCAAATATCGACGTATTCGGATAACAAGCAATAAACGAATGCCACCAGTATAATTGAAAACCAGACGTTATTGAAACTCAAAGAGTTACTCTTGAACAAAATTCAATTAAACCCTGAAAAAAGTCCTTCTTTGTGCAAATTTTCCCTTGCATGAAACATCGGTGCATCTCATTTAACACGAGTCATCGATTTTAACGTCCTTCGTCGAGAGCCACGAGTCCTTTCAATTAATAATTTGCGGGCGAATTTCAAACCACCAATCAGGGCACAATAAGCCATGCACATAGTCGACTGTGTTTATAAAATGTAGCTTACTCATGGCAAACATTTTAGCTTCACAACAAAAAGCGTAATAGAAATTAATGTTGCGAAATGTTGGTTGCTTGCGCATTGTACGAAATGTAAACAAAAAGTGAAAATATGTATTTCTGCAAAATTACGGTGCTACAATACTTGAAATAATTTCATGCATAAATAAGGTTTTAAAAGGTATGAAAAGCAGACGCCTAGAGCGATTAAATATGAAAGTTAAATACGATCATTATTCAATACAATGTGCAAACCATAATAATGTGAGGAAAACAAAAAGCTCTAGAGAATTAATTTCCATAACGGAAAGCAGTAACTGCACACATGTATATCATAGTTTAGAAGTACGAAGCGTTTTTGTGTAACGCAAAAGTTAAACTTCGAATGTTTCCCACTAGCAAACTACTTCTTCAGGGAATTCATTTATCTGCACTACATGAAATATTTTTCATGTAACCTTATTTATTCTTATGGCTAGCTACTTTACATACTACGTGCTCCTACGTATCTTTAGTACTATACGTAAAGAATGTAAGCATATAAATCCGAGCGTTAACTTATTTCAACTTTAATATTAAACCTGATCCACAGTTATGAAGACAAGTTGGGCGTCACATATTTTGAACTACACAATCCTTCGTAAATAAGGTGTGAACAAGAACCAAACATTCTGAAATTGATTTATTAACAACCTGTTTGAATTACATCTCGACTGTTTCTTAGCCTGGAGCCTTTTATTACGAATCGTCAGCGAAGCCAAGACTTCATAAATGGCAACAAACGTCGCTTGGATTCTATTTTCAGTTCAACTTTTCTGTGCACTTGACTCAGATTCGCGGGCATAAATCTTCGGTGGAGTTTGACCTCAAAATTGATGCCCGCCGCAGGTGGCGTAAGTGCGCAACCGTCAGCCGGAGATTTCTTATCGCGTTGTTACGTTTGTTTTCGCGATCATAAATCTCGCGCTAATGCGGTCCGCAAATACTTCTATTGTGTGAGTGGCGATGATTCTGTCATGTCGGCGATAAGCACGGGCCGTACTTTTTCCAGTTGCGATTTGGAATTGCGTTTAATTTTTTATTTCGCTGAACGCGACGAAACCGGAATTGCGATTGCCCCGTAATGGGTTGGAAACGCGAAATGGTAAAAAATCTAAGCCGCGGGACCGATTATGTATGAAAAACACCGAATCGTAAATTGGCGTACAGTTTCGCCCAAAATCCTTTCGTTACTTTTGATTTATTTTCATAGATAAAGATCTTCATTGTTCGTTGAAATCTTGCATACATATTGCGTTGGAGATAAGTAAACGTGGGGGATCCTGCTTTAGGAGGCCTTCAAATAGCGTTTTTGGGGGAATTTTTTTAGGGTAGAAAAAAATGAGCAAGTCTAGTGAATTTTTTAGAGCATTTTATTGCATAGTTGAGCATTAAAAAAAATATGTCGAGAGAAAAATATTTAAACGGAACCGATTTTTATGCACATTTGTGCAACACCTTTCAATTGCAGTCTACAATCGGTGGGAAATATGTAGCCCGTAATTTTTGTCTGAAACAAAAAAAAAACCAAAGAAACTGGCAATTCACATATATTTTCTTCTATGTGAACTAAAAAAAAAAACCTAAAATTTTGAAATTCAAGATTTTTCTCAGGTTTGAAAATAAATGTGCTCTTTGCAGGAAGAGAAAATCATTTCAACTTGCTAAAAAAGTTGTTTAGAATTTTTTCCATTAATCTTTTTAGTTCAAATAGAATAGAATGCTACTGAAGCCAACAAAAGTTTTTGTTCGTTTTGATTGCTTGTCTAGTTTTCTCGCAATCACGCCCACCAGTTTAGAAAAATCGTAAAAACGAAAACTCGAGAAAACGCGCTCTAAAGTTTACGATCAGGAAAAATGTTAATTTTCGATTACTTACGGAATATCTCGTTATAATCCTACTATAGCTCTTACGAACTCAAAATATTATTGTTTCGAACGACCGATTGAACTTTTTTCAGTACATAGTTCGGTGTTATGTTACTGCGGGGAGGGGCGCGCGTTTCGTTTGTCCGAGCGTTCATGCGTTCGTATATTTTTTGCTCGACACCTCACTGTGTTTAGTGCTGTATCTTTCAAAATATTGCGAATTAGCCGCTATAACTTTTTAAACATATTCTTAGATATATTAGGCATAGATTTGAGCAATAAAAAACAAATCGATTTTTTGAGCCTTCTAAAGCAGGATCCTCTGTCGGAAAGATAAATTTCTAAATTATTGTAATCCTAAAACATACGAAATCTATATAAATTCAAAAAGACTACTTTGCTAACTTCTAGCACGTCTATATACGTATTTCGACATCTAAGTTGACATCTTCAGTAGAATCTAAAAATGAAGAGAGAGGGCGTGAAGGGAATCTTGGGTTACACCTTAGCTAGAAATACACTTTCATTTTTGATTCTACTGAAGATGGTAACTTAGTTGCCAAAGTACGTTTTATATTTATAATTTATTTTTGGCACAAGTAATCGTTTGTCAAAAAATCATAAAAGACTAAGTTGCTATTCTAAGCGACTGTTCCAAACTTGGTACAAAATGTACCTCAAATATTACTAAACGTAAGTGGAGCGAATGTGTTGATTTGCATTGTATCACAGCTGATCTTGATGTGGCAGTAATTGAGTCTACAATCTCTCAGTGGACCACGAAATCCACTAAAATTTTGATTAGCAAAAACATGCAACATTTAGGAAAAGGTTAAATCTGAGTAAGAAACGAACATTTTTGAAAAAACCAAAAACGTCGACGCAGTTCGATAAATACTAGCGAAAACGTAAAATTAAATCGCCAATACCTTTATCGAAAAATTTACAAAACGGTTTTCCGCTTCACTTCGTGATAGAGGGCCATCTTGCGGTTATTTGCATCAGCAGCGGCGTGGCGAAGTGGCTGGGCTCGACTTGTAGTAAATTCGCGCGAATAAATAAATTGCGTTCCCAAGATCGATCGAATGAAATTTAACGGTCATAAAATCGATTCAATAACTTGAAAAGATCGACCTAGAGGGTCTAATTATTGTGCACCATTCTATCCGCTCATTCCTTATCCAGGGATTTACGTGATAGATTTTGGATAGAACTAGTGTTGGTCAACTAGTCGTAAAAGAATCTTGGAAGATTGAACGAGGAGCAGAATTTTATCCCAAAATTGAAACATTTTTGCTGGAAATATATATTTCGTCTATTTTGCGATGTCTCCCTCCTAGAATTTTCTAGTTGGGTCATCTCTGCTTAGGAAAAAGTAGAGGGTAATATAGAATTAACTCTTATTGTGAACAAAAAATGTATAAATAAGAAAACTAGACTATTTAAATTAAACACAAATTATTCACCCTTCAGAATGAATAAATTTCGAATCGATGTAAAAATAAAAGTAAATTTTCGCAACTATATCCTGTTGAGTACATTTTGCCATGTTTTCTACAAGAATATAAATCTAAAGAGATATTTGAATATCGTACAAGCAAATTTTATTTTCACTGTAAAATAATGACAACCACCTCATTAAATGTTCCGCATAGTACCGCATTAACAGACATTGATCCAGTTTCAGTTGAGTTCAACTGCAAAAGACCTTGTTGGGGTTGACTGAATTTACGGGCTGGTTCAGCAAGATATAGCAGAATCCCTACATCCTGTGATTTAGGCAAAAGTACGTTTCTAGTACTATTTATCACCACACATCGTCTTTATTTCCCACGCATCGGTTTCTTTTCCCACGATCGGATTTACTTCTCGCCCCCGCCTTTTTCCCACTCTTAATTTATTTTTACCATACTGAGGTGGCTCCCACTTCTATACTTTTGTTGTAAGATAAATAGGATTGCTGGTCGGGAGCTATCACATTTAATATATCTTTGCTTGTCCCACAAGAATGTGCGCGACTGAAATGATGCCAATGCTGGACATCTGAAGCAACTCTATTTCAAGTGAAAATTAAGATTTATGCAGTAAGTGCACAAATACGTTACGTCAATTGAAATATTGCGTTGGCTCGGTCATGCATTGACATTTTTTTTTGAGATATGTGTAACAAAACCTCATCTGATTCTTCATGAATATAGAAATTGATTCCTTCAGAACAACATTGTGACAGAAAATGTTTTGTGGTGCAGGAACAGACGAAGCAGTACATTATGTTTATAAAGGAAGGTGCAACTCTCAGATTGTGAAAGTGAAAAAAGGGAGCACATTAGAATTATTGCCAAATGTTTTGAGTTTACCCACCATCGAATGAAAAACTAATCGAATGTAAACACTCGAAATCTGATACAAGTCTTTTTTGTATTCAACTGTAGACCATACTCGCGCGATCAACGTTTCATTGAGACCAATGAAAGTTCCACTTGGCGTATTGCTGTCGTTCTCCTTCATTAAAATCTTAAATATATTAACGTTCGTGTATATGAAACGCTTCGGTCGCCTGCGTAGGCGTTTAGCTTATAACCCAACAGCATAGTGAAATGGTTGTAGGAATTCCATACTTTTCTCGGCGTAAGTGGTTTACAGAAATTTGGTGACTTTGCGGTATCTTCTCACGGTGTAAAAGGACAATAGGTGGAGTACCTTGCGCCCACAAAAGATTAGAACAGCTATATTTGAAAATCAAATCGTCAGTTAATTCTCCAGTTATTTATTTACAGTAAAGGTGTGCAATAAAGGCGTTGGCCTGTTCATTTTATTTTTACAGTCAACCGATATTGACTGGCGAACCATCTTGGGAACCTGGTCGATTAACATAATTATGATTGCATCGTATCGTCTAGTCATTGTTCATTGTCGTGCAAACGTAAATTCCTTCGGGACCATAGTTTAAAATAGGTGTGAAGTTCCAAGTAATTTTATTTATTTTTCATAATTGTTGAGCGTACAACGCATTTCCAGAGGTAATTAATTAGACATTTCAGTATAATGTAAATTGACAAATATTATTAGGTATTTTATGCTTATGCAAGGATTTTGCTAATGCCTTTTTTGTTTTATCTAATAAGGTTTTATCGTTTATTTTCTTACTCGGTCACGTGTAACGCGTTTACTGTCTGCTCAGGTGTTGGTTTCTATGGCGTTCTCGAACCAAGGGTGCGACCGCGGTATTTTTGAGATGCCTTTCATAGAGCAAATGGCAAAAGTTGGCTTTACGTATAACTGGCTTCTGGTCGACAGAGCACTTGATCTGAATCGCGCATTTGATTATTAACCTTCGTGGCGCTCAAATTGTCGTAATTGTAAACATTATGATCTTACAGAACTCGCTTCAGAATAATAGCCAATTGACTATACGATATATTACACAAATATACGTAATACATAAAACCTATACGCTCAATACAATACTTAAAAATAATAATAAAAATGCAGGCCATTGTCGCATTTGAACAGAGTGGGTTAAACGACAACGATGTGAAATGTCACTTCCAATTATCAAATATTTCAAGTTAGTAATGATGCATTCACGACACAAACCGCGATTATTGAGTTGACAAATGAACTTACATTAAATTTTTATGTTTATGCACTAGTATTGTTTCATGTGATGCCATTGAAATTTCGTTATTATTAATCTGCGACACGTTTTTTTATACGATGCCAGTAATATTTTAATTGTTCTTTAATCAGTGCCGTGCGTCATCGCGCACGTGTGCTTGACTTTTTTATTGTGCCTATTTCATTTAGTTGTGTCGAGATGTTGTGGCGCTGTTCTAATTGTTTGGACATACATAGATTTTATAATAACTGAGTTATAATAATAACATTGCAAAACATTATAAATGCCTACTTTGCAACATGATTTGATCATCGTAGGGAAAATGTTGACGTTTCGTAAAAAAAGATTGGGTTGATGTGAAATTTAAGATTTAGAGTAAAAATTTGGTGAGATCGATAATTATTTGATATTTTTAAAATATTTTAAAAAAATAAAAAAAAATCAGTTATTATAGGTTGAAGACAATAGAATTAAATGTCTAAGGCATCTGTTCCAAGCTTATCAATCCGTTGATGATCGCGTTTGTGTCTGCCAATTATTTTGTTATGGCGATAAAAAGATGTATAAAATGAAATTAAACGAATAATAAACTAATTATATACATACATAACCAAATCCCCCTAATACCTTCCGTTGTGGGGTTTCATTGTTATTATCTCTATCTCAATTATTACATTATATTTGACGATTGTGCTTGCGACATTTTGCCATAGTCTTCTATCTTCTGCCATGGCCTTTGCTACTTTCATCGTCACATTTATCTTTTGCAGGTGCTTCGTAATTGTTCAATGTTTTGCTTGGTCTCCATCTCTCTGTTTTCTTTCCTATCCTGGCTTCCCATATCTCTCTGACGGGTCTCGCCTCTTCCAGCCATAGCATGTGACCCCACCACCACAATTGTCTTTCTTCAATGTATTGCAAGGTTGGTTCAATTTATAGTTCCTCTCTTACATCCACATTTCTTATTCTATCCCTTTTTGCAATTCCCATAGCCGTCCTTAGTTATTTCATCTCTACTGCTTGTATTTTGCTTTTCATGTTTTGTTACTATCCATGTTTTATCAAGTCAAGGGCTCAGCACTCCTCCTAACCTTAGTCCTTCCTTTGTTTGGAACTGTTTGTTCTCCTATTTCCTATGTTGAAGCAATTCCTGATATTTTCACAGACACTTATTATGTATGGATTAATTATTATACATTGTCCGTGAGAACATTGCTTTATGTTGCGGCACAATAAAACTTGCTTGTGCATAAACTTCTCAGAACGTATCTTCCCTGTTTTGCAAAGTGTGCCTTAGGACTCATGTAACTAATTAATTAGTATACTTCATTTCCACACACCTGCCTATTAATGGATTTTATATTTATATCGGCAACAGTGTACCCCGGACATTGCGTAATATAATCACGTCAAATTTCATCATCAACGTGCAATTAAGTACATATACCTCTGGCGTATGATAATAATGTTAATTAAATAAAAGCTCGTGTCTTAGGTACCAGTAAGACACAGGCACTGATAAACAACTAATTCACAGAAACTAATACGCATTGATTAACAGGACACTGCAAGATAATGAAATAAAAAAAGTCTAAAATGTCAATTAATTGCTAATTTGCTAACGGTTCCACTATAATTGCCATATGTATTCGTTTAACGTAAAACGCAGACTTTATTATTTTACACACATTATTTTATGAGACAACCATTAGACGAGGAAATATAATTTTAAAAACGACATGATTATTAAATTACTTGTTACATTTGGGTGTACTAGTGCTTCGAAATCGTGTAAGATGAAATTTTCTATAACTGCTCAGCGAAATGGTATTGTGCACACTTAACCGTTTTCCAAAAAGGTCCCAATTACACAGCTTCGGAGACAATGGTTGTTAGCATTGAGTACATGATGAAATTAATTATAAAATATTTCGGTAGTAGCAAACAATAAAACAATACATTATTCATCAAGGGAAGAAACAAAATCGAATTCGAAACTGTTCATTAAATAACCAAAGCAGTCGACTCATCGTCCTTACTATGCACTTGAAAAGGAACTGAACAATCTTATATTTGCGGCGAAAATCAGTTCAACGTAAACAAAAAAGGTAAAATAAACGAGTCAATATAAATAAATTATATATATTCGGCGAGTTTCAAACGTTCCTATTACATTAAAGATACCGAACGATATTAACGTATGCAAGTTTAACAATAAATTCAATTTTATACCTCTACCCAGGTTCATGTCGTTTGATGACGAGTTGGGCGAGTGTTAATTAAGAGAGGGTAGTTCAAATATGATTTTTTTAAAACATAATGATAACAATGCTCCTTAACTAAATTAACAGAAAAGAGCGCGACAGTCGTCTTCAACGAAGTGGTATAAATAATGTTAAATATAATAACAATAGGCACGGGATATCTATGGTCAATAAGATTTTAATTGTTCCGCCAATAAGCAAATTACAATAAATGTTCCACGGTCGCACCTTGTTGCGTCCGAATTTCTTTGATAATTTCCAGTTTATTTTAAGTGAGCTAAATTAAAAAAAAATGATAAAATTAATGTCTCTTTTTGTGGACACTCACATAAACGGTTTATTTCTTAGAACGTTTGTTACACCAAAGTGGATTGTTAAGGACATTAAATGGCATATCAGTTATTGGCCTCAAGTTTGTCGAAAAGCTTTATTTACATATGACAACGAAAATCACTCGGTCCATAGAATTTATTCTAGTCCGAGTAGTCAGTCGAAATAAGGTATTCAAGGTGCATTTAATGAACCTTGTAGTTAGGATGTCTGCTTAAAAATTGAGTTCAAGGATATCCTCTTGCCCCAAGTGAATAAATTGATTTAATTTTCGTATTATTTTGCATTATGTATTATTTTTAATCTAATATTAATAATAAAACAAGAAAAACTTAAAACGTGACAAGAATTGTTTAACTTTCAATTGAAAATCTAATTCAATTGAAGGTAACGTTCAAATTGATAATTTTTTTCACCGTAAAAAACTTTTTTGCCTCAAATCAAAACCGTTTGAAACTTATTTTTTATTTATTTTTAAGTTGCAAACTTGATTTTCTATTTGCAATAGATGTCGCTATGTGATCAGTTATTACTTACCACCTATTTCACCATAATGGTGGCGTCAAAATTGGCACCACCACAAATGTTTGCTTTGTTCGTTACAATCAGCTTTACGAACATCAACAAATAACGGAAAAAAATATGAAAATGTATATGTATGCCACTGTTGTCAATTGTGTCAATGTTCAGTTTGCCATTGGATATGATATAGTAAAAACCAACCAAAACAAAGAAGCAGAAACGTCATGTAACAAAATATAAGATATTTGCAGAACATAATCATGAAAATGACGTAATAATATCGCAATTGATTTTGGTACTGGCAACTGAATAATTATTTGAAGATCAATTGAAGATTAGCGAACAAAAATTTGAAAATCTAGTACCAAGTTTACTTTACTTAAAGTTTACTTGGGCGAAAAGTAAAAAGTGTACTTAAAATCACTCAAATTATGAATAACATATGTTTCTATGTCTGAATAAATTTAGCTTCCCTACGAAGAGAACTTTTTGTCAAAAATTTAGTCGAAACTGAACAATGTCGATTATTTTTTAAAATATATTGGTATACGAGGGTAAGGTGGGAAGTTCTCGACCTAGCACAGATATGGCGTTGCTATTGATTATAATTTTTTTGTTACGTTGGCACTTGTATCGCGATTACGAACGTCACGTGTCAACTTGATCTGTCAAATGGAATTCTTTATACAGATTTTTAAAGTAGAAGTAAAAAAATCATCGTTTTGAACGGTTTATTGTCAATGGAAATTCACACAAAGATGGTAAAGGCTTATAAGGAGTCTTCTTCTTTATTATCAACAACGAAGGAATGGGTGGCTGACTTTAAACATCTCTTGCAAATGATCCACATGAAGGGCGGCCAAAAACTGCAACCACAGAAAAAAAAAACATCGAGATGGTGCACAATATGGTATTGGACGATCTGGGATTAAATGTTGTGACATAGTTGAGGGCGTATGCATATCGGAAGAAAGGTTACGGTATAAAACATACATACGGTACATAAAGGAATTAAATATGAGAAAGCTTTGTGCAACGTGTGTCGCATTTGTTAAACGCTGACCAAAAGCAAAGGGGCAAACGATGCTTGGACCGTTTTAAAAAGAATCCAACCGATTTTTAGCCTGGATTTGTTACTATGGATGAGACATAGGTCCACCACTGTACGCCATAAGCGAAACAGCAATCAAAGCAGTGGGTGGAAATGGGTCTGCACGAAAAAAGGCGAAGATTATTGTTATTGAACACCTTGAAAAAGGTAAAATCATAACTGGCCAATACTATGCAAGTCTTCGGGATGAACTGATGAAACAATTCGGGTGAAGAGGCATGTCATTGATCGTAAAGGGCAAACTGAGAGAATTGAGGTACCAATTGTTGGACCATCCACTCTATTCACCAGATTCGGCTCCCTCTGACTTCCACCTATTCCCAAATCTAAATACATTTTTGGCTGGAAAACGTTTTGAGTCAAAATAAGTAGGTGATAGAAGCAACCCAACCCAACCCAACCCAACCCAACCCAACTCAACCCATTCATTGCAGAAAGTGCATTCTACAAAAGGGGGACTATGATAAAATAAATCTATTTTAGAGCCTAAAAACACTTTCACTGCCAAATATACTACCCTAGTAGTATTTTGTTCAGCACTTTGTGTAGATGTAGGACCTCTATTTAGCAAAATACAGATCCTTAGTAAAAATCTTACAATGTTATCTGAAAATTCTTTTTTATTTTCGTTTTTCTGAAAATAGCTTTACAAGGACTTATATACAAGTAACGAATGCATCCAATCAGATCCAAAAAATATTCGTAAAGCGTATGAATTGCATAAACCTACTAATTCGTAAGCAGAATGTTTTCTCTCAATGAGGCAACATATAATATATTTTTTGCTACAATAATATACCATATATGTTGGTGATTGATTTAAAGGCAACCCCATAAAACACGAAATTAATTTACGTTAAAATTAAAAGATAAATAAAAAAAACAATACGTCAAATATAAGCAAAATATTGTATTGTAAGTGTGCACAACATCGGGGGTGTCCATGAATTTAAAACATGATCACGATTACTATACTTGTTTATACATTCAGTAAATATAAGAAAGTATTAACGAATTAACGCAAAATTATCATTAGAAAATATAAAAATGGAAACTTTACAGTTACATATTGTGGCAAGTTTGTTAGTCGCAGATTTAAATACTAATCCCCTCTAATTCTATAAGCTACGCTGGCCGTCATTCGTAGTAGAGGATTTGTTAGTAGTCATAAATGCACACTTTTCTTATCTTTTACAATTTATGGTTTCGCTTTGCATTAATTTTCTCAAGTCAGGTATATGCGTTTATTTCGATTACTTAATTAAGATTAATAATCAAAGAGCTGCAGCAGAAGAAGTATCAAGTCACCCCTTATCCTCAAGTCGATATCATCCTTATCATCCACCACAGGCACAAGACAGTTATATACCGATTCATTGACAGAAAGCTTCCCAAGCAACACACATATACATTGTAGCGTTAGTAACAAAGTCACCACATGGGAATATAAATAGCAGCTTTTACAGTATAGCTAATTCTATCCTTGATATCCTTGAATTTGTCATATCAGTTTTGGATGCGTTTACCATTTGCCAGATATCTTATCATGCTAATGTATTGGAAAATGCAATTTAGACGATACTACTACTCAACCATTAGCCTGTGTATATTCGTATGCCTTTTAGGGAATGTACATATTTTTTGAACAAAAATAAATTGAATGTAATCGATTAAAATTGGGGACTCGCTGCTGATGTCACATCAGTGACACGAAAGAACTCATACGAGTCTCCTGGGTGGTATAAACCTAAAAGAGCACGAATGAAACGTTTACATAATTAGCAACGTCCCACATGTTACTTTTATTATTTTATCACTGCACGAAAAATAAAAAAAATACTGAAATATATATTTTATAAATAGATTAAGTAATATGTGCAAGATACCCAAATAAACTATTGCAATGGCCATCGTCCCAATGCGCATAGTGTGGCAGAATTGCACAAGTGTAAGTCAAATAACGTTATCATCGTTTTAATTTTACGCTAATTGCGCAAATGATATACAGCCAATGACGCGCGCCTTTGTTCAACGCGTGAAAAGTTGCAATAGATTTCCATAAAAAATACGCATTTTAATTCTGTTAAGATAGCGTCGAAATTCACCTGTTGGTGGTCAGAATTGCTGCGCTCCTAGTGGAGGGGATCGCGATTTGACTGCGATTCCTGCGACGGCACATTTCAGTCGGCTTCTGCGAACGTGTGTTGCGCGCTGTGTACCCGTACCGATGTTTGCACGCCGTTAAAATTTTGTTTACGTCGAGCTGTCACTTCCGTCGAGATGACTGTGGAAACCGATTATCCGATTTTCAACTTCTCGAAACTGTTGGGTTTTTCCGAGGACATCGACGAAGATAGGTCAGAATTGTTTTAGTTGTGTGCGTATTGAAATGATTGAAATCAGTGTTAAATGTGGCACTAAGCAAACGAAATCGATTTTAATGAGCCTGATCCAATTTATGGCATTGAATTGTTAACATCACATAAGCTTCCAGTGCGACCACGTCGGTACACTTCACTGCTTTTTGGGAATTTATTTCACAGCACGTGTGGTTGGACCAAAACACGAATTGCTAAAATTCATTCCCGCGCAACTTTTGTGGTTGACATATTTACTTTAAGTAATTGAAAAACTTTCTACTTGCAATGATTTTTAATATATCAATCTTCATGAATTTTCTCGAGACGATATGCGACTAACTTTCTTTGACTGATTGACGATTGAGAGAATTTTAATATATTTGACAATGTTTGATTCTCTTAATTGTCAAATGCAAGCAAAGACTATGGGCGATTTATAAAGTGTAACAAAATGAAAAACAAACAACGTTTACATAGCGTGTGTATTAATGTATATGTTGGGTAATTTAGTTTAGTTGAACAAATATCTCTGTAATTTGTAATTGTAAAGGACGTTAATTTAAGTAGGCATGTTAAGATTCCCATGATAATTAATTGGCCGTTCATTTCATTTGACAGGATAATTTATGTCAGTGTTTTGTAGATTTCTTTGTGTTGAGTTGCTCGAGATAAGTTTGTTGATAATGAAAAACAAATCAATTTATCTGATGCGGTGAAAATATGAAGTCGATTTTCAGACAAAATCTAAGGATAATAAGGAATTGTATTGAAAAATCTAGCTCTTAAACACAACCGAATCAACAGGTGTATATAGCATGCATACAACCTACGAAATTAGGATCTAAAACAATGTTGTTACATGATCGTAGCCACAAAAGACTTAAATTGTTTCAGAGGGAGCGTACGATTTAAACCGAGTCATGTATTTTTATAGAAGGAACTTTTATTTGAGTACAAAATAATCTCTGTATAAAAATAAATGACATAAATTCTCAAGGCATTAAACCCTGAACTTAATACGCCTTGCAGCAAAAGAGTGAATACATGGTCCAAAGATTCAAATAATATCCTTGTTGCAGATCCTATTTAGTTTGTGTTCATTGCATTTTATACATGATTAACATCAACATAATAATTTTAATTAGGTATGTAATTATTTATAGTCATTATTTGCAATTGCGTGTGAAATGAACTTTGCCAGTTGTTACCTTTACACTGTTACATGTGCACATGAGAACTACACGTGTACAACAAATATATTTGAAATAAAAGCATGGCTGGCCACTCAGTGTTGAGCATAGTCTAATGGTTTGAATTGTAGACGACGAAGTTAAAAGGGATTTTATAGAGCTCGCGACTTAGAAAGTATGTCCGAGATCCCGCATCTCGGACATTTTCTCGGATATTTTTCTTGCTGGTAGCTGAGACCGATAACCCATATAACGTATGTAACGAAAGTTTTGCGAAAACTTTTCGTATTATTTTTTTCCTATTAAAAATAAAGCAATCAACTTACCATTAGATGTTTAGAATCTGTCAAGTTTCTCATGCAGTTTGACAATACATTTTTGTTTTACAAAATGTCCTACAAGTTAGACTTGCGGAAATGTATTTACAATTTAGTTGGCCAAATGCCCAAACGTGACACTGTCGGCATTTATAGAAACCAATATATTTCCCAAGACCTCCAGTTTTGAATCATGCAAGGCTTCAGAACTCAAATGAAACCACAAATTAAAAGAAATAATTTAAAATGTAGAAAGCGACAAAAATGTCAAAATGCACGGCTGCTCAATTAGAGAGGATTCCAAGATGCTGCAGACAATTAAGATTAGAACATTTCAAAAATTACCTCATCATCATCTTAGACGACGAAAATTATTTTCTATTGTCTAACTCCGAAATAAAATGAAACGAAGGCTTTATACGGACAACATTAAGGACGTTTCTAATGACGTAAGGTATAAGAAAAACTTTGAGGACAAGGTACTAGTGTGGTGTGCCATTTCGGAAGCTCGTTTTTCAAGTTTATGTTGGTCGAGTTAGGGGCGAAGCTGTAAAGACATTATATTCGAAGATGCCTCCCCAAATTATTGAAATTTATTCAAACCCATGATGTCAATGATAATATTATGTTCTGGTCGGATCTGGCATCGTGCCATCATGTGAGAAGAACCTACGGTTGGTTAAGGCAACAAAATAGTCCATGTGTACTTAAAGAGGATAACCCACCGAATGTTCCACAGGCACGTCCTATGGAAGAAGTTTGGGCTTTAGTCGGTAGAAAAGTTTACGACGGTGGGTGTAAAGCCCAAAATGAAGAGGAATTACTACGAAGAATCTACCAAACGATTCGAGTTTAACCCACTAACCGTCCAAAGGCTGATGAGAGACATTCACACCAAATTGAGAACCATTCAAACCCATAGCCCTTTAGCTGCTATGTGAAACATTACAATTATAGTTTTTATATTAAAATTTTCTCAAAACTTTTGTTACATAAGTTATGCACCACTCTGTCGATATACGTAAGACTAGCGTGTTATTAACCTATTCAATTTTATTGATTTTAAGGAAACCGTTTTACTTAATGAACGAATTAATGGCTTCAAAATCAACACACTGACAAGTAGAACCTAATATTTTAACTACTATGCTGTCACTTAACTGATGCATTAAATCTGACTGTTCTTAGAATATTTCTGACTTTTATATGGCTTCAGAACTCCCCGGATTTGTTTACTAGTTAAAGGTTTGGTTGCTTTCTGTATAAAACTTCTCCATCAGCCAGTCGTGTGTATTCAGTTTCGATTGACAATGTTAATGTGTCACAATAATTAGAACTAAGATTGGTTTGTGATATTGAACATTTTATCAAAGACATGTTCAAATTAGCGAGGTGGCTTTCTACAGCGTAATAACAGATAAATGGCCCAATTTAATAGTTGTGAAATATATTACGTCATAATGTATCTTTATGAGGAGGCCATAAAAAGGCTGAAACCATTAAACTCTCGAAGAGTTAAGCGTAATCTTTTTGTAAATTCAACCTGCATTTTTAATACGTGAATATATTAATGCAGTGCTTTTAAATTTTAAAATTAGTACAATTGGGCTTATAACCTTAGGGGTGGATCAACCCTCTTCATATCATCCATTGCAAATATTAAAAGACTAGTAAATGGTAATCATAAATAAAACAGAAACATATTGATAAAACTTTTAATAAAATAAAAGCTTCATAGGTACCCAAAGTTGTAGTTCCTTAGAGATTTGTGCATTGTAATTTTCTCCCAAATGTTTATTTTATGTCTTATGCTCGTACATGTATTTCCTCAAAGTTTGTCCCATAATTATATTTTATAGAAATTTCCGAGTGTCTGCATTGAATGATATTGATTATAATCGTACAATAAAAAAATTCTTTATATGAGATTTTAGGTAATATACGTTCAGATTAAAATTGTAACCAATCTTAACTTTAGCTAGTTTCCTTCAATATGGTTATTAAAATCCTAGTCAAAGTAATTCAAAGTGATACATTATTGTAATAAACCAATAATATTTTACTCTTCATGACGAAGAAAATACGTGCCTTGTCAGTGCTCAGAGTGAATAAACTGATTACCCTTAAGAAGCAACAAAATTTCATTAAATCCATAAACTACCATCGGTCGAAGTAAGCACATTATCGACTGCTTTTTTAACCATTAAATCAATTTTAATTATAACGTGCGTTCAAAAAAAATCTTAATTTAGGAGGGCTCTGAAATTGATTTGGTGCTTAAAGATACTTTAGCCACAACCAAAATGTTAATTTAATTTTAACACGTCAAAAGTGAAAACTGGCTTACCAATTAAAAATAGTTCATCACAACAGAGCAAAGAAGCAAAATTATTGGAATGCTATTTTCGAATAGGGCAAAAAGCTGATGGTGCTTGGCATTATTCCATTCCTGTGCGCTTTACAGATTTCCATGAGTAATATGTATTGTTTTTTGTGGTTAGAATCTCATCTGTTAACACTGTCATTATTGTAGTTTATTTTGGTTCTGGCTAAAGTAGCTCTAAACACCAATGGAATTTCAGAGCCCCCCTAAATTAGGTTTTTTCTTGAACGCACGTTATTATAATGACATAAATTAATTTTAAATCTAAAAAGACCTCTTCCATAGATTTCAGGCGTTTCTAGTTTCCCTGAAATTTGTTCGAATGGAAACGCGTACTCATCTATTACATCTTGAAATGTATAAACATAACCATAATAGTCTCTGGTAGTTGTTTTATATAAGAAATTTCCTACGTTTCCGTCTTCATGTAATTTCAAAATTTGAATGGTAATATTCCGCATTTATCAAACCCAGCAGTATTGTTAGACCTGCTAGCGTCATTAGATTCAATCAGCTTTTGCAACAATCCGGGCATTCAGGAATACTAGACTCCTTCCTTTTTATAAAATGTTATTTTTCTCCATGCATTCTTCAATGGTCTGAAAATGCTATGCCCATGGATTGCGTTAAATGGGTGGAGCTGCTCGATAAAAAAATAAAACTAATATTGTTCTCTTAGGACTTATCGAGTGTACTGAAAGGTGGCATGATAAATTGTCACCCATTACCTTTTTGTCAGATAACTTCTTCAAGTATTGTATGGCAACGGAATGCGTCCCATCCACGAAGCAGTAACTATCGAACCATCCAGATTTGCTGCTTTTATATCTAGTGGTCCACCAGTTGTCCAAGAGTTATACATGTTTAAGCCTTTGTAGACCACATAACGTGGTAATAATTCTGCTCTACTAGACGCAGCAAACTTGATAGAGGTGGACGATTTATTATGGTTTATAATCTGTTCGAAATATTTCCATCCCCGCTTTGCAATAATTTTTTGTCGACATCGCCTTCGCAAATAATTGTTTCGTCGTACTTTATGATATGGGCTAGCATGAAACCAATCTTAAATCATATGTATCAAAGGGGTAGCCCAACTCGCTGCACATTTTTCCTGTTGTACTGAACATTGTTATTTTTGAGATGTCTTTGAAGAACTATGTCAGCTACACTATGACTTATTGCCGCTTGTCTTGTACTGCAAATATTATTGATATAATTTTTAGCCTCTTGAATTATTTCTTCGTTACATATCTCATAGTGTTTTGCCACTACTTTAGGTTTATTATTTCTAGGCATGTTTACATATTGATCCTATTCAACCTTGAAATTTAAAAACGAATTAGAAATATTTCTGCAGATTATTTTTGCATACAAATGAACTAACATTCATTAAACCTATTCAACCCGTTCCACGATACTTATTGTCTCGCTAAGACGTTTCGTTATATGAAGAATAAAACGAAGTCGGATTTAGTAAAAAAAGTCTGTTGTATTGGAAGTAGATGGGCTCAGAATAAAACGAGGTTGTATACATGTACCTTCAAAAACATTTCAGTCATAAAATGAAGTTTCAATGAACTACTTTAGCTTTAGCTTTAGTAATTCTAAACTAATATTCTAATTTTGAATACTCTTCAATTTATCTCTTCAAAGATCTAAAAATCTTTGTTTTATTATTTGTAAATGATTATGATTATGATTATGCAAAATTCGTCACAAGTTTGTGAGAGGTGTGAAGCTCATGAAAAATAATTACAGTACTGCAACTACAGTGTGATCAAACAGAGTATGGTAGGGTGTGAAAAAAATTACATTGTATATTTGATTAATTTTACTTCACGTTTAGGGGCCCAAAAATTAGAAAACTCTAATCATATGACCAGTTTTATGACATTTGTTCAATGCCATGAAAAATATTTGGCGGTAATTCATATGGCAGTAGTCGTTTCTCATTAACATGCCCTTGTATTGAGCAATTATTTTATTAACTGCACAAAGGGTAAGTTTTTACATTTTACACGTTAATTTATTTTAACAGCTAAGTTTTTAAGTATACCTTTATGATAAGCGCAAAAAGAAAAGTGAAACGATGCAACAGCGATAATTTTGCAGAGCTATATAATTAATATTCGTAGCAGTTTTTGATGCATGACTTTAACGTCAATATAGTAATTTTACATGCATCTGTCATATATTGCATGTATAATAACAAAATAGTTACTGACAAGATGTACAATTTTTTTCTGAAGTAAAGAAAATATGTAAAAGTTATGCTTCACTAGTAATATTAAATCTAAAATATTAGGCGTTCATTAGCAATATATTATACTGAAATGTTGTCAAAGTTACTTCACAAAAAACTTGTTTATGGAAAAAAATATGATTACAGAAAAAATAATTAATTGAATTAGATTGGGTGAACTGCCGCCGTAACTGTACTCTGACGCAATTTTTCCTTTTGCTTGATTTCCTGGTTGTAAATAGCTTTTCACCGGCTTTCATTGCGTTCATCATCTACTTTTCAATAAATCCTTAATTAAAAAGATGCAATTAAAAACGAGAACGTGTTATAACGTTTTTTTTTTGTTTGATCCGGCGATATTTTTATTTCACATTTATCTCGTGTGGTAATTGTTCGAAAAGTAGATCAATGTGATTTGCACTAACCTAGTTCGAGCGTCTTGTTTAATTATCGACACTCTCTTCTAATTTGCACCTACAAATTATTTAACCTCGCCATCGTCGTCGTCAGAAACCGAATTAAGACGCTAGACTCGGTGATGAGAATTCAGACGACGTCGACCCAACCTATGTTTACCATGGCGTTACAGTATCGACAAAAATTTATGACGTCTACCTGCTTGGCGAGTGCATGAAATTTTAAGTACGTCTGATCCTATTTTGGACTACCGCCGGTTTTATGAAGCAACAAGGAAATTATGCGGGGTTTAATATTTAACGATGGGTCCCGATTGCCTTAAGCTAGAACCGTTGCCCATTTATAAGATGGAGTAGAAAATTCGTGTACGTGTTAAATTATTTCTGCAACGGAATTTTTTTAAATTGTTAAATGAAATTATAGGACGTAGTTTTAAATCGAATTCAGATTAAATCATTTTGAAATAATGGACCAACGCTGATACAAAAGGCGATAAAATAACAATAAAAGTCTTTGGTCGTTTTTCAATATAATCTCCTTGTACTTCTATACATTTTTTAGATTTAGCAATTAAGGAAAATAAACCATCAAAAACCTTGCTCTGTAAAAAACACAACCACCCATGTTTGTTCCTCGACGTTAAGAAATCTTTTTCAAGTTCCTAAACAGAAAAAGTCACAGGGTGCTAAGTCCGGCCTGTAGGGCCGATGATTTAATTCTGCAAACTTTAAATCCTTCAGAGCATCCTGGACAACAACAGCCTTGTTCACTAGCGCAGTGTCATGCAAAAGCAGAATTCCATTTTTGAATTTTTGCGTTTTTCCATTATGGCCTCTGTTGCATTTTGCGTAAAATATCAGCATAATCCATTGTGGCAAGTAGTCTAGTAAAATTCCTTCGGAGTCCCAAAAAATAGTGACCGTAACCTTACCAGTCAAATGTTAGACCTTAGACTTCTTTGGCGGTGGCGAGCCGTTGTGTTTCCATTGTATCGACTCCAATTTTCTCAATAATTATTCCTCCAAAGTTCAAAAAATTGTTGTTGTCGCACTCACCTACGACATGCCCAAATTATCATGGATGATGGTCCAAACACGTTTCCTGGTGATTTGGAAACTTAAAAAATAGCAAATAGATGTTCCTGCGCAAATGAAGCTAAAAGTGACGAAAACATGAAACAAATCAAAATTATTCTAATCTATGTTACAAGTGATCGGTAGGTGTTTATTGCGATTACTTAAATAATATTAATATTTAATAAGTTTGCAGCAGAATAATTGTCAACCCCCAATAGATATAATCTCATCAAATTAAGCGCTAGAGAAGGTTTGCTACTCCCATTCAGTGGCAGCATATTTCAAAAGCAATATACACATATCATGTCAGAAGTAATGGCAGTACCACGTGAAAATATACAGACCTTTTACAGTACTGTCAACACGACACATATAGTTTACTTACATTGCACCCCTTTCAAGATTGATCTCTTGTTACTTCTAGTAGTTGATTAGTTAATGTTGTACTTGCTGTAGTCGGCGCTCCCCTGTGGAGTTACAGTATTACTAATGGGCGTCAGCCCCAATGTCGCTCCCAACTTTTGATTTAGATATACCCAGCCTTTTATACATCCTGTTCCAGAACCACTTCCGACAGGTATAGTATCTAATTGCTACAGAGACTAGGGAGAGTGTCACTTAACAAAGTGTACAACAATACAATAAGCACCACATGCATATTGGCATCTATTGCCCTCCAAGATGTGCCTCATCTTAAGCCCATCACTGTACTCTGCACTAATATTTTCTATAGCTGCACCGACCATTTTAGATCATATGCTATTAGAAATTGTCTATAACTAATGCACTTCTCTGCTAATGCTTATGTCCTTTGTATACATGAAAATTTAAACGACACCCGCACCACTCAACCCTTAGACGATAATTCACATAAACCTATTTATAGACGTATGCATGTTAGGCAATATAATTAAATAATGGAAATTGAGAATTTAAACAAATAAATCTAAAAGTAAACGTTCTTACCAAGATAACCCAATCAAATCAAACCCAAGTTATGTTTTAAAAAAATAACTCGTAATTGAAACAAAATAATACAAACCTAGAACAACAGGAAAACGTAGAAACGTACCATATATTCCTACCCAACCCCATCAAAGTCAAACTAAAGCAATTTATCGAAACCTAACCGATAACTGAAACAGACGAACCTTAAATGCCAAAATTGATTAATAGTAAAAAAACAAAACGTATAAAATGATTATTTCTGAAAACGAAGAATTGAAACAAAAAACCTAAAAGACAAACCAACTCAGAACACACAGAAAACTACTTCAATTTAAAAATGAGTTTGATCCAATATATGTTTAAAGCCAAGCTATCAAATCCAACGAAAATAATGTTTTGAGAAGTGAATGTTTAAACTCATTTAGATTTTGATATAATTTTACAAATCGAGTTCACAATTTGTTTGGTTTCTTCAGCCGATGAATTATTTCATTTAGATTGGGTTCATTTATTTTTCCTTGGGCCAAATCTGGCAGATGCAACCCAACCAGTTAATGTTTCGTTGCCACTGAATGTTATCATCGACGAATAATACATTTGGTACTTGATGTTTTCTCAGGTTGGGTTACATTATTGATCAAACATTATTGGTTAATTATTAGGTAATGTCTGTATGCAAAATTTGATAAAAATTAATCAACGTTTAAACGATTTTCAATAATTTTGTTGTCATACAAAACACTTGCGAGTTTAAACTGGATATACAATTTGTTCCTTATTTATTTAAATGTATTTTTATTAAAAAAACTTTTATTGGCATACTATATACATTTCGATTTCACTATTTACATTCTCATGTGCTTCCCCCCTCCCGTGCTCTTCTCCCCTCTCCTTTTCTCTTTTCTCCTCCCACCATCTCTTTATTTTCTTCATTATCGCCAATCCACCTCCTGTCACGTCCAAAATCTTTTACCAGTTTCTTCCTTTTATTTTCTCCTCCCTGCTCCATTCTATCTCATCACATTCCTCTGCTTCCCCTCATCTGCCCCGTTTCTCAGAACTCACATTTTCTATACACCTCGTCCATCCAATATTTGTTCTTTATTTTCTCACTTCCGCAACTGAACCTCGCTACCATCCCTGACCTTCCCCCTTTCAGATATTCTGGTCTACCCCCATATGATCAAATATCTATATATCTCTTATTATACCTAGCGTTCCTCATTTTTCCTTCTCTTCCTTGCGCATCTACCTGCTTCCATCTTTCCACGATTACTCTTTCCATATCCTTCCCTTTTCCCCTTAACCTTAATGCTTCCTTCATTCCTGCCTTTTCGTAAAGGTTCTTCCTATACACCTCTCATTTTGATAATTCTTCTTTTCCTTTTTGTTTCGTCACCATCTCCATTAATCTTAATCTTCCCCAATCTCTCCTCACCCTCCAACCACTTCCCCAGCTCATATCGTATTTTTATTATTTTGTACCATTTTATTTAACAACACCAACGTTGTGACTTTTGAAATGTCTATCATACCTTCCACAAATAATTAAACTGGTTTGGGAAAAGTCAAATATCAAGAATTAATCTCGTATACGTATAGGAAATATTATGTTTATCTTAATTTTGACGATTGTTTCCCTTGTCTTACGTAATTGAATCATGCAGAAATTTAACATGAGCAATATATTAGGCTATTTCATTATTTTATTTTGTTTGTCGACACGTACATATTTTAACGTCTGCATAAAACACGACCATGTTTTAGGTCGATTATTTATTTATTGATAAACAATTTTCGTGTGCAAGTTTTCGTTTTTAAATAACACAGTAATCCTCAATGCAATGTTGCCCAAGGCAATTAATAATGAAAAACGTGAAAGTAAATATGCATGCGATTTAAATTTCTGATATGTGGTTACGCAACGACTATTTTCGCGATTGTTCCGCACGCAAATTAACCGGAGCGAATCCGCAATGAATTATAACATTTCTTTCTAAAATCGCCGCGGGCGTTTCCGAATTTATTTAACGTATTTATTTTTAGCTCCTTAATGACGTCAAAATGGATTATCGCCTTGGTCCAATTCGCGTACTGGATTTCCATATATGGGAACATGCATTGTATAAATGTCGGTTTCGAGATCTTCCTCGACCTATACAACGTGTGAATTCTCAAATGTCGATTTATCCGCGCATGCATATTTATAATTAGCATTGTTCGCAAAATGTATATTAAATGCGAGCAATTTTTCCGTTTAGAAAGTTCAGATGCGCGTTGGTAATTTTAGAGAGTTAACTTTTAGAAACACTGTAACTTCTTCGCTGCATTCGCATTTGTGGCCGGTGATTCGCTTAAAACATCGCGTTCGGTGATTTTAAATTTGTGACCCATTTGTGTTTACGCGTTAGCTATTTTCTAAAAATATGCACTCGGACGTACGGGCGGCTTATTTTCGGAATGAAAACACTTCAAATGTATTGACGACGCGTAAATTTATGCAGAATTTGTTTTCGATTCCACGTAGAAAATAAAGCCGGATTTGATTAATATTTAAACTGGCGATGTAAACATGCTTCTGCGAAAACGGAATTGCGCAAATAAACTTTGACATGGCCCAACATCTGCGTAAATATGGCCTCAAAGAAGTGCATTATAGGGCACCTTTTTTCAAGTTATAAGGGTCCACACTACAATATCGACGAACGTTGACATACACTTGGTAATTGTAATGGTAATTCTATATTTGTTTTCCTTGGGCACATTTGTTTCTCTCGATATCATCAGCAGGTCAAGTCGTTTGTGTATGATCGATTTTAGTGTTAATAAATATACTCAGTGACATATAAACTTCACCACCTAGAAGGGGTGGGAATTTTTGGACCACATTTGGCAGGAATAGTGGACTAGTCCAGGGAAATAGTTGATTAAAATTTGAAACCCAATCATCAAGTAGTCATGAGATTTTTGACGTTTGTGTCATTTTTTAGAGGTGGTGATAGACAAGCAATTATCGAGTCATTTTTTGAATTTGTTCCACTTTTTCCGATCCCGTTCTTTAGTTTAAAGTGTTTCAAGTGTTTAATGATGCCTAGAGGAAGGAGACCTCAAGTTTACCAGCAGTTGAGTGACTTTGACCGAGGGCGGATTGTTGGTTTACGAGAAGCAGGTTTTTCGTTTAGAGAAATCGGCAACCGTTTGGGACGGCACCACTCAACAATAATGCGTGTTTATCAAGCGTGGTCTGAACATGGGGTTGAACGTCGGAGAAGAGGCACTGGGGCTCAAAGACGAACCAATGACGCTTAAGACTAATGGCCTTTAGAGACCGATTCTCTACAACTTGATCAATAACTGATCAATGGTTAGGTGAACAAGGTCGTCCGATAGGCTTGCGAACATCGTCAAATAAGAACCTTTGGCTTGCTGTCTTACCGCCCACATCTTGTGCTACCCCTCACTGCTCAACATCGCTAGGAACGTTTGGCCTGGTGCACGGAAAGACTTCAATGAAACTTGGAGTGGCATCGAGTTGTCTTTAGTGACGAATCGCGATTTTGTTTAGGAATGCATGATGGTCGGATGACTGTTAGACGAAGACGTGGAGAAAGGCGCAATCCTGATTTTTCGATTGCGAGGCATGTTCACCGAACTGTGGGGTTGATGGTGTAGGGTGCTATTGCTTACGGCAGTAGGTCACCCTTGCTCTTCATTCGGGACAGTATGACCGCCCGACGCTACATTGACGAAGTGGTAGAACCACATGTTCTTCCATATCTTCGAGGGCTGGAAGACCCACTTTTCCAGCAAGATAATGCACAACCTCACGTAGCAAGGGTTTCTCTTGACTTCTTTGAAGAGGCCAATGTTAATCTTTTGCCTTGGCCGCCAAGATCTCCCGATTTGTCGCCCATTGAGCACGCGTGAGACATGATGGGTAGAAGATTGAGGAATCTACCGAACCCATCGTTGACAATAGAAGGTCTACGGCATGAAGTACAGGCTGCTTGGGATGCCATACCCCAAGAAGACATTGATCACCTGCTAGAATCAATGCCAAGGCGGGTCAATGACTGTATCAGAAATAGGGGCGGACCAACACATTATTAAAGAAAAATCAAAAAGATGAAGTGTTTTCCCTATCAAATTTTAATAAATTGTTACCTTAGACTAGTCCAATGTTTCTGCCAGATTTGGTCCAAAAATTCCCACCCCTTCTAGGTGGTGCAGTTTATATGTCACTAAGTATTATATTGGAAATGACCATAAACATGGAAATAATAACGTATTTGCGTTATTTAAATTAATTGTAGCTCCTTATATGCAGTTCTAGAGGCCTTCTGCTCGTTTATTGGTTAACGGGGATTTTACTTTTTGTATTGTTTAGATTTGTGTCAAAGTTTTTTGTCTGCGCTGCAAAGATTGATTTTCTAATAAATTTAAATGGAATGCCGATTGGAATAATCAATGTTCACCTTTGCATGGCTGTTGATTTTTTCTAATTTATTTCAGTTCTTATTGTAAACTCGTTTGTGGATCCATATGTTGAATATTTTAATGGTATGAACACATGCGGGATTTTCCACCTGATTATATTGTTCTTATTATCAATGTTAATGTGACATTCACAAATGGATCGAAATGCGCCATTCAATGTTATTTTATTGTTTTCAGTGAAAGGGTGTGTGACTATAAACCTTCAATTTTTATTTTTTACAAAAACTTTTTTTCATGATGTATTACATTTAGTTCTTTTCTCTTTTCTTTTTGTTTCTAAACTTCATTTTTGACAACTGTGGTAATTTCTGTCTATTTTCAATGCTTTCTTGTCTTGTTTTATCCTCGCATATTTACCAGTGCTTCAAAATAGCCAACTCATACTTATTTTTCATACCCTTGTTGAGACCAATCTATAACCTCTCAATCACGCCATGTCTCCATTACAGATGTTTTTATTGTTCCAACAACACAAAAAGTACTTTTATAATTAAATGCGAAAACATTGATATTAATATTTTAATTTATTAACATATTTTTGCACATTTTGCATCGAAGCTAAATGTGTATTTAATTATAATAAAAAATAACGATAATAATTTTTAGATATTATTGTAATATTAAATTTATCCTACACCTAACTGTTCGAAATATACTTTCTTAGTAGAATACGCAGGTTGAATAGAAATTGGGCTTATTTTTGTTAAGTGGTGCCTGCGGTATGAACAATAAAAGGAGTGGTTCAGCCTAGATAACGCGGAACCTACTCGTACAAGTTAATTCTTCCCTACAAAGTAAATTTTTTCGAAGCTGCTTCTTGGCTACTATGAACGTCATCCCTTAAATGAGCTATTATAGAAATTATTTCGAAACAAATATGAAAATGTGTCTAATTATTATAAATATGTATATTTAAAGATTGTGGATCAGCAAAGGGCAAGAATTTTCCTAGACAACACGTTCGTTGGAGAAATGTATGTGATTATTAAAACTACAGCAAACCTAGATTTGTATGTAGCAAATTATGGTTTAACGCTACTAATCGTACACCTAATAATTGAAACAATAAAGTGGTTTGCAGAGCGAGCATTTTCCAGCTGTATCTCATTTTAGTTTCGTGGTGCAATCAATTTAAATTCATATCCAATTTCATTGGCGGAAAACATGTTTCCATTTCCGCTCGGCGTTTCACAATTTTTTAATGTTAACTTTTCGTTATATTTCGCACCAGTCCCAGTTTTAATTTTTTAAGATAAGAATTTTTAATGAGCGTGACACACAGATCCCTGTGGTCGATATGCAATTCAACACTGATGATTCAGAGTAACGGACAATGTCTCATCAGGGTATATGAGTTACAGCATTTTCACCACCATTCTCATTGTTAAACATTATCATCTGGTCTCTTTTTCGCCCAGTTTTATGAAAGTTCAATATGAGAATTGACAAAGCGCAACCCTACCCAACCCAACAACAAGTACAATGCATTGGTCTTAAATGTAACGCATTTATAAGCGATGGCGTTTTTTAATTTTATGATAACTTTCAACTATTTTTCCGACGTTTTCGATTGTTTTTACAATTTAGGTAGAATTTTAATAGCCTTTTATCGATTTAATTCAGTTTGTGTGTTTTCGATATACGATGTAAACAATTTTTTTTATTGTTTCCATATACGTTTTTCAGAATTTTTTACAATTTTTGCAATGCGTCAAAATTTTTTACAGGTTTTTTCAATGATTTTATAATTTTTCACCATGTTTAACATATTTGTGCCAATTTTTTACTATGGTATTAGCATATTTTTTGGAAACACTTCTCAACCAAAAGTTTAAAATTTTAATATCTTTAACTTTTAAACGAACCCCTTTTTGATAAAAATTAATGGAACTGGACGAAACACGATTATAAAATAAATCAATGTTAAGTTAAAATATTATGAAAATAATATATGAACTTTTTAGAAAAATGTTTCTCAAACTTACGCGAAATCGCGAATGTTTCGTGAATACGTCCATATAGGTTAGTTACATCTAACAGCCACGGCAACTGTGACTGCGGCGTCCCCTACAATCGCACACGAGAATATCTATCGCACGTTGCTAGGACTACGAAGAATTTTTCACCAGTGTTTTTCCAGTAAATGGTAGATTTTTCGAAAGAATTTTTCAAACAAAAGTTGGTTACAATTTCACTATCTTTTTCCATAACTCATACCGTTTTCGAGATATGAAAGAAAGTGAGTAAATTCTCACTTCTGGTCAACATATTGCTTTCAAAAATAGGAGGTACATACAAATCTTAAGTTTTAAGCTTTGTTGTCCTAACTTTAATAGTTTTGGCGCTAGAGCGCACTCACTCACATACACACACAGAGAGACATCATGCCGGAAATGTCATTATCGATTTAGGGGACCTCAAGACGTATATATCCAATTAACATCTTGAGGTTGAAAATTTTCATGATTCCTATACTTTCTTATACAAAGTATAACAAAGTAAAAAGGACATAATATATGTTATTTACGAATATTCTTATTTTTGTACAAGAATAAGTTTGTTTATATTCATTGTTTTTAGAATTTAATAAAATACCTAATTACTATATCGTGGATTGTACGCGTCTTTATTTTTTCGTGAGTATGTGTAAATAGATTTGGCTAGTTTTTAGTTTTGGTCTTGACAATTTATAAAGAACTCTCATTGACGAAACGACGAAATGGTAACATTGTTTTCTCGTTAACTTTTTCCCAATGTTTCAAAATTAAAATTGTCATATGCTTAATTATATGAACGTGAAAATTTATTAGAAATAAAACGTCGTTAATAATTATGAAATATTAAAAAATTACTGTTATGGTTAAGGGATTTTTAGTTTAGTTTACGCACAAATATCCCACGATTAGTCGGAAAAATGCATCGGAAAGATTTGTTTGGAAGTTACTCGGTAACTTCCAAAACTACTAATTGGATGTTTCAACTTTATAATGTAGTTGGTGAAAATAAATTTAGAACTTTCATCAGAATACTAAGTATTTGAATTAAATTAAACTTAAAGGTATCAATTCCTTCACATTATTTTTTATTTTATTTCATTCATTATCCTCGTCCTTCAACGAATTTATTTACCAATAATACACTGCGTTTATTGAAAACATTAGCCACCAACCCAATGGTTAAAAAAATCCACGTTCTTAAATGATGCACGTAATCTCTTCGACGTCACCCACTTGTGTAATTCAAAACCCAGTTTTTAATTTTATTTAGGCCAACTGCACTTTTTTCGCAACGTTATTTTAAGTTATTTATATTTTATGCAAGCATCACGATTATACGTGCTTTTAATAAATAATCGTTAGGTATTCCATAGATAACTACAAATATGTTGGAACTGTAGAATCGCGCACACGCTTTTATTCGTGCATGACAGTTGTTAAATCAAGTCGAGTGTTTGGTTGTCGTACTTGAAAAAATTAAAGGATTCATTTCAATAATTTAAAATTTTAACGGTGAGTTGCTTAGTTGGACTGAAAGGTCAAACTCAATAAAATATACTTCTTTCGGTTCAAAAATGTATATCTGTCGTTAACTTGCGAGACTTTAGTGGTTTCTGAACTAAAAACTTCCTCATTCGGTGAAATGTGAATTTCTCTCTATTTCATTTTTATAAAACCGTAAAGTGTACGTTTAGGTGGTCTCGTGTCTTTTCGTCTATATGTCCAATACTATTTACTTTCAATTTATCAACGTACATAAATAACAAATTAATTACCGATCTAAGTGGATCAAACGTACGAATATAGGCGGACAAATACGTAGGGGCTATCGGGCGATAATTTATTGCGTTAAATAAATGATCAACGGTCTTTGTATTGATTGATTTTAATTGTCAATCAACTACGTACGTACTTGATGCATCAATTAAGAACGACCGCGCTCGACTAATGGAGCTCTCGTGAAATTGATCTGCGTTGTGAAATGCCGAACTGGTACAGATATGAATAATCCTAGCGAATATGTTTGCGCGAGTTACGCGTCGACATGAAAGAGCCACTCGATTTCGCCTTGGATTAATCGTTTTAGACTTTAGAGTATCAAGTTGAATGGTTCTAATGGATTTATTTTATCGATCGAATGATTCATTCGGCCGCATTGCAATTAATTCGGATAGATAGCGGAAATAATCTAATAAAAATCTCATCCTGTATGTTTAATGTAGTCGGGTATTTATTTATTTTATTTATTTATTTATATGTCATTTTAGATCCACATGGGTGTATGCTTTTTTTTACTTGTACTTATTTTTTTTTTATATGTTCGTCTTTATTTCTTCATGTCCTGTGTTATTATCTTGATTTTATTCCACTGGATTCCTCATTATCGTTCCAGGTTATTTTTTGTGTGTTGTTTATCTGTCATTGTCAATGTTTTGCAACTATACTCAGTGACATATAAACTGCAATTTTTGGACCAAATTTGACAGAAACATTGGACTAGTCTAAGGTAACAATTGATTAAAATTTGATAAAGAAAACACTTCATCTTTTTGATTTTTCTTTAATAATGTATTGGTCCGCCCCTATTTCTGATACACTCATTGACCCGCCTTGGCATTGATTCCAGCAGGTGATCAATGTCTTCTTGGGGTATGGCATCCCAAGCAGCCTGTACTTCATGCCGTAGAGCTTCTATTGTCAACGGTGGGTTCGGTAGATTCCTCAATCTTCTACCCATCATGTCCCACACGTGCTCAATGGGCGACAAATCGGGAGATCTTGGCGGCCAAGGGAAAGGATTAACATTGGCCTCTTCAAAGAAGTCAAGAGAAACCCTTGCTACGTGAGGTCGTGCATTATCTTGCTGGAAAAGTGGGTCTCCCAGCGCTCGAAGATATGGAAGAACATGTGGTTCTACCACTTCGTCAATGTAGCGTCGGGCGGTCATACTGCCCCGAATGAAGAACAAGGGTGACCTACTGCCGTAAGCAATAGCACCCCACACCATCAACCCCACAGTTCGGTGAACATGCCTCGCAATCGAAAAATCAGGATTGCGCCTTTCTCCACGTCTTCGTCTTACAGTCATCCGACCATCATGCATTCCTAAACAAAATCGCGATTCGTCACTAAAGACAATTCGATGCCACTCCAAGTTCCATTGAAGTCTTTCCGTGCACCACGCCAAACGTTCCTGGCGATGTTGAGCAGTGAGGGGTAGCACAAGATGTGGGCGGTAAGACAGCAAGCCAAAGGTTCTTATTCGACGATAAACTGTTCGCAAGCCTATCGGACGACCTTGTTCACCTAACCATTGATCAGCTATTGATCTAGTTCTAGAGAATCGGTCTCTCAAGGCCATTAGTCTTAAGCGGCGATCTTGACGTTCATTGGTTCGTCTTTGAGCCCCAGTGCCTCTTCTTCGACGTTGAACCCCATATTCAGACCACGCTTGATAAACACGCATTATTGTTGAGTGGTGCCGTCACAAACGGTTGCCGATTTCTCTAAACGAAAAACCTGCTTCTCGTAAACCAATAATCCGCCCTCGGTCAAAGTCACTCAACTGCTGGTAAACTTGAGGTCTCCTTCCTCTAGGCATCGTTAAACACTTGAAACACTTTAAACTAAAGAACGGAATCCGAAAAAGTGGAACAAATTCAAAAAATGACTCGATAATTGCTTGTCTATCACCACCTCTAAAAAAATGACACAAACGTCAAAAATCCCATGACTACTTGATGATTGGGTTTCAAATTTTAATCAACTATTTCCCTGGACTAGTCCACTATTCCTGCCGAATTTGGTCCAAAAATTCCCACCCCTTCTAGGTGGTGCAGTTTATATGTCACTGAGTATATATATGAGTATAATGACGGATCTTGTATTTTCCTCACTATATCCGTTTGTACCTCCTTTCTTCCTTTCCAAAAAGCTGTTCTTCATGTTGTTAAATAATTTCCCAGTCTTTCCTATCCTATATTTCTTTATATAGTCTTCCATTACTTTCGATTATCTAAATATTTGAAGCTTTGAACTTGTTCGATTTCCTATCCATGGATTGTTATTCGATGCATCCCTGTTTAACTTCTATTGCAGTGTTAACTTCTTTGGACTGTTTGGACTTATTGTTCTAACAATATTCTTATTGTTTGAGTAAATTGCTTTTATCAGTTTCGATTTTCTTATTTATTTATCTTTTTCTTAATGCACTTGCTATATAGCATATATGCGCTTCCATTAATTTGTTTAACATTTTCGTACTGACTTGTCTTAATATGAGGATTACTCCGCAGTTAATGCATTTCCTCTTGTCGCATTTCTTGTATTATTACTCCCGTATTCCGTCGATTAGTTGTTTTCTTCCTTCTATCTCCATGTACTTAATCAATTCTGTCGTTATGTTATCTATCCTCGGCGCATTCCGTTGTTATTCTCTGTTATTCTTCTATCCTTACATATCCTTATATATTTGATACTTTCGTTATTCTGCAAACTTCTTTGGATGCTTGTAAAATATTGTTCTGATGTAATCGTGAATGATCCTGAAACTATTTTATTGGATATGTAGTCATTAATCACTCGATCGCGATAAATGTTGTACCAAAGCAGGCTCTTACATTTACATTGCATTTTTAAACCGACGTAAAATGGAAATCAGCGTCGCGATATCACCGCAACGCCACAGAAATCACATTTCGCTCATTGTCTTACATAAGGACCTGTCGTATATAGTTAACATACAGATAGGATTGTTTTATCTTCAGCGTTCGGCGTAGTGCATTGTCATAGTCAACAATAGCCACATCGCATCGATTTTAGTTACAGATTCAATTGGATATCTACCGCGGGCGCGACAGCGAAATATGACTACTATCGGATTCAAAAGTATCGGGATCTGAGTTCGAATAGAATTTAAAAACTGCCATAGACAAACGTTTCATGGAAACCAAGCCCAAAACAATTTACATTCCATTCGAGTTTAATTAGTTTTCGTTTTTGTTACATAAGACAAATATCTTATTTTTAAAAGGCATTTTTGCGGATGTCACGTTTCTCATGCGTTTAGTGTTCGCACGGTTTGCAATATTAATATTTATTGTGGCGCCGGTTTTTTTTTTAAATTGGATCATATTTTCGTATCACAAATTATAACAATTTAATTTATTTCTTCGAGATCGACTTTTTTCATTAGTATTATTATTATTTTGAGTAATTTGTCAAACTTTCGTCCGGTAAAACACAATAGATTGTTTTATTTACTAGTCTTTTTGACGCGCTTTTTTAACACTGAATCATATCAATTAAGATTATAAACGACTTAAATTATTATACTAGTTACACTAGTTATATACTATTATATTGTTACGTCTTAACGAAATAATAATTAAAATTTATATTGATGCCATTAAATGCATGGCGTCAGTTCATCTGAATTTTCCCTTCAGTATTTTTGATATATTTTTCACACGTTTAACGTGTCGGGTTGACTGCCAATTGTTGTGATAAGAATTTATCTGACTGATAGTATTTTATTTACCTTTACGATTTGTGGCTACACAAATGCAAGTTGCGCTAGTAAATACGCTAGGGTGTCGATAAATTACGCGTATGATAAAAATCACGTAAGAACGAAAACTGCGCGAATAAAATTTATGCTGTGTTATCGTTATAAATTGTATTCGAAGTTTAAATCGATTTAAATTTCAATGAGAATATTTCTATTTAATCATTTTGGAACAACGTAGAGGAAAAATTCATTTTTATTTTAAATAACATATGATGAAATTTAACTGTGATGAATATTTATAAACTAAAAATAAAACTTTGTGAAACCACACTTATTGAATTATATATTTTAATTAGATTGCAGTAAAAATAAATTATAATTGATGTGCAATTAAACTAGGAATCTTCGTTTTGACTTTTCACAATTTGTGGTTTGTGGTTATGCTCGAATCACACAATGTCTTTCACTATAGTATATTATTATACGAGTTTAGTAAGGCAACATATTGTCCCACGAGTGGGTTGTATTAGACTTTTTGCGTAGGTTGGGTACACTGATATTGACACGAAAATGTTAGGTTACGTTTATTTCCATATTTGACGGAGTCATGGAGTTTAACTTGGCGTGTGACATGACACGATCATACTAAAAGCTACCAAAAGTAGTTCATGTCTTCCATGTGTCAAATAATTATGGGAAACATGATTTCTAGGTAAGGTATTCAAGTTTTTATGCAAAAGCAACAAAATCTTCATATACAAGCAAGACAAAAGCAGGATTCCCAACTTTCTAAATAAAGGTCGGCATGAAGTGATTGAAAATTCCAATGTGTTCAGCTTTTAGCAGCAGCGAATAGTCTAGTTTCCGTGTTGTAAAATGTACGAAAGGAATAGATCATTCTTTTTGAACGACTGTATATTTTTATCTAGCACCACACACTACTTCCACACAAATAACTTTTGTCGTCCGCAAATGTCGACAGTTTTCTTTCTGTGACAGCGTTTGGGAAATCATTCACGAAGATTAGCGGTCCAAGAACTGATCCTTGCGGAACGTCGCAGGCTACGGATAATTTTGTTGATTTGGCGCAGTTTATTACACATATTGTTCCCTTCCAGTGAGATAAGGCTGCAGCCAGTGGTGCACTTTTCCTCTTAACCCATAGTTTTGTAATTTTATTATAATGTGTGATTTACAAGATCGAACGCCTTTCTGAAGTCCATAAAAGTACCTATGCAATGATTTCTTTTTTGTAAATGCGGACATAGCTCATTTATGAAGTCTAATTGGCCGTCGTTGTAGACCTATTTTTTTTTTTAGAAAACCAAGTTGAGCCCTACTTGAAGTATTATAATGAGGAGAAAAAAAGCGTCCTATATATGAAAGTCAGATTACGAAATAAAAAACTTTTCATTGTGCAACCTCTTTTTCATGCCTTGCTTTTCTATTTGGTTAAAATTTACCCTTTACTTCTTATTTCTATAGGTTTTTGTTTCCTTTTAATATTTTCTTTCCAAAATATATAAAATAAATTAAGCCATTAGTACTGGGAGACATTGGAAACTTTTTTTGAATGTCGATTATGCAACAATTTTTCTTGGGCTTTGTAAATTCTAATCATCTTCAAATTGGTCGAGGAATTTATTCAACCCCAGTTTTTCTGGGCTATCAAAGAGTTACTTAGTACAATTGATAGTGGCTATATTGAGTTTCTCTTTCAAATCTTTGAGTGTGGGAAAGGGGTCAATATTTTCGTTGCCTAAATTAATTAAAAATAGCTTTGAACTCATTTATCAGAGTAAGCATCGTCGAAAGTGATTAGGCGTGAAATACAACCCCGAATTAGAAAGCCAGCACACTGCCGAACCCAACCTAGTCCAACCCAACCCAGCCCAACCCAACATTACAAAGCCAACACACATCGAAACCCAACCCAACACAATCCCAAATTACAAAGCCAACGAACATCCAAATCCAAACAACCCCACCCTAACCCGAAATTAGAAAGTCAAAGCTCGTCTCAACCCAACTCCAAATTTCAACGCCAACATGCATTCCAACCGAACCATAAATTACAAAGGTAACACTACTCACACATAACACATACTCAGTCCAAACGTACAGTGTCAATCTAATCTAAAATCTATGAAGAACCGAACAATGGATGAATGAATATACTTTGCCTTATAATTTTTTGGTTTAAAATATTGAAGTAATTAGCGTGTCAATAAAATGCAAGATCAGTCAATCAGGATTTATTTTTTTCTTATATAAATTCCAACACCTGCACTTGAAGAAATGTTCCAACATGCTGCCCCTTTGAAAACCATCGTACATCGCGGTACAGTTGTAACTTTCCATATTCTCTGATATTTTCTTCAAATAAAACCCTGAATTGACGTCTGTGAAGAGCTTTTGCACGCATACAATTTATGCAGCGTACTTCCGTGTCCATAATATCATCCAACGTTTCCTGGTGGATGATGCATTGATACGGAAATATTTTTCGATCCAAGTAATTTTGTAGCAAAGCTACGCAACCCTTGTTTTTCCCGGTTATTGCTGGGGCACCATCAGTGAAAATTAGTTAAATTCTTTGATTTTCATTAAAAACGTAATTTCCTTGGGTTGTAGTTTCCAGCTGACATTATAGCAGTGAATCTTTATTAGTTAGTTAGTAAAATAGTAAGTTAGTAAAATAAGTTCCAATGTACATGCATGAATGTAATGAACAAAAATAACCATGTCGTAACTTAGATGTATCACAAATTTTAGGTGGATCCTCATACTATTTAGTGGCATCTATAGTTTCTGATATCCGATATTTTTAGCTCGTTTAGTTATTTTTATTTCCATTTACAATTTTCCATACAGCTTTTGACTTGTCAGACGTCTAAAGGATCCTTAGATTTCATTGCAGTCGCATACAGCAGCTGTAGGTTTTCTGAAGATATTAGAATGCCTCGAGTCATCCACTCGCATTTTTTTGGCATGCATTTTGGTTGCACTTACCTAACAAGGAAGCACAGGGCAATATAAAATTGGACGATATTAACAAACACTGCAAAAGCACCATCAACTGAACTATCATTATCTATATCAGACCACTGTTTCCTACTTAAATAACATAATAATGTATTGTAGTTATTTTTGCTACAAATTCGTTTGAAAACATGTTCATCATATTGGTCAACCACAGCATTAAATTGAAGAACCTGGGCAAAAATTGCAGAATAAATGTTGTTTTTTCACAAGATTGCATTCACTTGATATTTTTACAGTTCGTGTCGAAAGTATTTACTAATTTACTAATTAATCCTAAATACATCATTCATATGATTGTGTTAATAAGAAATGTGGCGTTTTAAGTTATTTAAACCTCACTTCCTACAATATCAGCATAAGAACGATGAGAATATATGTAATGTATTCATTTGTAAGCATGTCAACTATGCATCTAGGGCATGTGCTGATCGATTGCCTTTACATAATTTGCCTATGACCTTTTACCATTTGACATTGCCTTCGGATTATTTAGTTTCTTTATTTTGATTCAATAACGTTTTAGATTTATAAATTTAAAAATAGGTGACTTGTCGAGTCATATTTTCATCAGATTTAAACTGGAAATTTGTTTTATATAATTTTACTTTGGTAAAAATTAATATATTAAGTGCTTGTGTGACGCTTCCAACATAACTGTGAAGACATTTTTTAGTAGAGATCTTAGATTGTGATTGAGCTCATTTGTTCCAGATATGAAAAACTCCTGAGACGAGCAAAATCTGAGGACCTGACCGAGGTGTCCGGGATTGGATGTTTGTACCAGAGCGGCGTCGATCGACTCGGCAGGCCCGTGGTAGTCTTCATCGGTAAATGGTTCCCCTTCAACAAGATCAATTTGGATAAAGTAAGTACACGTACGATTCGATTCGTTAAAGCGCAGAAGAAAATGACACCGAAAAAACGCAGTAACGTGACACCTCGTGGCTTTGTTTTCCATCTCTGTCCACATATAACCTTCGAGGCCGTCTTACAAGAGAACCGTTCTACAACTAATTTAATCTAATTGCAAATGTCTAATTAAGTGACTTGACTAGCGCCAATTAAGGCTTATTATTCGCATTCGCACACGTTTTTGTTTCGCGGCGTCAAAACGCGTGTTTGTGTTAGCGTTTTTAATTGATTCGCGACCGCGTGAGCTATCGATTCTGCAACGATATTTCGTGCAGGTACTTATGGCAAAGTTATACAAATGCTTCCGAAAATGTAAGGCGCGGTTGTTTGGCTATTTTGAGGTCTGATTAATTAGTTTTCCTCGAGTTTCCTGCTTGCGATAGTTGACTCATGTTCTAGAACGTCATAACTGCGTTGCATGATCGAGTATCACCTTAAGGGTATTTTTAAATCAATACACGCGAGAGTAACGTTTCAGAAATAGGATTTAATTTCCGTCAAAATGTCATCTTACGTGTGTTAGATTTCTTAAGTAAATTGGGCAAATTCACAATACATATATTTATTATTTTACTAGGATATGTGCCCCCAGCCCTCGAGTTACGCAGAAAAAGAGTCGATTCAAAATATTACTGCGTTTTAATTAGGATAATTACCCCCAAAAAGGACGATTAATAACAAAAATATATAAATAGCTATTACATAGCGAACTATTGTTTTTATTTTTATTACGTTTTTTTCGTTGTTTTTTTAACGAATTTCGTGATTATCCTGTTTAGCTATATAGTTTGGACGATTGATTAAGTGCTCGTAATTATATTTTTTCCGAATTTTATGAATTTGAATAATCCCGTTTTTTACGATTTTTAATTTAACAATAATTAACAATAAAAGTATGTAAATCTCCTTTGCACAAAAAACTTTTCGAATCATTGTTTTAAGCAAAGCAACATTTATATTATTGCCTGCAATTTTATCGATTGCGTTTTTTAAATTAAATTAAGAGGAAAACCCCCAGCCCCCTCAGTTAATTTTTTAACCAATTATATAGTTTTTCTATTTAGCTGTGTAATTGGGACTATTGATTCAGTGCTCCTCGTAATTTTTTTTTTCAAATTTTATGAATTTTGATATTCGCATTTTTACGATTTTTTCGGCTGTGGCCCCAAAAAGCACAATTAATGAAAAAAAAAATATATAAATCTCTTTTACACAAAGAAATTCTTGCCTTAAGGGATGCAAAATTTATGTTTAACTGGAATTTTATAGCCTATTTCTTGTTTTTTAATAATCTACCCACCCCCTCGATTATTTTCTATACAATTTTTTTTCTGTTTCTGTTTCTATGTGTTCTATGTCATTGTAAAATGACACTGTTTTACTTTCATACGTAAAGATAAGATTATTTCTTGGCAATACCTTACAATTCCGCAAATTGTTATCTTCGAGTGTGTGAAATGTAACTGTATAGCAAGGTGAATGCTTTTATTACAAAATTCCGCCCTTACCGTCCTTGCAACTGCTGTTGCGACCATGTCGGTCAAATTTCAATCAGTGCTTACAGACTATCAACTATAGACTTCTTGATTAAGTTATCTTTAAACTGAGTTCTCACTAAATTAAATTTATAAACAAATCCGTGTCGTCAACACCTTTACACTTTAAATTTTTCATTGAAGTAAACGAACTACCAGCAAATTACTGCCCAACAGACGAAATAATGCCCTCGTCGCTTCTCACGACTTGAACAAAGTAAAGGAATCGTATGTAGTTATCGTGTTTACTTATAAGTATAAACAAATTTCCTACCGTTTGAAACGCCTTGATAATGATAATTATACACAATTTGTTTGCTTTATTCAAGTGCTGTAACTGTAAACGATTTCTTTGCAATTTTTACAACCTAAAGATTTAATTAGCCCGTTGTTCCACACGATTCGATAATTATTTATAAGTTACGTTATTTAATTATATGTTTGTTTCATACAACTTACACAGACTAAATTAAATAAATGCATAATTACCCTGTCGTCCTTACGACTTGAACAATCTATCTCAACATAAAGACTATACATATAAACTAAAAAATTATGAACAATTTTACAAATTTTTTTTTAAAAATCACTCGGTAGTATTTGTGAGCTTTGCGTATCTGTTACTGATTTATACACAAAAACTCTAAAACGTTCTTCGTGGCAGGTAAAATTTTATCAATCCATTAATTTGTTATCTATATGTACATCGTTCGATAAAAGGGCCAAATACTAGCCATTTTATTTTATATCTAGCCCCCAGATAACGGAGAATGTTTGCTTATTATCTAATATACACGTTATATTTTTTTATTATTTATATTTTCTGTGAGGGCAGCTTTTTCACCTATCTAAATATTTCATGTTGCTAAAAATGAAATATTTGAGAAGAAATCGAAAAATCAAGTATTGATAAATGTAAATCAAATAAACAAATTTATTGTTTATTAAAATAGCAATTTATGATTCAGGTTGTCAAATGAAATGCTTTTTATGACGAGAGTTGAATTTTGGGCCTCGATGAACAACGCGTCGAGTGATATAAAGCAGTATTTTCCTGGTAATTTTATGGGAGATTTTTTTTTTCAATTTAGACATAAGGTTTTCATAGCAATTAAAATAATAATAATAAGGTCAAAATGTTGACATTTCATGATTGAGTTGAAGAATATGAAGTTGTGCGAAACTTTTTAGCATATCTATATACGAGTTTGCAAACACGAAGCTTAGTTTGAAGTCAATAGTCAGTCCGATCTTAACAATTAATTAAAAGATCAAATAATATCTTCGAAATTGAACAATCTTTTTAAACGTGTTCCTTTGTTGTCTAAATGCAAATTAATTGAAATAAATATAATCATTGCCCAAGAAAAATATTAATAGAGATTGATAACAATATGTAAACATGACTGCTAATGTTGTATCTAGTTGGAGCTCAATTTTGTTGAATCTCATTCAACTTGTTACAGTTTCTCTTGAACATCACAATCATTGCATCGCTTCTGGGAGAATAAATGACTGACACTCGAACTACCTCACCTTTTATGCTCTCTAGTAATGTCTCAAAGCATTTATCGTCTTATCCAATGTTGTTACCAGTGTCGTTGCACCCTATCAACTTGATTTACACCATCAAGTCAATACAATGCTAACTCATAATTTACGTAAAGTCGTAAATCACTTATGTAAACTCTTACGTTTGTGAATCGATATATTCTAATAATTTAGTAAAATAAATAAAATAAATATTGACACTTTTTTAAAAACATCTCTGTTATCGCTGCTTCTCCAATTTGTGTAGGTTGTACGTTATCGTACACCACCATCTCGTACATTGCTTTTTGAGAATAAAGTATATAAGTTCATTTATAAAATATACATAAAAATGATTCTATCGATTATTCTATTAAACGCGTTTGATTTTTTTTTACATTTATTCTGAGCTCATCGCAAAAGCAGTTGTGCAAACGTTTGCCCAACTAAGTATGAAAACTACCTCTTTGTGCAGCTTGTCACTAAGCAATTGCTTAGCACAGATCATTTTAACAGAAGAAACCGAACCGATATGTTGCTACAAGAATTATCTACTCTCAAATGTGCCAAAACATTCAGGTTTTGACACTTGGCAAATTCCTTTAATCTTTCGACTAATGCAAGCTCACATTTAATATAAATTGTAAAATTGACGATGATAATAATTACTAACTTTATCCTATAAGTGCACCAACATTTGTTTACAAACGTAGATTAGTTGCAAATATTGGGCATTACTTGCTGATAAATTGAGAATAAGGCCGAAATGATCATCCGTGGATCTCAAATATGTTCCTCGCATTTTATGCCATTCATATATGTAGCAATGCATCGTTTTGGGTTCCTCTGACAAGTTCACTGGCGAGATGTGTAAATGGTGAGTTTTGATAATTAGGGTAATAAAAACGTTGAGTATTTTGTGGCGATGCATTATTTTGCAGATCCAATCTATTAATATTCCTAGCATTTTTTAATTGTAATTAACTATTTTGTATAACAGAATGAAACAAATAAAAATTGAACAAGCATTTAAAGAAACTCGTTTCAAATGTATTGTAATTTTGCTGCGTCACAATTAACTCTTAAGTTGTTTCATTAATGCGTTTATATTAATTAATCACTGTGAGTTTTAATTTTGCGCGTTTCTTTCGTGATATTTATTTGGTGTGCGGCCCGCCTAAAAAGGTCAGTTTTTTCCGTCGACTGCAATGCGTTTCGTGAAAAACTACGTGGAACGTATGCATCGCTCAGCTAAATGAGAAATTGGATGGAAACTGCACCCAGATCAAACGTTACCGTAAATTAGGTGTAAAAGCAACCGGCGACCACGACTAAGCTTTGTGTTTGATTATTTCAGGCATTGCTCTACTTGATTACGCTTTTGGATCCGATCGTCAGGGGCGATTACGTAATTGCCTACTTCCACACTTTAACCAGCGGCAGCAATTACCCTTCGTTCTCTTGGCTGAGGGAGGTCTACAACGTCCTTCCGTATAAATATAAGAAAAATCTGAAGGCCTTCTATATTGTTCATCCAACGTTTTGGACAAAGGTACGTGTGTTGTTTAGGTTTTATAACGTTTGCATTGAAACGCGAAATTAACTGTATTAATTCATTGTTGCTAATGTCTTTTTGATTGTCGAACATATCCTTGTTTTATTTAAAGAAATATAATTACAAAATTAACTAGACAGCTAAATAACATGCACATACGGAAATTCAACACTCAATAATATTTATTTGTATGCGTCTATTTTTGGCTGGAGGTGCCATCAAATTAAATTAAATTATTACTAATTTATTATAATCAATAAATAATTTGTTTTCACTTCGTAGATGATGACGTGGTGGTTCACAACGTTCATGGCCCCAGCGATAAAACAAAAGGTGCACAGTTTGCCGGGTGTGGAGTACCTATACTCGGTCATGTCGCCGGATCAACTGGAAATTCCGGCGTATATTACAGAATACGACATGTCGGTGAGTGCCATTTTTAATCGGTTGTGATTTTTGCATTTAGTTTTATATCGAATTTCTAATTCAGTAAAAAATTAAAAGGCATCAATGTAAAATGTGCGGAAGGAACTTATTTACTAACAGTTTATTTACATCAATAGCAATGTTATTCTCACCACGTATTTCCTTGTAGTTTTAAATGATTTCACGAATGCATTAAATATAAATGTTGGCATTTTCACGCAAATTAATTGCATAGATAAATATTTAGTGGTATGAATCACTGTTGAAAGGTCGCAATCAACGAAATATGCAAATGTTTCGTTCGTAAATTTGTATTTTTTAAACTTCGTCGTCTTTCTTGTTGGCTACGACTCCTGTTGACGTTCGCATTGATTATTTACAGAATATTGAAGATCGCCATAAGAGATTAGTGACGTGAACAGCTTCTCAATTCGATAAAATGAATGTGCAATAATAATATTTTACTCTGTGAAAACCTCTAGATAGTGGATACGTGTACGAGGCAGTGAAGATGGAGTGGCCCTGATAAACGTCAGTTTAAGGGCGCCAGGAATCCATTATCCAGTTCAATGGCATTGACTTGTAGGAGAAGGCTGTGGTAAAAGTAAATATCCTACTGAAATTATAAAACTCGTCAATGCTGACGACAATGGATTTTCCGAAGCAACATCAAAAAATCATACATGTAACACAAATAAACATGATATAAATTTGCTATGCAAAATAAAATCATAAATCAGTCGAAATGTTTGCCGTGGTGCATTAATATGTTTGATATTTGCAATTATGGTGATAAACTTTAAAAAAAATATGCAAGAAAATAAATAAGTATGAATGTTATGTGAAGAACAATTACGACGAGAAGCAGAAAAACGAGAATACAGTGATGTGAAACAAGGAGCTTAGCACACAACTGGAACTTATGGAAAATGAATATAAATGCGTATGTTATATTTAGTTTAAATAAATAAATTCAAAAAATCATTGGGACCAATTCACTAAAGTTATCGAAGATAACACAATTTCATTCCATGAATTCTTTGTACCTTGGTCCGTATTGCATTTTTCTAAGAATCCACCTAGAAGGACTACATATACACGCCCACAGGATGTGGTATCAGTAAAGATAGGAAAAGATTTCTACTTCGAAGTATATAGATCATCAATCACACGAGCTTGCCTTGTATGAAGCTGTTAAAGTGGAAAGCTGTTAAGTGCTGGTATTTCCCCCTTGTAACCTTCCTGAGCATCGAAGAAATATTTTATTTTGTCCCAATTTCGTCATCAATGAATACTCGAAGGACTAGTTATTTCCCTTATGAGTACTCGAAGAACCAATGTTTTATGGGAATTTTATTTATGTTTTCGCGACATGTTCTTTTAATATTATTAACATTGCTCTCTTTATTAGACTATTTCGTTCCATTTCACATCACTACGTTGTTGTTTGTGGGAAGAAAATCGACAAATACAATTTAAACCAGTAGCAGCATTGATCTGTGCATCGTAAACCATTTTCTCATAAAATTGAATCTATCTGAAAACATTCATGTTTCATTCACAGCGAAAAGGATTTGACGTATCCATTGCCCTCATTTGTCGGACAAAGTTAAATATGTGCGAGTTACATTGAACACTTAACGTTTACGACTTGATTTACTGGACATGTATTAAAAGAGATAATTTATGCGATGTAGCGTCATAATGACTTAAATTAGGAAATGCATGTCTGGGGAATATTATTTTAACGCCACGACTCAATTAATTAGAGGAAACCTTTGTTCTGGAGGGCGCAACTAGACATCACCTTCTATCGACTTCCAGAAGCCCAACAATCTAGGATCCGACGGGATGGGGTTCCAAATTTTCTCTACCGTTTCCCAAACGAAGATTGTTGCTATTTCAACATGTGCAGACAGCATAATACAAACTTAAACAGTCCTATTGGCTCTTCAATCGATACAGTTTAATTCTAATACAATTCTAATACACCATTGGTACCTTGTAGCAAGCACCTACGAAAATCTACTCGTAAATATTAAACGCTCAAGTGAGATTACTTGAGGAATTTTAAAGGATTGATCTGTAGTTAAAATTAAAGAGCACTACCTCAGTAAAATCGTGTGTCTAAATAAATATACTCAGTGACATATAAATTGCACCACCTACAAGGGGTGGGAATTTTTAGACCAAATTTGGCAGGAATATTGGACTAGTCCAGGGAAATAGTTGATTAAAATTTGAAACCCAATCATCAAGTAGTCATGGGATTTTTGACGCTTGTGTAATTTTTTAGAGGTGGTGATAGACAAGCAATTATCGAGTTATTTTTTGAATTTGTTCCACTTTTTCGGATCCCGTTCTTTAGTTTAAAGTGTTTCAAGTGTTTAATGATGCCTAGAGGAAGGAGACCTCAAGTTTACCAGCAGTTGAGTGACTTTGACCGAGGGCGGATTGTTGGTTTACGAGAAGCAGGTTTTTCGTTTAGAGAAATCGGCAACCGTTTGGGACGGCACCACTCAACAATAATGCGTGTTTATCAAGCGTGGTCTGAACATGGGGTTGAACGTCGGAGAAGAGGCACTGGGGCTCAAGACGAACCAATGAACGTCAAGATCGCCGCTTAAGACTAATGGCCTTGAGAGATCGATTCTCTACAACTAGATCAATAGCTGATCAATGGTTAGGTGAACAAGGTCGTCCGATAGGCTTGCGAACAGTTTATCGTCGAATACCTTTGGTTTGCTGTCTTACCGCCAACATCTTGTGCTACCCCTGACTGCTCAACATCGCCAGGAACGTTTGGCCTGGTGCACGGAAAGACTTCAATGGAACTTGGAGTGGCATCGAGTTGTCTTTAGTGACGAATCGCGATTTTGTTTAGGAATGCATGATGGTTGGATGACTGTTAGACGAAGACGTGGAAAAAGGCGCAATCCTGATTTTTCGATTGCGAGGCATGTTCATCGAGCTGTGGGGTTGATAGTGTGGGGTGCTATTGATTACGGCAGTAGGTCACCCTTGCTCTTCATTCGGGGCAGTATGACCGCCTGACGCTACATTGACGAAGTGGTAGAACCACATGTCCTTCCATATCTTCGAGGACTGAAAGACCCACTTTTCCAGCAAGATAATGCACGACCTCACGTAGCAAGGTTTTCTCTTGACTTCTTTGAAGAGGCCAATGTTAATCTTTTGCCTTGGCCGCCAAGATCTCCTGATTTGTCGCCCATTGAGCACGTGTGGGACATGATGGGTAGAAGATCGAGGAATCTACTGAACCCACCGTTGACAATAGAAGCTCTACGGCATGAAGTACAGGCTGCTTGGGATGCCATACCTCAAGAAGGCATTGATCAGCTGCTGGAATCAATGCCAAGGCGGGTCAATGAGTGTATCAGAAATAGGGGCGGACCAACACATTATTAAAGAAAAATCAAAAGGATAAAGTGTTTTCTTTATCAAATTTTAATCAATTGTTACCTTAGACTAGTCCAATGTTTCTGCCAAATTTGGTCCAAAAATTCCCACCCCTTCTAGGTGGTGCAGTTTATATGTCACTGAGTATATGAGTAAATGCAAAAAATCACGACGAATTATTGCAGAAAGTTAATATGGATATGGGATTAATCAGTGAGTAGAAAAGTCAGTTATTCACCAAATCTATTCAACGGCGAATTTACTTGACACCACATCAATATATAGAAATTGTAAAAATATTCTACTAGTATTTAACTCTGATTTATGAAACAAATGCCCAAGATTACAATTGCTAACAAGCAAATTTGCATCAGTGATTAAAAGTCATTCTCCATCATTGATATAAATAAAAACTGAAGGAGACGCTAGCACCCATGTTATAAACCCAAGCGATTGGGTTGGGTTGGGTTGGGTTGGGTTGGGTTGAGTTGGGTTGGGTTGGTTTTTGCGATATTATCCAAGATATCCTAGGTGTGATTGTCTGCAATGTGTGTGTAAATCTCAAAGCTACATTTCGTTTGTTCCAAAGACATGTAGCCAAGCAAAATGATCTGCAATCGCCAATACAAAAATTTAGAGAAATGATTTTAAATGAATTAATTATTATGTTATTAAATGTAATTCTACAGTTGCCTAGAGTCAAATATAGCGTTTTTTCAAGGCCCGTTGTCACTAAATGCTACTAACCTTGCCTCTTTGTTTCAGGTAAATGGAATAAGATACTTTCAACCAGGAGCACCAACATAAACGGTGCATGTGATAGTGTTTTAAGACTAATGACGGTCAATCGCCGAGTGATAACCATGCAATATTAATAGCCCTAAATTGTGCCGTGCCAACCTTTGCATCATGAAAAGCATCTGAACTGTTGCTGCTGCTAGTGGCGGTGTCTCCCGTTGTTTCATCCTTGCTACTGTATCGTCACGTGCACTGTAAAGCCGCGATCTTTCGATGATATTTTCCAAAATTGCTTCACCTAGAATTCGTCGTTACACTATTTTTTAATCGTACGTTTCGAGCTTGTATTTTAGTCACATTCCATAACTACTTCGTTTGTACTAAGGGGAAACTATGGGCGTGTACTAAACATTGCGTATTGTAGGGGTGGTTTGGAAGCTGGAAATGCTATGTTCCGTACGTATTTACCTTTCAACATCCTAACTTTGACCTTTTCACATGGGTTGAGCGATCGATCATGTATTGTATAAAATTCTTTCCAAGATACGTAACTTAATCATCATTTTTTAACGAGTATGAGCTTTTAGAAACGGAACAATTGTTTATTCAAAAACACCTAGGAAATAATTTAGTGTATTTCTTGAAATTTAATTTCATTTCTGTGCGCCATTAGTAAATATTTATATTTAAAAGGTGTTTAAACGATAATAACTTTATAGATTGGCTAGATGTAATAATTTTCATTATCGTTATTTTTAAGTAATATAGATATAGCTTTTTTTAATCGTTCACAAGTATACTTCCACAAAAACTTTTGTGATGTATAACTAAAAGAAAAAACTGCAAGTTGCTATATGTGATTAAACCAAAAGTGATATGAAGCTGCATATGCAACGTAACAACAATTTTAAATATCTATTAGTAATGATACAGTGATTTTCAAATTACAACAATCTATATGTGTGCACTTACATGTACACAACACACACACACACAAGTTAATCACTTTTGGTATAACCGGAAGTGATGTAAGAATATTAAATGTTAGTCAAAACATATCGTTAGAATCTTAAGATATTTTATTTATTTCATCGCGTAATACTAGTTATTATTTTGTATTCATTCTAATATTCAAAATATATATAATATATGTAATCAATTAAATATTGTAATATAATTTTAATTTCAAATAATATTACTTACACATTAGGATTCTAATCATATGGTTTGATGATCGTTGACTTTAAAATATCTATGGTGTTAATATCAGGAAAAAATCGCAGATGTCTGCGTGTCAACTAAACTTGAATACGAACCTGTGAACTGACACCTCAAGTTCAAAACGATTTTAATTTACATTAGAAATTGATTAAAGGTTGATTGTTATAAGAAGTACAATAATAAATAATCGCCGAGGGAAGCTTAAGAATAGTTCAGACAATGTGCGAATTTGCTTTAAATTTTTGCCTTTTTCATTTTATTGTACATAATTTAAAAATCTTGTAAAAGTCGACGGATAGAATCGTATGAATTTAATAAGCCCTTGCTACTTGCAACAAAAGTATTTTTCTATTTCCTCAAGCATTAGTTGAATGTGGTTGCTCTTATCATATTCATTGTTAACTAACTGTACTGCTTAAATGTAGATATTCATGGTAACTTTTTGCATACAGAATATTATGATTGGAAATGAACTTTTCTATCCGTAAAATTTTACAGGATGCCCTTATTTGATGTACTTTATAATCATACACTTATATATTATTTATGTATACAATGGAGCAATATTAATTATTATTTTTATAATAACAGAGGTATTAGTGTAGAACAAATAATTTAATTAAGGTTCCCGAAAAATAAACAATCCTACGATGTTAACAAATTTTAACGTATAATGTATCATACAATGCAGAGTGAGTTGTTGAACATTTTAATTTTATAATCTGTGAAGTTTAAATGAAAATAAAACTGTTGTTCATCCTATGGTACTTGTTTTATTTTTGAAATTGAATTTTGTGTATGTGATTTGTCTGATATTAGTTTAGTTAGAGGCTTCACACCTAAAATCCTTCGGGCCCATTAGCCTGATGTCCTTCATTCTGAAGACCTTAGAAAAGGTGGTTGATGGGCATATACGGAGCAAAGTACTAGTGACTGATCCCCTGAATGGTCCATCAGTATGCCTATCAAAAGGATAAATCAACAGACTTGGCGCTGAACAACCTTGGGTTGGGTTGGTCTCTGGAACACTGTAAGAAACGTTAGATGCCATACAATGCTGGTGCAAAGGCGAGCAATTAGCCTAACAGTATCCTGGTACATGCAGTAGATAGATAGATCAGTACTATCTGGGAATTTCTCATTCCCTGGCACTCCTGCCAGTATTTCAATACCATGTGCTCCACTCTTAGGCCCTCCGCCGCTGCACTACATGACGTTTTTGCAGCCTCTGCAATGCTTTTTAGCCTGCTGTTCGGGTGTGCTGTTGTCCGAATGGAGCCGCTTATATGATGCAAGGGCTTCTGTGAAGGTTTGATCCCCCTCTTCCACCCTCTTCATCACCCGCCGCTCCAGCACTGTACTCAAGGCAGTTTGGTATTCCACTCCGCCCTTGAGTAGACGACTGGGGCGTTTCCTAGCGGCTCCGCCCAGTCTGTTATGGCTCTGGACATCTACGCCCCCTTTCAGGGTTGTTTCGGCACTCGAGCTCTCCACCACCTTCTCCACAATTTCCAGGGGCATCCTGGTTTTGTACAGGGGTGGTTGGTGGAGATACGGGAGTGGGTTCAATCCCAATCTCCATGTTGTCCTCGGCAAGCCGAGGTTCGAGGCTTATACCCGTCTCGTTTGGATTGCAAACTTGCTCATCGGCCATAAGGGTCCCACGAGTAGCAAGGGAAGAAATGGTCCATCATAGCAGAGCCCTGCATGTCATGATAAGGCTAATACTCCAGAAGGTCGCCAGGTATTCCGGAGTTGGAGCCAGTGAGAACTGGACTTCTAAATAGCCATGCGTCCCTTCAGCCTGGCCCCCCCACCTTAGAATTTAGGACTTTTATTGAGGTTAACTCCTCTTGGTCAAGACGGTTAAGTCATGACCCCCCGCAATACCTTTCCGCCTATGCTTCCAGGAAATGCCTGGTTTAGCGGGAAAGCTTGCAAAATGCAGTTCTCCGCCGGCATCGTTTATCCTTGTACAAGCCCTTGGCCACGAAACGACAGCTGGGCAGGATGGATCGTTAAGGCCAAGCATTTTTGTCAACCCCTCGCCATTCAGCCATCAGCACGATACCTCCACCTTGGCTTGGGTTCATCTGTTGGTCCACGGACCCTTATTCAATATATTCAGGCCAACCCGTCATTACAAAGGCAGGCTCCCCCATCCGCCACCTAGGGGACGCGCTCTGTAGGAGCTAGACAGGCACTTTGGATGTGCCGTAGAATTTGTGGAAAAACATGGGGATTAGACCCCAAGCAAATGTACTGGCTGTACGTGGTGGTTATTAGACCGATTATTACATATGGCTGTATTATCTGGATGATGGCCTCCTCACGGACAGGACAATCAGAGCAAAACTGACCAGCCTAGAGAGAATGGCGGTAACGGGGGCGTTAAGCACCACACTCTCAGCAGCCATGGAAGTGCAACACATCGATTCTATAATGCAGCTTCATACGGAACAGGAACAGGAAACGGATGACATCCTGGCCATTGAGGGCTGACACAATGTCGATATAATTGTGTGTCTCAAATATAAAACCTTGATTTGTAACACTGGTTTCAGAAAAACTACACATGGGTTGGGTTGGGTTAGGTTGACATTAAAATATTTTACTTTATCTTTCTTTTTTATTTTTACAGATTTATAAATACAGGATTTAACAAAGTGTTTTTGTCTTATTTTGGGATACCCAAGGGGTCGCGACCCTCACTTTGAGAATCACTTGATTTAGGCGAAAGTAGAAAAAATACGAAATGCTGATGAAGGATGGAATAGAAACATCGTGACGTCACACGCGTAGAATTCTATTTTGTCGGCATCCCTACACTGGATGGGCGAACACCCATTTTTTTTACCAGCACTTCACATGCTAATTTTAAGTGCTCAAGTCATAGTTCCATTATACAAAGGTAGATGGCGGTGAGCGCGTATTTACTTATGCTTGAACCTTCCATTCTGACATAATAAGCTAGGCAAAAATTTGTAGAGTTCATGGGGTGGTGCCAGTCCTACTCTGACACTCCTAATAATCAACTGCAAATTTTTAATTTTAATTTGTTCAGTTCAATTTGCTCCGAGAAATGTTGAAATTCATAGTTTGATTACGCAAAGATGGGTGAATCACATACTGAACCTCGCACTATGGTATAATTGGGCAAAAATCACATACAAAAGTATTGACAAACATTCGTAAGTTTTACAAAATTAATATATTCAGTCACCGTCATCAGTTTTATTTAATATCTAATGATAAATTTACCTGGAGCAATGGAATTTTAATGTAAGTTGACTAGTCAATGAAATAGGAGGCGCTGGGTGCGCTCACAGGACCGAATGCCATAAGTGGTAAAGTATTAGCAACATTTGAAATTGTACTGTAGATCGACTGGTTTAACGATAATGACGTTATCGTGCTCAGTGGGACCTTGTACTATTGGTAGTAATAAATATGCACATATTTGTGTTAAACTTGTGCACTTACGAAATTTAAGAAGTGATTTTTTAATTGATAAAAGAAAAAAATCCCATTTTCATATTACTGCTATGAGTAACAATATAATATAAACAGGTAAAATGATTCCAGGAACATAATTAAAGAACAATTAGTAAAATTTGTTTATTAACTCAAATAAGTTAGGTCACAACTCTTTTCAAATAACAATAACAGACTTCTGATTTGCTACACATAGATCATTCAATTGTGTATGTACATCTTTAATAATAATATTAATTATTGGCAGGGAAATCTTATACAATTCAAAAATATACATACACTACAAAACACATTGATAAAACTACTTAAAATTCAATTAACAATTGGCTATAATCATTATAATAATTATTATAAATGTTTTAAAGTTTGGCTCTATATATATATTTTTCTCATTTCATATAATAATTTGTTAAAAACACAAGTGCGACAGAGTGAATATGTTTTGAAAATACGACGGGGGGGACTCAGAGAGTACGTATCCACATCTATACAAAGCCGCGTCCAGCCGCATCTAGCCATCGACCGGACGCACTAACGAGATTACTCGAGAAGGGAGGGGCAGGACTACTCTTCAACGAACAAACGAGTGAAAGAGAGATGGGGAATAACTGAGCTGGCTGCAAGCACGCAGGTAGTAGGCACTGCACGAACGACAATTTCTGCAATGCCAATACGTCTTGGCATTGCACCAGATTGCCGAAATAGTACTCAGTGCAGGCTTGCGCGTGGAGGCATTGTCCACACCGCGGGGGCCAAGCGTCACAGCTTCTCTTTTGTCGGCACCCAGATGCTCGGACCTGATTGCTGAGTGATGACGTCCTTCACCGCACCATATATATCTTCCGGGGTGTCACCTTGAACAACAGCTGGAAATGTCGACATTATTACTAAGAATCTTGCGCATGTCAAACAAAACATACCTGTGAAATACTCCCCGAATTCTTGTTCCATTTTCAGGGCCCTCTCGTAAGTTTTCTTCGCTTGCTCTTCAGTCATACGTTTATTCATTTCACTAATAACAAAATATCTTATTATTATTATTTATAAAAATCTATGTTACATCTAAAATCTTGCTTTTGCTCTGCATAATAAAATTGCAGATGATAAAGACGCAAATAATTCAAAACATAGGTATTATAAATAATTTTCTTCGGTGAAACATTGTTTATAAAAAATTTTATTATATACTACGGCTTAGCCACCATACCAATGAAAACAGCATAATTTAAAATTAATGCTGTTATTCAAATGCATGAATAAACTACTTTGTAGAAACAATAATTAACTTCAATTTATAAAAAAATTGGTAAACAGGCAGTAGATGTATTGCTTTATTTTAAAAAGCACTCTCCAAACTGGCAACTCCAAACAATTTAACAATATTTATGTAAGAGATATGATAAATGTTCTGCAATTTCTATTTTGATGAAAAAAAAATAACAGGTTTAATTCTCACTTACACAATAGATTCAACGGATTTAGGCTTGATGAAAATAGCGATTGGATAGAGCTGAGCAACTTGTAACCTTTTTATCGCGTTGCCGCTGACGTCTAGGATGCAATGTTTACCCTAAAAGAAGTTACATTGATTATTAATTAAAGATTTTCCAAACGACATACCTTGTCTGCCACTTCTTTAACAGAAGCCACAGATGTCCCGTACAAGTTGTCATTATATTGCCCGGCTTCTATGAACAGGTGATTTTGTATATCTTTCTCCATTTGTTCCCTGGACGCAACAAAATGGTAGTCCCTACCGTCAACTTCGTACTCCCTTTTCGGTCTGGTGGTATCTGCAAACCACATGATTTAGGCAAACTTCACAGGTTAACAATTGAATTGGTCCAACATCTCTCAACTTACGTGGCACGCAACTTCCGAATTTGTCGGGAAATTCCGATATTAAATCGTCATTGATTCGGTCCTTGAGCGGTCCAAGTACAATAACCGGCCTCGTGTAGTTTATCTGCATCTGCTGGACCGGTTCATAAGACAGAACGTTCTCCTCGTTGCCTGCAAAACCTCCATTTTACTCAAGTTATATCGTCCAGCATTGCGATTTAACTGGCTTCTTACTTCAATATAAAAAACGTGTGTGTGAAAATTTCAACCAAAAGAAAAACAAAAACAAAACAGAATTAACCGCTACCACAAATGTCTCAAAAAGCCAATTCATCTCAAACAAACTTTGAAATTTCTACTGGGCATTGTTTCATCGTGAAAATATAAAATCAAAGAAGAGAGATAAACTAAACATCAAGAAAACGTTTCAGTAACATTTCAAAATTTAAACATATATACACATTCATTAATGTTCCTAGAAAAAAAAGCTGAAAATTGCTTTTTCTTATTAAAACTAACTTGTTGAACGTCTAGTTTTTAGTAAGAAATAATTGAATACATTCGTTGCTTATGGAAATTAAATCAGTGTTAATATAAATCTATACCCAACACAATAATGGCTCACTCAAATCAACCAAAGTCAAGTTAAAAATCATTGATTAAATAATGTAATTCAACAATTATTGTCCATAAAAAATATTCTTGCACTAAATTTGTTTAATGCATCAAAATTGATTACAAATAAAAACTGGACGTTCAACATGTTGACAAGATAACAGTTGTACACAAAAATCATCGCTAATCAGCAAAGTAAATGTAAGACACATAAAACACACCTACTTACTTATAACTCAAAGAACGACTAGTCTATGTTAATACAGAACTGTTCTAAATGTTATGTTGCGCAATGCACATTCGCTATAGTAATAACGCTCAAGATAAAAACAAAAAACGCTACTTGTAAATATAGTGACCAGAACTATTTTATGCATACTACAGACTAACTGAAGCAACGTCAATATTGATTGTTAGGTGCAAATCGTGAAACAAACAAACAGTAAATACATCGATATTAGTCATTGTAATTATTGTCTAAAAGAGAATCGAAAATGCTATTTATTTTCGGCGTTTACTACGTTTTTTGATTTAGTTCTACACACACTTTAAGATCAATACAAATTAGTAAATTTACGATGTGTTCATTGGTTAGAACTATGTAGTGGAACCCTCGGTTTTACGAATTATTATTGAATGTTTCGTTTTTTATTATTTAGTATAATTGCTATGGTTAAAAGATACTTTTGTTCTGGAAGTACAGCATGCAGATCAGCCCAAAACATAACAGAACTGATTCCAGACACGTCAGACTTGGTCCTAGAGTTTTAAACATTTATAATTTTGAGGGTATACATAGTTTAAGTCAGCTTCAGGGAAGTTTTAAAGCATTGAATAAATTTAACCCAATAAGTTTAGTTAATTGAACTATTTATCATATCTTTTGTTAAATTTATAGAATAAACTTAGAGATCGATGTTTTCAAAAAATATTTAATTATTTTTTTATTCCCACAATCTCAAAAAAAACTTGAATTCTAGTCACCTTATTTACGGCTTGCGAATGTATAAGGCACGCATTATGACAATTCGCTTAGCTTGTTACCATTTTTTTTTTTTAGAGAAACAATCACAAAAATATCTCCACAAAAAAAGAGGCCAATTGTTACCTTTAACTTGTCGATTATTTAGATTTTTATTTTAAGTCAGAAGCAATACAAAATGAAACACAAATGCAACGAACCTAAACGAAAACAAGAGAATAGTGATTCGTTGCCCGCCCTCAGGTTTCGAGCGGGCGCGCTGGAAACCCGAGCGCCGCACAACTACGCAGTTAAACGAGACAATTTGGATCAGTGCAAAAAGGGGAGCATTGGCGATCGCCATGCATTCACAACACTAACACTTACTATGGTCGTCATTATTATCATTATTCTCCAGATAAATTAATGTGATCTCTTCCATGTACGGTAGTTCAACACGATATAATATTTCACCTGTACTATGAAACACAGAAAGAAGCGAAAAGAAAAATTATATAGTAAACCAAAATTACACCGCCTTGTTTTTTTTTTTTGTTCAAATTAATGTAAGACATCAAGTGATACTGTACCTTCTGCGTTTGTGTCCTCTTGCGTGTAGCATAGCATAAACGCTGTAAAAGAAAAGGATTAAATTAGATGCGATTCGTGACACAACTTAAGATATACCACCGCAAAACTCTTAAAATGGTAGTGTTAATCAAGTGCATCAGAATATGTGGCTGTGTTAAATGTTGTGGTGCATGTGATTAAAGATCTAGAAATGTAGTGAATGGCTGTGACTGGTGCATAATTGTGTTTTGTTAATTTTGTAATAATTTAGAAGTGATTAAGCAATGTAAAAGTATTTGGAAAAGTTTTCGTGTGCGTATTAAATTTAATTGTGACTTTGTACATCGTTTCTTCTGAATTGTATTCAAATTCATACTCGAAAAATTTCTAATGATTCATTTAAAATTCTCGATTCTTTCCATAAGCATTTTACTTGGATTGATAGGTCATTGATTTTAATGTAAATGTTGTTGGCATAATCATAACCCTTGATCAAATGTCTGGTCCAACATGACTACAAGATTATCGAGGCAAGCAACACATTACTGAAAGATTTATTTGTGCAAGATATGAAAACATTAACATTGGGGAATCTTGTAAAATTACATTCTATTCTCAACATTTTACTTTGTGTGCATTAAAGGGGCTAAACAGAATCAATGCTTCGTCAAGTAATAAACATGTGAATTATATTCAGTAGAAATTGAGTACACAATAAACACACACACACACACACACACACACAATAAATCAAATGTCACAATTTGAAAGAACGCAGAAGGAAATAGTGTATTAAATGTTTAATCTAATAAATTAGATTAAGCTGCAATTAAAAAATGCAGTGATACCTATATGAAAGCACGTTTCCTTTTCTGTATTTCCTTCACTAAAGTATTATGATCACAAAATTGTCAATGATTATTATATAATATATTTAATATTATTATTATTATCTTACAATGCTAGGTAAAAATTGGACACATTAGAAAGAGTTTGTGTGAGTATTAGCGCCGCCTGGACATTAATACTCTCACAGTCTTGTTGGTACGTAATTGCAATGATCTTTGTTGACCAGTAAGTCGGTACAGTCCAGACTTGCTTGCTTGACATTGTTATCATGATAACATTAATTTTTTGTCGTTAGTGGATAAATTCTTTATACCTAGTTTTTGGTTATTGAGTGAACTGACATAGTTATTATCTTACAGGTGAGCCTGCTTACAACTCAAGGAATTTAATTAATTAATTCCCACAATAATCACATTATGTAGAAGATGAAGTGAAGCTGTGTTAATACAGTGTCTAACAGCCAAATGGAATAAATTCAATATTTTCATGTTCCGTTGACAAAATTTTGGACTTTTTTTCCCCATATCACTGCAGTCACCCTAGTATCCACGTATAATCCTTCAATTGCGAGTATTACATTCAATTTAGATGGACTACGTACAAGGGATATGTATCGTTACTTCTGGATTGACCTAACAAACGGCAGTATTGCTCGAAACTTAAACGTTATAGATTAGCTGATCAAAATCCAAACGAACACAAAAATTTAGTAATGTTAGTAGTTACTTACATGACGGATTTGTATCGGAATCTATAGCAGAATTAGGAGTAGTACATTGGGAGTCTAGAGGTTAAAAAAATGAAAAAAAAAATAATAAAATAAAATAGATAGGTACGATTTAAAAAAATATACGACAAAGCTTCTAATATCGAAGAACAACGTACTTTATGTGAGTGATCAAACGTTCCGACACTTACGCTCTTGGTCAGATCCGTCTTCGGATTTGTCGTCCTTGCTTTTCATGAACGGGAACTTCCTGCTGAACGAGAAGTTTTTCTTTTTCCTGTCCAACGTCGATTGCTACAATCATAAAGAAGTTAGAAATGTTTCGGAGTGGTGTCGTGCGAGGTACCTTTTCTAAAATGCTCGGGACGTGCCCCTGGAATTTGACAGATCTATCGCGGGCTCTCTGCTTCCGTTCCCACCTTCTCTTGGACGGCACGATGCCCATGCCTTGTTCGTCTCCGGTGTTAAGTACCCGTCTGGCCTGCCACCACTCGTCATCGCTGGCATTGGTCACGTGCAATATGTCGCCGTAGTGGAACGCCAGGCCTCGACTCGGCAGACCGTCGTCTTTGATTGGATCGTAATCGAAAAGTGCCCTAAAATATGCATCACGTCAAGTTCTTTTTGATCAATTTCATAGTTAAATCAATTGTAATTATTTAGAGCATAAGTACAAATTACATTTTTACAATACCTGACATAGAGTGATCTTTTTTGTGATGTTCGCAACAGTGTTCCTGTCACTTGCTGGGACATTTGTTGTTTGAGGTCATGTATCTTCGCCTCGAACCGATTGTATTCCTCCGGCCTGTATTGTACTACAATTGTGACTGTTTGATTGGTACCCTAGAAAAAATACGAATGATTAGAATTGTTTGGAGTTAACTACACATTACACTACACCATTATAATATGATACAGAAAATATGTAAACAAATGATATACCCAGGAACGCCTAACCTAATGTAACACAACTAACACTATTACATTTATCTTTTTGTACAGTACGTATGCACGTACTCATACAGTGATTGTTCAAAAACGTATATTATTAAAAATTACGTTCGTGAATCAATGATTTTCTATTCTACAATAAATTTTTGTATTATAAACGTTATTTTCTATTTATTTTTTGTCTTAAAACGAAATCAATTATGCATTGATTTTTTATGATTTGTGCCGTTTCATAGAATTCATTTCATAGAATCTAATGATTCATGAAAATAATTGCATTTGCGTAAATATTGACAAATTTATTTAATAATAGTCCACAACTCGTCGTTATAAATCTAGTTATTCTGTGGTTGGTACTTGAATTAGTTGTTGATGCTGTTCCTAGTTATTTAATTCAGATACTTTACGAAAACTTTGTTTCTGTAGATGATTCTGAAGTATGTAATGTCTGTCATTATTTAAAATTTAATTATTCTTAAACTAGCAAAACTATTTTCTTCTTCGTTCTTGTTTCGATATAGAATTATGCTTTTTCGTTCTTCATATTGTTTATATTTCTCTGTTTTTGGAATTTGTTGGCTCATTTGTTTGCTTACTTATTTCCTGTTTGTGTTATTGCCTTTATTTTTTTTTTGTTCGCCCTGTTGCGTTTATTTTTCCAATATGTCTTCTTATTTTACTATTTTTATATTTCCGCGTTTGAGTGTTGCCTTCTTTCTATAATCCCTCCTTAAAGATTATTCTTCACGTTCTTGTCGTACTACGTGGTTGGGCTAATGTTTTTCGTCTAGACATTTTTTGATTACGAATTATTAAACAATATTTTATAGTTTCCCGTCGTTTTCGTTACATTGGATTCTTGCATAATATATTTCATGGTTGTTTTTGTACTTTTATTTATTCACTTTTATCTCATTCTATTTTTTTGTAGTTATATTTTGTTTTATATTACACTACAATACATAATACATATACATATACAGTACATATAATATAAACATTGATTGGTATACGTGCTTCTGACTTTGCCTTCGGATTCATGGAAAGATTCCTCTCTCGGGATAATGGTATAGAAGGTGCCTCTGTTTCTTTTTAAACTATTTCTTGCCTCCCAATCATTGATTTTATTGTCTTCTTATAGTTTGTGTAGTTTTGATTTTTTAGTTCTTGAGGTAGTTTGTTATATTGTTTTATGGTTTTTGTTGTGAGTATTTGTGTATATTTGTTATTCTGATTATTCTTATGTGCGAGTGCCTTCTTGTTCTACGTTTGTGTTGTTGTTTATTAGTTTGTTGTTATTAGTTTTATATTGGTCTTGATCATTTGTTTATTTATTATATACAGTATGTATCAGCCAAATTGAATAAATTCGATAATAAAGCAATGGAGGTGTGTTCGAAAAAACGCTCGGACAAGTCGATAGGTATATTTACTTGCGCATTTTTTCAGCAAAAACATTTTATACAGGGTGTGTCATGTAAGAGTGGTGAATGCCAACTTTCTTATTTTAAATACAACACCCTGTATATTCTCCAGAAAATTCTAGACATATTTCATGTACAACGTCCTACATTTATCTTTAATTATCTTGATGATAGAAATTGGCTACAACACATTCAATAATTATTTCCCTTTTAAGTCTTGATAATGAGAAACTAAGCAAAAACCATTTCATCGTTCATTTTTACAGATATGAAATAAACAAAAGCTATAAATACTTCTGTTTACTTTCTTTAAATCGCCTGGCCTTAGCAAATTGTTGTCTGCCTGCATGATAGTTTAATTGTCAGTATTATAGTTGTTTGAATTTCGTTAAATGCATATAAGAAAATTGGTTCATTTAATAGAAATGCACAAAATGATATAGGTGATCAGGTGATGATTTTTACCAATAAGAATGAAGGATTTGATTCCGAAGAGTACAGCAATGTGTCAGTGTCCGTTGTTAACAACAATGAAGATAATCTCATATCCAAAAAGTTTATAAAATGTGGAGTGCGATGTCTCTCATCTAGAATCTAACAGCGAATTAAATAACCAAATTTTCGGCATAGAAAACCACGTATTTATTATATTGTAATTGCTTCTCCAAACAACGTTTCATTTAATGATGATATTTCAATTAATATTTATCCTAGCTTGCTTAATTTATGATGCTCTCTTGAGAAACTAGACTGCTGCCCGAAATACGATGTATGTATCATCCTGCCTAGGACCTAATAAATGGCTATTAAGATAACTAACGAACTTTCGTAAACTTACGATTCTATTAAATGAAGTTTCTATTTGTGAAACTTTTCCGTGAATTTTGTGAAGTTCGAGATAGAAGTTACTATGAATTTTAGTACATCAATTGGAATGTTTATTATAATTAATTATCATAATTTATGGCGAGGTAAAGGTAATTAACTTAAGGATTACCTGCTGTTAAAACTGTTCTGCATGCGTGCGAAAGTAATCTATCAGCTAATTGCCATGGCGCTACACATTCCAATGGTGGAATCAGTCATGTGTGGTTTAATAAAATAAAAAAAATAATAATTCATATATCAACAACCAAATTAGCGTTAGTGTTAGTTGGATGGATGATTAATAACATTATTAATCATACCGAGTTTTTGCATCAATTTATATTTTTTTACGCGAAACGATATGTCATGCGTCATTAAATACGTTCATTATACCATTGAACGTTAAAAATTTGCTTCCTAGAAGGAAACAAATGTTCAGATAATGCAACGACAATATTGATTTTGCAGATTTCTTATATGCGAAGCTAGAAATGTGATCAATTCGGTCAAGAAGTTTCAAGAGACGGTCTCTCTGGAGACCAGGCTAGCCTACTTGAGAGAAGGAAACCAGTCGACGTATACTCAAAGTCGGCAAGAGATCCGAATTGAATTGAATTAATCACTCGATGTTGTAATTTCTTATAAACCGTTGAAAACAAAAGGATCGAGTTGCCAATAGATTAATTATGCAGGGCATGTGGATAGAGAACTTAAACCTTGAATTTTCTTCTGCTGAGATGAATATTGGATAAATTACGACAAAATCGCATATAAATAAAATTGTAGAGAATTGAACTCACCAAAATGATGCACATGAGGGAACATCGATTTATCAGTGTATCAAGTTTCATGACCTGGGCGCCTGAATTTTTAATGATAACACTTAGTTAAAAAAAAACTTAGGATGTATTAATATGACAAATATCACGAGCATGCATGCATTGAATGATTTAATAAAACGGTAATTTTTGAAACAATTAATTTAAACAGGAATTCATTTTTGAAAGTTGCGGTTGTGAAGCATAAGGGTTACTATTTTGTTAAATCGTTTATGCATTGCCTGATTGATTGAATCATCGAAGAATCAAAAATGAATGGAGCAAGTTACCGAGTATCCACTGTTATAAGTTTTATTCTGAGCTTGGGGCACTTTAATAACAGTGATAAATAATAAAAAAAAGTTCATAGTATGAACTTTTTTTATGATTATTGATTTCCGATTTTGACTCGTTTTCAGATTGAGGAAGCAATCAAATGAATTTGACTTGCGATTTATTGCACCGGAAATTATTAGCTAAAAAATCACACCACAGATTATTACTTTTTTTTTTAAGTATATGTATGTGTATATAAATATCTTATGAAATTGTGATTCTTTCCGACACAAATTGAAGTGTCTTAATCTTAACGATGAAAACAAAGACTGATTAATCCAAAAATAAAACCGCTGTAAGTAAAGACCCGTCCCCCTTCTTCAAGGTCCATCAAGCTTCCAACGCCAATTATCGCTCTTACTGTTCGATTTTAAAAAACGAAAAAAAAAATATAATTTTCATATACAAATATAATTTTTATACTTGCAATGTACGTCATTCTCAACACACACTAATTGCTTTAATTTATACGAAAACGAAGACGATAGATAAACCTTGTATTTGAACCAAATTTGCATATTTTTCTAATTATGTAGCTCCAGCCTTAATTAAATACATTGACATTTGACATCTATTAATTTACACTTGTTTTATTAAATTACATGCCTTGTAACCAGTTTAAAACATTTCATAAATTATTTTTTTTTATATATAATTTTATCATAACCTGCCTCGCATGTATATTTAATTTTTTGCTGAAGTATTTATAATTAGATGATTTAGAGACGTGCGATAGGTTTCGAGGTACTCATGATACATGTATTCCTGCATTATTTGATTTTGGAAAAAATATGAACATTTTGGACCACGAGATTTTAATTGAATACACGTTTTGTCCCAAACTGCTAAAAATGTGTCACATTTATGAAATTATTATGATATTATGTACGTTTAAACTTAAGATTTGTATATAGCGAGGAAGAAAGCATATTTTGAAAGCAATATTTCAACCGGAAGTGAAGGTTTACTTCTTGGGCGAATAATAAGATATCTGGTGGTTGGTGTGGCGGTGGACTTGTACTTTACTACACATTGTGTAGTGGGTAAGAAATCAGAAATTTCCAGCTGCTTGTGTAGTCACTGATGCATCTGAACAACCAAATTTGTTTCTGCCTGAGAGATGATTCATGTTTCAATATCTCTATTCATTTTTAAGGAATATATTATAGGAGTGGTATTCTTGTAATGTAATGTTCGATTCATCGCGTCTTCTTGGAAAATATCAACCTTGATTTCGGAGAATAAACAGAAGTTGTCTTCTAGAACCATCGCGCTCAGTTGCAATAAACTGGGTGAGAGCAGTTGGATACAGGTTCGCTATGAGCACCATTTATCGCCGCATTCGCTCATTTGGATTGAGATCATACCATCCAAACTCTTGTATGTCTCTAACAGCCCAGCACAAAGTAGCTAGACTTCAGTGGTGCCAAACCAGACAACATTGGCTACGTGAATGGGATGATGTCATTTTCTCGGTTGAGTCTAGGTTTTATTTAAGGCACTCCGATGGACGTACACGTGTGAGAAGACCAAGAGGGGAACGATACAATTTGCAGTTTGTACAATGAAGACATACACCTGGTGTAATGGTTCGAGGTGGCATAAAAATAAGAGGCCGTTTAAAGGCAGTTTAAATACTCGACGTTACATCGATAATGTCTTACAACCAGTTGTTCTTCCTTTGTTTCAAGAACACCCAGAAGCTATCTATCAACAAGATAATGCGCCGCCTCATGTGGCAGTAATCACACAAAGATTTTTTGAAGAAAATAACGTAAATTTGATAGTTTGGCCTGCCAGATCGCCTGTAGAACATGCGCTGCGTCATCTAGCTCAGCCTCCAAACACTATAGATGAATTGCGACGAATTGGGACGAAATACCCCAGGACGCAATAGATCATCTACTTTATAGTATGCCTAGAAGGATAAATTTCTGCATTCAAGCACGTGGTGATGTTACACATTATTGACATTTCTTCAATAAAACGCTGTTTTTTCCAATTTTTCATCACTTGTTTGAGTATATGTAACAGCTTTACACACAAGTTTTCGACCGTCCCAGTCTACTCTTTCTATGTGGGGCATTTTATTTGAAACCCAGTGTATATTATAATGGGATTTACGACTACTATCCATATAGTTAAATTAACCAATTCCATAATTGGTTAATTGCTGAACAACGAATACTATACCTCGCCTTCAAGAACGATGCCTCTGACATTCCAATCCGATTTCACGTAAATTTATGATCGACGCCATCGCCATAACTTACACCACCTGCGTTTTCTCGTATCACGTTACACAAGCGCAGGAAGTAAACGCATATTTCAAACCGGAAAAGATAACGCTACGTGTCATAATCAGTACCGTACAATTAAGTCGTAGCCGACAGGACGGAAATTAATATACGAATTTTTAAACGAACTAAAAAAATCAATCGCACATTTATTTGCCACTTATCATAGTTACTTTAAACACACTTTCGTTCGATTAATTGTCCAAATTTATTCGATTTTATCTGCGGCGTTAATTCGCATATCTAGGTCACCGGTATCCGGTACCAGCTTACACACAACGTATTTGCTGCGGAAGCCTATTGAGCTTTTTCGAGAACGCTAGTTTGGTTCAATGATGCGGAACGCGTAGGGTGAATAACAAAGGGTCAACTACGACCTATGCAAATCGCATTTGTGGAATCTTCCCACAAACAGGAACGGAATATAAATATGCTCGTCAGTCCATTCACAAGATTTTAATCGATTGTTGATGAAACGCCGCGAGTTATATTTAGGTACAATTCGTGATATTGAGCGTCGACTAGCGCCCCCGGTCACGCGAATCGTGCAAAATTTCCCGAACTAACTGTACGACATTATCTGCCTCATTATTTCGCTTATAGCTAACAACAACATTCCTTCCCTACTACCCAGCGAAACGTTTTTTAACAAAGAATATCCTTGAGTACAATTTGCTAAATAAAACATCTTTCTTTTATACTAATCAGTTGTAATTCCTAAACAATTTAAAATGTAAAGATTTGTTCGATCCGATTGAAAATTAGAATATATCAAAAAGAAAATTGATTCAGGATGATAAGCGTCGATCTTCAATGATTAAACAATAATTCAATCAAGGGGTGTCGTTGATTTGAATGTAAATATATATACTCAGTGACATATAAACGGCACCACCTAGAAGGGATGGGAATTTTTGGACCAAATTTGGCAGGAATAGTGGACTAGTCCAGGGAAATAGTTAATTAAAATTTGAAACCCAATCATCAAGTAGTCGTGGGATTTTTGACGTTTGTGACGTTTTTAGAGGTGGTGATAGACAAGCAATTATCGAGTCATTTTTTGAATTTGTTCCACTGTTTCGGATCCCGTTCTTTAGGTTAAAATGTTTCAAGTGTTTAACGATGCCTAGAGGAAGGAGACCTCAAGTTTACCAGCAATTGAGTGACTTACACATTGTTGGTTTACGAGAAGCAGGTTTTTCGTTTAGAGAAATCGGCAACCGTTTGGGACGGCATCACACAACAATAATGCGTGTTTATCAAGCGTGGTCTGAACATGGGGTTGAACGTCGGAAAGAGGCACTGGGGCTCAAAGACGAACCAATGAACGTCAAGAGCGCCGCTTAAGACTAATGGTCTTGAGAGACTGATTCTCTACAACTAGATCAATAGCTGATCAATGGTTAGGTGAACAAGGTCGTCCGATAGGCTTGCGAACAGCTTATCGTCGAATAAGAACCTTTGGCTTGCTGTCTTACCGCCCACATCTTGTGCTACCCCTCACTGCTCAACATCGCCAGGAACGATTGGCCTGGTGCACGGAAAGACTTCAATGGAACTTGGAGTGGCATCGAGTTGTCTGTAGTGACGAATCGCGATTTTGTTTAGGAATGCATGATGGTCGGATGACTGTTAGACGAAGACGTGGAGAAAGGCGCAATCCTGATTTTTCGATTGCGAGGCACGTTCACCGAACTGTGGGGTTGATGGTGTGGGGTGCTATTGCTTACGGCAGTAGGTCACCCTTGCTCTTCACTCGGGGCAGTATAACCGCCCGACGCTACATTGACGAAGTGATAGAACCACATGTTCTTCCATATCTTCGAGGGCTGGAAGACCCACTTTTCCAGCAAGATAATGCACGACCTCACGTAGCAAGGGTTTCTCTTGACTTCTTTGAAGAGGCCAATGTTAATCTTTTGCCTTGGCCGCCAAGATCTCCCGATTTGTCGCCCATTGAGCACGTGTTGGACATGATGGGTAGGAGATTGATGATTCTACCGAACCCACCGTTGACAATAGAAGCTCTACGGCATGAATTGTAGGTTGCTTGGGATGCCATACCCCAAGAAGACATTGATCACCTGCTGGAATCAATGCCACGGCGGGTAAATGAGTGTATCAGAAATAGGGGCGGACCAACACATTATTAAAGAAAAATCAAAAAGATGAAGTGTTTTTTTTATCAAATTTTAATCAATTGTTACTTTAGACTAGTCCAATGTTTCTGCTTAATTTGGTCCAAAAATTCCCACCCCTTCTAGGTGGTGCAGTTTATATGTCACTGAGTATAGGTCGATTGATCTCATCGGTAGTAGCTAATTAACCACCGTAATATTTATGAGAATAAAACAAAACAAATTTCAACATGATTTTTCTTCGAGTTCTAGTACATGTTACATATTGCTTTGCTTGACCTCAGTTGCATTTCGGCTTGACGTAACGTCATTATCTGGCAGTCTGTAAACAAAAGGGACACGTGGCAATTTTTGTAAAGTAACGAAGCGCACAACTCGCACAATGCGTGCCACGTGAATTTTTGGTTGTGTGTCGTTTTGAAGTCTGCTCATCAGTAAAAGATATCGCTCTCAGCTAGGGCGTTTTCTAAGAATGTTTGTCTTTACGTTCACTGTATATTTCTCTTATTTCAATCACGTTGTGGTTTTTGAGTGAGGGTTACTTGTAAGGGATTACATTGAATCTCTTTTATAACTACATCGTTTAATTGGAGCTGACGAAGTTTTAAATCGGAATTAATATGATAATTAAAAAAAAATGTATTCATTTAAAAAATGACCTACGTTGACCACAATTAATACATTGTTCAGCCTAAAATGTAATATATAATTATTGTGCATAATGAAAATTAATCAAGGATAGGAATATCAGATAATCCTGGAGCTTTAAATCACCTTATATGTATATAATATATATTGCTGTGTTTCTGAAAACGACTGAAGTTGAGTTTGGGAAAAGATAAGACATAAAGTGTATATGTAATATACAGAAGTGTGATTTTAAGTTAGTATTAACGAAAAAAAGTTAAGCGGATGAATAAAAATTTTAAGATCGCAACTACTGCAAAAATAACCATAACGAAAAGGATTGGCTAGAAACCAATCAGTAAATTGGCACAACTGCAGTCGCGTGAATGTTAGTTCCGGGAAAACGAAACGGCTGCGATGCAGATGGCAGCATACGGAAAAATTTAGTTGTGAAAAAGTACTGAAATTTTGTGAAGAGGGCTCTACGCGAGTGAAACAGTGGAAGGAGAACTCCAGCATCGTCCACGTTCGATCCTGTCAGGAGTGATAAAGACGACTTGAAAAAAATATTGTTGATTTTATTATATACATGTAAAAATATTACACAATTTATTTCAGCAGGTTGCTAAGGTATAAGTACACACACGTTTAAATCCATATACGTTGAATACGGAACGGATTGATTATCATATTATGCTATAAATAATTTATTTCGACTATGCTAATTTGTCGCATTAGAAATAAGATTTAATCGCAAATGAATTTACATACGCAGCGACGTGTATTGTGGTAAAATTCATTTGTCTAGCAAATGATTAAATTGATTAAACAAGTAACCGACATGTCGACTTATGGCATGGTTGCGATTTTAGAATAATAATGAACAATCGAAACGCCAATATGTCGATTTATGGCATGCCAATTAAATAAACAAAAATGATGTTGTCAGTAACACTTTTAATATGGCGATATGTGGCAAGACGAAGTGAAAAATAAATAAATACTCAATGTGCATATTTAAATGTGGTAACAGTAACGTAGAAACTAGAATAAATTGTAAATAAAGATTTATTGTTATTAAATAAGTGTATTGTTTCAGTTTGAAAGTTACCAAAAATGACTCATAAAGATGTTTGCAATGACTAGAGAGAGGGGAGAGAACCCATTGTTGCTCCGAGGAACTGTTTGTAGACTTCACCTTCAAACCTATTGTAGGTATTTTTGAGACAGTGCTCACATAGACCATCATATCCTCCGAGATATGCAATTTAGGTCTAAGAATATATACTACTTCGTATATTGGAATATTTGTAAACAACGGTGTCAAAGCCTGTTTTTTTTCCAGGTGCTCCAACTTGTTGGTTCCGTTTCTTTAGTTGTGTAAGTTGACTCCTTGAGAATGTTGCATATTTTGGTTTGTCTGCTAGTAACGCGATGTCAATTTTCTTTAGGTTCCTCAGAGCCATCAATTCAATCTTCGGAGAGGTTTTGCCGAACAAAATTTTTGAGATGTTTGTTTGGCGAATTGTTTCTGAAGTATTTTCGGGGAACTTGTGTATAGTCGATTCAAAATTGCAATCTTTTCCCAATGCATATGTAGTTGCCTTATCAAGTTGACAATTAGTGTTATAAACCATCTTCTTGACGCCGGCTGTTCAATGCGATGGTTTCTGTTCTTGAGCTAATGCTCGAATTTTCGAGCAATTAGGCGGCAACTCGCACTACCACCCAGGTCAACTTGTAAGTTCCTTTGTAAAAACATAAACATAGTAAAGAGGTCAGAGAAGGTAGCCACCAAAGATCATATATTCAACACAACGAACTGAGAAATATCCTCCAACACCGACCAAGAATATATAGAGAAGCCATCGAAATCGAAAAACGAGAACACAGCATAAAAGCACGAAATGATGCTCGAAGACGTCCATACTCTGGGAAACCAGTGCTAATCCATAAAAATGTAAAGCCAAACCCCCTGCGAAAATAACAAGTGGAAATCAACCACTTACGCAAGGACCATAGGTAGTGATAGCGGGCCATTACCTGAAAATCATTACAAGGACCTTGCAGGGGAAAATCCACTGCGTAGAGTAACACGGAATCAAGCTAAAGAGTAAACAATTATCGCAATAAATTGAGTCGACACAACGACTAGTACTAATCGAAGTTAGACAGCCGATTAAAGCCACTGCACCATGAATATGATTAATGAGGTTCCATCGAAACTAATTTGATCGTTGTCTCCGGTGCAACAGAGCGAGTAATTATCGACGATAAAGCCAAGAATTTATTTTTACTTGAATATCAAGTCAATTTCGAACAGCAATTTTTACGCCGAAGTACAACGATTAAAAATGTCGACCAGTGTCCGAAAATTATCACCAAGCAAATGATGAAAATCGCGTCATTAAGGAGCACAACGACCCGATAAGCTACATCTATGTTCCTTATTCTATTTTATATATATACTTTCCACCTTGTAGATTTTATTTATGTTTAAACTATTCACAGAGTGTATGAATACTTTGAATTATTTTATATTTTAAATGTTATTTTGGTGAGATGCGATACTAAAACTGGCGTGGATCACAGGGCATCAGGATTTGAAGCGCAATACTGAATCGGACTTGCTGGCAAGAGGTACCTATCACAAATTCATAGGACCTAAATTAACATGTGGGATCTCTATGGAGTCGTAAAGACCGAGCTAAAACGTCAACTTAAGTAGCACCACACAAACTGGTGGAAAAATAGATAAAAATATCGACTGGCCAACTGCAACCTCAATACACACCAACACCGTATAGGAAGAGCAGACAGCTCCATATGCAGCGGCTGTGGTATCGAAGAAGGATGCAGCGAGCGGGGTGATTTAAAGAGTTAACCTCCAGCTAGTCCATTCCTTGACTGCCTTTAGGCAAAATCTGTGATTATTCGAGGAACCATCGGTCAAGGAAAAGGGTAACAAGAAATATACTAAGGAGCTTAATTGATCGGAGGGTTGGTGCGAAGGGATCTACGTGACAATCTATTGGAAAGGTACTGGAATTGAATCGAAAATAATGAGAATTGCAAAAATTTATATGAAAAGCATTGATAACCGGTTATGGCTGCAGCTGGAATCTTGCCATTTACATTTATTTCTAATTTAAGATTGTTTCCCTTTCCTGAATCATTTTCAGCCTACCCATGTTTGAATTTAGCAAAATTGAATGAATAACTACATAAAAAGTGTTCCGTAATTTTATTAATAAGCTTAGAGAAAAGTGAAAAACAGCAGGGATGTTAGTAGTTAGTCTGTATCAGTTACTAACATCATCTACAAGAGTAAGTGAGTAAACTAAAAATATCCAACAAACATAAAACACAAGCTGGTGCTAGTAGAGACTGGGGAGCTGACGCCTAACGATGAGAAGTACATACCGAGAATATATCAACGTACACGACGCGATGATTCTCATAACCAAGAAACAGAAGAGTGATGAATTTTACATAAATCTTGTGGAACTATATTTTGAGGTCTTAGGATATGAGATTAATCTACAAAGTGAACATTAAAACATACACAGTCAACAGTATTTTTATTACAACGAGAAAATTATCGTCGAGCACTTTTATATTTCATCATTATGTTCACTAATTTTTGTCTTCTTCCATCACAGTACTCCTCAGGTCCCATATCCCTATTCTAATGTTATATTTGTAGTCTGTTGCCATGTATTCCATACTTATGGTTCGTTTCAGTTTTTTGGATTTTTTCTATCCATTAATTTCTTGTCCATATTCTCGTCGTCTGTCCTAATTTTGTTGTGTCCTGTTTGTACCTTTACGTTTCCCCTTTCACTTTTTCTTCTATTTCATTTCGAATTTCTCTCTCTTTTTTGGTCATATCATTATTACTGTATACTATTTGATGTTTTAGGACCCTCCGTTTGTTCTGCATTGTGTCCTTTTTATTCAGTATTTTAATTTTCAATAAAATTTTATATAAGTATATAATTTGGTTATATAATTTATAAATGCATATTTCCCAAAAATGGTATTATGCAACCATATATTTGTCATGTGTGTAAAGTGTGAACAGCGGATTCAAAACATCATTAACAATATTAGTACTATTTTGCACACATTAAACATAGTAGCTATATCTACAATACATAAAAAATAAATTCTCCATACTCAAAAATTAAAACAAATAATTTACATAATTCATTTTTTTATATAATTAATATTACAATTTTTTGGGCTTAAACCTTTGCGTATGTTTCATTGTACTTATGTATCTATGTTTCACCTCCTTTAAAATCAAACAACGATCCGCATTTCGCAAAATAATTATGAAAAATAAAAAGTTATTTTAATCACAGCAAACATAAAGAAATCGATGAAAATTGAATAAAGCTAATATAACTTGCTATGAAAAATGGAATCACAATAGTAACGTCTCTTCGTCGTCGTCTAAACACTAATCACATAGATCACATACAAATTGAAAGTAAACACTCTGGAGTTGACGCAAATAATTAGTAGCCAAAATGAATAAACAACGACGCACCACGCAAGACTCAAAGGTCGGGCAGTAATTATTTACAACGGGGTGCGAACAACAAATTAAAAATTCTTAACAAACATGCATCGATTGACAAGATTAAAGGAAAGTGTAGATCAACCAAGACAAATAGAAGACTAAACATAGTAAAATAGCTAGAACAACACAAGTGAAAAAAATATATACAAAGAAGAAACTATTTTGGAAGTTGAACAGTTACGTTTGGAAACTACTCGTATACAAAAAGAGACAGATTAAAAGATTGAAAGATGGAGAAGCACATGGAACTGATCAAATTACACACATGTTTAAAAAATGGTAAATGGAGGAAGGGGCTTGCCACTAAAAATAAAGTGTGAAGGAATGCTAAAACAATGGGAAAAAGGCTGATTGTGCCAATATATAAAAAAATGGGATCATAAGGATTGCAAAAATTACAGGATAGATATATTAATGAGCTCAACAATGAAGATGATGGAACAAATACTAGACAAAACGACCAAGAAAACAAGTATCAACAGTACAGTACACAGTGGTTTTAGAAAAGTTAGAAGCACAGAACCGTATATTCTCGTTAAAAGAAATAATAAGTAGAACACTGGCAACGTCAAAAACAGCATATTTAGTCTTAGTTAGTAGAACGAAAACATGGAAAAGTCTAGAGAGTAATAAATTGCCTGTACAAGAAAACCAGAAACTGTGTTATCAGTAAAAACCGGCCGAAATACTTGTAACCAAAGAGGGGGTAAGACAGGGGGGAGTTAAAGTCCGCTGCTGTTTATAACCTAAAGGATAAAGTAATGCACGAAACAGAAATCGAAACCACGGTATGTAGAATACAAAAAACTTGAGAAGATTGGGATCACAATGGCGTAGCCATTATAGCAAGGAATTAAACAGATCTGGGTGAAAACTTGAAGGAATGGAATGCAGCCCTAAAAGATCAAGGGGTGAACATGAACAAGGGTAAAACAAAAAATATGGTAGTATCAGAAGACATGAGACGGTCACAAACAAAATTAGAGGGAGATATCGAACAGGTCAGCAATTATCAATACCTAGGAATGCTGCTGGATGAAAATGGTAAGCAGGGGGTGGAGCAGAATAAGAGACAACAAACACGGTATATTGTGCAATGGTAGATAAAATGGAAATAACAAAAATGCGAGTGTATGCATAGTAGTGCAATATATACACCTATTTTAATTTACAGGTGTGAAATTTTAGTGATAACATCAAAGAAAAAATTAAGGCAGTAGAAATGAAATATTTTACAAGAATGAAGAAAATAACCAGAAGAGACAAAAGAACTTGGTATAAAATCAATAGAGGTGTATATACAAAAACAACTACTAGGGTGGCGGGGAAAATTCAAAGGATGAATGACAGTATGACAGTAACAGATTTGGGGGGCATACCCAGAGGAAAAAGGAAGGGCCAAAGAACAAAGGCGACTTGTAGTAATAGGAAGACTTTTAGAGAAGAAGGGGATAACATGGACTGAGGCAAATGAACTTGCACAGAATAACGAGATATTGAAGATTTTTATTAAGAGTTGTTAAACTCTTACACCCTACACCTTAGGATAGAAGGGTTTTGATTTTACATACGAGGGAGAGGTACAGAGGGTAGAAGGCTATATACAAAATAATAACTAATGAAGCTATATATACAAAAATAAGAATGTAAGCAGGGGACAAAAAGTTGATACTCTGAAAAGCAAAAAAATAATTTTGCATGTTTGATCTTCACTGTGTTTTTCGGTGTATATACATATGTCAACAACGTACAATTTAACAGTTTTAAGGCAAATTCAATCCATAGAATGTAAACTCACACCAAACACTGTCAAAAAAGTGTGGATATTTCACTTCAGGAAAACGGAAAAGTATGTAATTACATAAAATAAGACTAAATAAGGTGGTTAATAATCGGGTCTGCAGGTAATATCAACAGAAACATATACAAATTTGTCCAAATTCACAGTTATCATCTTTTAGAAATGCAGTTTCGTGATTAATGAAAATAAAATATTTAATTTAAATCGTTCATGTAGTTGTTCAATTTCGGCACATCAGAGACGAGAATTCACGGCGGATCATGAGATTAAAATTTCATTCTTGCCGGTTTTTTTACCTATTCGGGTCCCAGCATAGAGAGTGAATATACTTTTGGTTCTAAAAGTGAAGAAGTAAAGACTAAATTGTGACAGTTCGTAAACATAATGATAAATAGTGAACAAACGTTTATGTTTATAATCGTCGATTTAACAGTAATTCTTGTTATTAAAAATAAATTCTTAATTATATTTGTCATTATTTTATCGAAAACTAATGAATCCGAATCATAGTACCATTTTTATGAACCCTAAACCTGTGATTTTGCGTCAATTATCTCAAAAATGTTAACTTCTTCTATTGCCAATTTAATTTGATGAGACATTAATTTTCCATTACTGGTAACACAAACAACGAATTAGTTACAAACTAATGCGTTCCCCATTAGATTAACATACTGATAATTATAACTTACTTTGAGTGCTTGGGCGGCTTCCTCGTGAGTGGCATTGCGTAGGTTGATGCCATTGACGCTGAGAATTTGATCGCCCCGCTTCAGCTCGTTACTGACGTCCGCCGGTCCTCCGGCTAATATAAACGATATGAAGATTCCTTCGCCATCTTCACCACCGACGATATTAAAGCCCAAGCCGGAGTTGCCCTTGTGAAGGACGACCGTTCGCACCTCTCTGCAAAAAGAGAAACCCCATAAGTGATAGCGCAATCGATTTCTACGAATTCCGCAAGCGCTCCGATACGATCAGAGATCAAAGTGTAAACTTCATCGCGCGTCGGGAGTCCGTGCTGAAGACGGTCTCGACCGCGCACTCCCGCTGTATTATTCATCATCACGAACAGAGAGAGACAATCGCTATATTTAATATAGCATCTAATTAAGTTAATTGTGTAATTAATGAGACGACGGTGACACGGCGTTTCGTAGAATTTCTAATTATCGCGGAATGGAAAAGGCGACGGGAAAAATATGGAAGTGGAACTATCACGAAATATTATCTACACGTCAAAGCGTAGAAAGTCGAACACGGGTTAGCTTGATCACGTTGATTTAATCAGTTTGATTAATCGTATCGAGAAATTACGTGACGGGTGCTCCTAACTTGGTCTGGAACGTGATAGTAACATCGCAGACATTTCCAATCGAGTCAATGAGTTCGCTGCATTATATATATTCTCAACGGACTGCAAATTTTATAACTATCAAGGAAGCTATTTCAGTCGCGGTAGAGACATTAAACATAAAACTACCTCGGACATATTCTTTTACGACAAAACGTTACCGGGCGTTTTAAAAGTTGTCATGTGAATGGTTATTAACATTTAATGCATTTAACTATAAAGTTTATAGTCGAATAAATTTATAATTTTATAGACGATGACGATTTCCGAATGATAAGGAATGTTGACACCAGTTATTAGATAAATTCGTTGGCGCACAACCACAACAGTGAAACCAATGAACAACAATAAGAACGTTTATAATGCAACAGAACATTTTATTTTTTGAACTACTAAATCCACAACCAACTTCGTTAAATAGAACCTGCAATGTTATTTTATAATCAGTTAAATAAATAATAACTTAAATAAGTTAAGGTTTAAAAAAATTACTCATACTTTGGATCAAAATTTAATCGAAAATTCTTACAATAAACATATTTGTTTATTAGAATTGCATTGAAAGGAAGAGCAATTTGTTTGATCGAAAAAGGCCACACCATTGTTCTGGAAATTGAAATATTTTGTAGGAGGGTTCAAAGAAAAATTAGTAGTTTCTGACAACCCTGATTGAAATACAGCGTAACAACCAAACACCACCAAAGACGCAGATGTATATAAATAGCTTTACGTCTACATCCTAATTATATGCAGGAGGACAATAAAATCTATTTTTCCAGGAAGATTCGACAAAATTGCACATAAATAAAGTTGTACAGAAAAGAATTCTCTAAAATAAAGTTCCGACCAGTATAGGTCTATCTGTGAGTTTAGAAACGGGGTTAAAAGTAGTTAGATGCACCGGGCTAACGATATATCGAGCGGTTTGGGCAGCGTTTTGCATAATTGATAATTCCTGGTCGGGAAAATTCCAAGATCGCACGTAATTTATCGGTGTCAGTATTTTATGTCAAATTGATCTCTTCGCGCGAGCCACTTGACGTTGTATGATAATTATCGGTTAATTAACTTATTTTTAATGAATAACTTTGTTCAAATTAATTGCAATTTCAAATTATTATCTTATTGTGATTTATTGGCAGATAATGAAACTTAGTTCAGAAATGAAATCATTGATAGAAAATCACCAATAAAAAGGACACATTAAAACTTAATTCAAGTATTATGTTCTGCAGAAGAAAATGTTTTTTTTTTCGTCTGAATAAGGAATAATTTTATTTTAAGCCCACTCCTAGCTTCGTAGATTTTCTTTCCTTTTTCTGATTTTCTTCGAAGCAGCTGAGTCGAGCGAACAAATAGGAAAATTGAGTTTTTGATTAGTTTGGGTTGGATTTGGTCGGGTTGTGTTGGGTGTGGTTCGGTAGCGTTGGGCTGCGTTTGCTTGAGTTATTCAAATAGTCAACGTGTGTTTGTCACAACCAGATCAAAAATGCAGATCATTCGAATATTATAATAGAAGCCATTAAAATGGCCAACCCAACTTGGAGTGTGTTCGGCGTTTGCTTACTTTGAATAGAAAAAAAATAGAAAAATTGAATTTATCCTTTTTTGTTTTCTTTCAAATGGACATAGTCGAAGTGGACGAATAGAAAAATTAGTTTTTGATTGGATTGGGTTGGGTTGACCAATTTGGTTATTCTATAAACTATCTCCAAATGCATCGTAAAAGCATTGTCAGTTATTCCAAAGATGTAACTGAATTAAATTTGCTTCGATTAAGTTTGATTTGAACGGACTGAGTGAATTTGAACGGACAAAGCACCCCAAATTCTTAAAATGAAGCCAGCAAATGAAACGACAATTACAAAACAAATAATATCGCAGAAAAAATCATAGTTGCACAGATAAAAGAAATTCGATTGATTTTAAAAACATTTATCCACAATTTTACAATAACTGAAGCACGATAACCATCCAAAACTTTTAAAAATAATTACATTAAAAGTTAATTAATTTTTGATCAATTTAAAATAATCGTTTGGTGGGATAGATTATTTTTGGAATGAAAGGCAATTAAAAATCAATATAAAATTGCATATTAAAAAAAATTGCCACCCACCCAGCACCAGTCTTCCTTTTTGTGACCATAATTGTTTTAAAATGTCAGACTTTGACATTATGGGTGAAATTCATACGGAGATGTTTTAAATTATTATTAATTTTGAATTTTTTTTGTAAATACGTTTATGTCCTCAGGGGCTGATATGATTGGGTTCGGTTGGGATAAATTGCGATTAAATTAAATTTGTTTAGAACAAACAGCAAACAATCTGTAAAAAAGACTACGTTCCAAACTAAATTTGGTTCGGTTGGACTGTCTAAATTGTCAATATCCAAAACCTGCAATTGTAAAATAGCAATTTTTGTTATACAACGCAAAGCACAATGGAACTGTTGCGAAGCGAGTCAAGTTTGCCAAACTTTATTAAATTGACTGTCAAGTCATTTTCAAGAGCACAAAATTAATCCAGCTGTAAAACGATTCGCTTTCAAACACGTCGGTAAAACAAAGAGGGTATACGAGATTGGATGTATAGTCCTTCGAAAATGAATCTAGATCGAGTCCGAGTTCTTTAGCAACAGACTGAAACACACTTGCATTTGCACTTTGTTAATCAAAACTTTCTGAAATGCACCGAATCATTAACGAACCATTTCGCGTTGCGAAACTTCCATGCAATAAACTTTACTTTTTGGAGAAACTATTCCCAACGCAACACAACCCAAACTATTTCGAGTGACAAGGAGGCTCACAAATGCATGTTCAGAATTATTTCCTCCACTGAAAACTCAAATCGAAACGACGGCATAAAATTTAACTTTCGTACAATACAAAAAGTACATGGTTTCAGACAAGTACCTTATCAGACGAAAATAATTTGAAATAGCAAAAGAAGCAAAAAAATAGAATAGCAGGGGGTGAATCAGATTGGATCAGATTATACAGAGTTAAAAGAATCTTGGCGACGAAGTTTATATGAAAATGATCTAGCCAGCATAGGTTTTTTAGGTTCTATCGATTTCTGAATAAAACTCGAGCATCTAAAAGATAATTGTCGAGGAAACTGTGGATTCTGCTATTTATTCTGATTCGAAATCTGAAGAGTACCAAGAAGAAGTCGTTGAATATACCACGATCACAATTTACAGAAATATAAAACGGACCAATTTGACTTCAAATTCTTATACACAACTAGTTTTTGATTGACAATCACAAATAAGGTTTTCACTAAAACATATAAATATTAATCTGCGAGATATTTTCGATCATAATGCAGAGGCGTCATACAAGCACAATGTCACGGATTGATTTTGCTGACATTTAGGCACGTAATCGAAATAAAATTGCAAAATTAGAGAACCACAATCGCGGTCATCTGAATCGGGTGCGCAGCACCGCAATTGTTCAAACTGACGAGCTGATGCTGGCGTAAAATTCGGAACTGGCACAAAGTGGTCACGTTGAATCCGAATAAATTAACATGCGTGTTTTGATCCAAACATTTCTGCATTGCGTAACACCTCCCATTCGCTGTATTCTATTGTCATCAAGAGCAGTCATATTGTGCAGGCTGTGTACTCCTACATAAAAGAATATTGCGCTCAATGCACTACACGCTCTACTAAGTCCTGCAGTCAATTATAAAATTAGTTGTAACTGAATCGTCCGTATTCAAATGAATTTGTATCAATTAAAACTTCTGTTTATCGCAACTGGATTAGCGCGGAGTAAATGACTGGAGTTAAAATAAAATCATTAGGAAATGGAAATGAATCGATTGGGGTCGTTGAATCCGTTCCGCCGTGTCGAGTATGGATTTTCCTCCATATAGTACTAATTAGATTAGATCGACCACTCTTGTTTCTGGCAATTTCAATTCCAGACTTCTCTCGCATTTTCCGTATATTATACGAGCATCGCTGATGAATATTGCATTAACATTTCTTTCATCAAAATAGATACGACGTTTATTGTCGTGGCCAGCTGAGACGATGTCATTAAATTATGTTGGAAACGTATTCGCCGAAGACACCATTATCATAATAATGAAATTGCAAACTATTAGGACAGCAAAGTGCAACGTTCACGTCGTGTGAGTACTACCTGAAGGCGTTGCCAGATTCAATGTGAAACATGTAGTAGTAAATATATCAATACGAGTCAACAAAGTGTCTGTTATGTCGGTCGCCTCTCTTATAGTTGATGTAATAATGAAGGTCTTTAGCAAATCTTATCTTCAATCAATTAATCAATCTTGAATATCCTTTGTTCCCCTCTCATATAACTTTAATCGATTTCTTCCCATTTTGATCTTATTATCTTATTATCATTATTTACTAAATTTTGCTACATTTTTCAATTCATATATCACCAACCGTCTCCCTGCTTCCTGCTAGCCTTTCATACCCCGTTTCTTGCGACACATGCGTTGACCTTTACAGGTTCAACGCCCTCTTCAAACTCACCCTGCAACATTTTCTCCAACTTCCGTTCCTCTCACTCGCAACACTTCTGTTTCATACATTAATATCCTCTTCACACATGTCTTCCACACCATTATCCACTCCTCAAACGTACATTTTCTCCACAGATTCCTCGTTAACGCTTCTTCTGCCTTTCTTGCTTTTCCGCACATATACATCATATGCCCTTCGTAACTGTTATTCTCTCACAACATACAACCTAATTACATTAACTCCTTCACCTCTTCAATCATTCCTCCCTTCCATATCACTTTCACTCCGCTCCAATTCCATCCCTTTCCTAAATACTATTATTTTAGATTTGCAAAAGTATATAACATGAACGATGCCAGTGACTTCGAAGTCGAGAACGGGGAAGATGTTTCACTCGGTCATGACATTGTTTACTTAAGTTTGACCTACGAGATACTGAAACAAATAATACTGGGAAACACAGTGGTATACCAAGTAGGTAGAGATTTAAAAAAAATGTAAAGTTGAAAGCCACTAAATTATGGTTAAAGGCACCCTTATATGGAGTCGAAACACGGAGAAGTACAAACATGTACAAGAGGCAATGGGCATGTATGCAATAACAAGGTCCTTATGCATATCACGACAAGATCTAATACGAAACGAAGTGGTACAACGATGGGTGCGTAAAGTTCCATATTAGATTATATAAGTAGAAGACAGGTGATGTGGTATCGTGACGTTGATGATAATTAATGGAATAGCAACCAGGAGAACGAAGGAAGCGAGAAAGATTGAAGCAAGAGTGGCAGCTTGATTCGCAGAGATCCATGAACGATAAGAACTTGACGGTGTTCGATTCCGATGATCATAAGGTGTGGATAATATTCATCTGACACCATCAGAAGTTGCTGTGACTCTGCCTAATAATATCGAATATAACACGAACATAATTAAATGCTTGGATTGCACACTAAACAACAAAAGAAGTACCAAGAACGAAATTGATTGCAGAATATTGGCAAAAAATAAAACACAGCTTCCATTGGGTAAGAGTAAACTTAAACAATATCCAGACATTAAGAGGAATCTAGGTAGTGGAGGAACTGCGGTATCTAACGATGGTTGTGAGAGGCACAACCTTCAAATCCAGGGGTAAAGCTTACAAAACTATATTGAAACAAAAGCAACCGGAATGCTTCGAACAACTAACAAAAACAAAAGCAAAATACGGTAATAACAGGAAAAGTAATAGAGGCGGAACCCCAAGAAAACAGGGGGTGGTCAACCATTTAAGAAGAAGCACAAAGATAATATAATAACACTCGTAATGTTCAAAATGATTTCAAAGTATAATATGTACCAATACTCCATAAGCAATATCTTTTTTAAATGTACGTTAATGTATACTGTATATTGCAATAAATATATTTGATCTTCAGTAGATTCTTTTGCTTATTAACATAATATTCCGGAACACAAACAAACACAAAAAAACAAACAAAAACTCCAATATCAACAAAGAAGTCCTAAAAATAACAGATTTATTCTTGATGTAAGACTATCACACTGTCAAAAATCAAGTTGAAGAAATTGTTCCTTCTGGGTGTAAGACTTCTAATGTCAGTGAGTATATAAACGTTTTCTATAGTTTCTTATGGTAAGACGAAATTATGTAATAAAAGTCGGGAAATCTTAAGTCGAAAACCTTATGTGGCACGTTTACAAGACCACCATCAAAATCGGCGAGCGTTAGCAACAATTTTTTTACTTTCCTAGCTTTATCGAAAAATTTAAAGGTTTTTTTCATTTCGCACAGCAATTACTATCAATTAATGGTGCAATTCTAAGTAAACTGTTTGGTGCAAGAGTTTCAAGTTTCTTATTTTAACACACAGTAAATTAGAATGTTAGGTGGACAAATCTGAATAGGAGTTTGAACGGAATTAGGCATCAGACACGGAAAATATCTCTAGAATACCTAAGGAAGATAATAAAAAAAACAGAAGAAAATGGTCAAGTTATAATTTAAGTTTACGTTAACGCAACTAGACAATACTGACTTTTAATTTTCAACTTTATTTGTAATTTTAGATAAATAACATTTTTGGATTTTCATTGTGGATATAAAAAATTGGACGAAATTTGCGAGCGAGAATATTAAACTCGCAAATTATTTCAACTAAAACATCCCAAAATACATATTATGGAGCCTATGTAGATTACTTTGGTAGAGGCAGGCATTAGAACCCAGTTTATTTATGACACACTTGATATAACAAATTCGGTATATCATTCAGTATTTGCAGTTGTTGAATCAGTTAACAATATGTTGATAATTTGCAAAACATTGGATTTCTGTCGTGAGATGTAATTGAATTTCGCTTGGGAAAATAGTACTTCAAGGCCTGCAATGAATTGTTTTCATATTTCATTGCAAGGGATTTCTATATGGGCAGTTTTAGACATTCACGAGAAAAAGCTTGAGAAAGTTTTTGACTCTATTAGATCTCATTGGAAGCAATTTTCACTTTCTCAGGTCACGACTGCTTTCATCAAATTTGGAATTTGTAACTTATTATGAAATATTGCAATTAAAAACACACAAAAAATTGCTAATCTAGTCAACTTCCTAACCCTTAAAGTTCCAGGATTTACATTGAAAATAAATATTTACTGTCGAAAGACTAAATTAAAGACACCTACTATTTTCATTTACTTCTTAAATTATTGGTCATAAGGCACAATTCAAAACTACAAACCAAAACCAAAACCACAGACGTGGCAGATAATGTGAGGATAGTGTACCATATGGTAAAGTTATATGAACCCATACAACTCAAAAAATTACAGTTAAAAACAAATTTGCGCGAATTTTCCAAAACTTCTCAAACTACGTCCGTCAGCGTGGAAGCGAGAAGTCTATTTTAAACCAAAAACAAAACAAAAATATTCACACATCTAGGCGAGGAAAACGCCACGCGCTAAAAATAGAACGGCACTAAGAACAGGGCGAGGTAGACATGCAAACACGAAGTGGAAGAATTTAAGCAATCCAATTAATTAATCATATGGGGGGAAAAGACACCAAACTTTGTTCAACTCACCGACCATAACACTGTCGGGTTAGGGCCATCGAACCGGCATCTTCTATTCATATCGAAAGGACGACGACGGAATCGAGACGCCGGAGGCGACTGGAGGCACACAGTCAATTGTCACAGGCGATTCTAACGACATGACCTACCGCAAGCGAAATTTCGCACCGAATCAAGGCAGACGACTGTGTGTGTCTAACTCGGGATCACGCTTGCGCCCTCTAGTCAACCCCACAGGTGGCACAATCAATATCGTAAAAACCCTTCAATATCGGCACGAGAAAAACGTCCATCAGCGCGCGATCTCCATCTGGGATTGTTTTTCGTCGGCGGCATTCATTTGAAATTGAACTTCATTGTGTCAGGGGGGTCGTTTTAAAATTGTTTGTTATGTGTTTCGAATGCGGGATAGTCGACAATGGAAAATGGAGGGCCAACAATTGACGGACGGGATTGCATATGACAGTGCAAACACCTGGTTTAAATTGGATGAAAAATGGAAATGTTATTTACGTTTGAATTAACAGATGAAAATGAAAAACAAAATATAACGAAAAAAGTCTAAAAAATTATGATAATACATAATAATCTAACTAATTGAATTCAACTAACTTGTAAAACTGACGAAGTACAGCAATTAAACTCCCATGCAAGGGAACAATACTACAATAGATTCATTAAATTTAATAACAACATTTAATTAAAACTTAATTATCATAAATATGGCTGAAAATGTGTAATTTCATCTCATTGTTACGATAAACTTGACATTAAAAAAAATCATGCATGTGCGTATTACGTATGAAAGAACGTATTACATAATAAAACATTTGATTGATGCATTAAGGAGGAATCCTGCTTTAGGAGGCCTTAAAATAGCGTTTTTGGGGGAATTTTTTTAGGGCAGAAAAAAATGAGCAAGTCTAGTGAACTTTTTAGAGCATTTTATTGCATATTTGAGCATTAAAAAAAATATGTCGAGAGAAAAATATTTAAACGGAACCGATTTTTATGCACATTTGTGCAACACCTTTCAATTGCAATTTACAATCGGTGGGAAAGATGAGCCCGTAATTTTTGTCTGAAACAAAAAAAAACCAAAGAAAATGGTAATTCTTATATATTTTCTTCTATGTGAACTAAAAAAAAACCAAATTTTGAAATTCAGATTTTTCTCAGGTTTGAAAATAAATGTGCTCTTTGCAGGAAGAGAAAATCATTTCAACTTGCTAAAAAAGTTGTTTAGAATTTTTTTTCATTAATCTTTTTAGTTCAAATAGAATAGAATGCTACTGAAGCCAACAAAAGTTTTGTTTCGTTTTGATTGCTTGTCTAGTTTTCTCGCAATCACGCCCACCAATTTAGAAAAATCGTAAAAACGAAAATTCGAGAAAACGTGCTCTAAAGTTTACGATCAGGAAAAATGTTAATTTTCGATTACTTACGGAATATCACGTTATAATCCTACTATACCTCTTACGAACTCAAAATATTGTTTCGAACGACCGATTGAACTTTTTTCAGTACATAGTTCGGTGTTATGTTACTGCAGGGAGGGGCGCGCGTTTCGTTTGTCCGAGCGTTCATGCGTTCATATATTTTTGCTCGACACCTCACTGTGTTTAGTGCTGTATCTTTCAAAATATTGCGAATTAGCCGCTATAACTTTTTATACATATTCTTAGATATATTAGGCATAGATTTGAGCAATAAGAAACAAATCGATTTTTTGAGTCTTCTAAAGCAGGATCCCCCCTTAATAAGAACATTATTAGATAATTATTAAAATATCTATTAAAATATATATCGTACTTATTATTACTAGTCACAGAACAATTAACTTATGTGACGTTATCCAACAAGAATCAAACTCTGTAACTATATCGAAACTTTCATCATTTAATTCTACCTTCATACGTCAATGAAAACGAATGTAAGGAAAAAATATATTTCTTCAGTTTAATTCAACTTTCGCATTGATTTCGTTGTTGTTTTCATTTCATTTAAATTTATTATTAAATATCGCAAGGTTCTGTTCAATTCAATTTGTTTCAATTTTTTTATGTTTACGTTGATTTTATCTTAATTTGCTTTAAAATTCCTTTGGTTCTTCTTTGCCTTAATTTATTTTTTATTTACTTAGTTTCAGACGTATCGGTCAATTTATTTTTCAGTTTTCTTTGCCTATACACACTAAGGTCCGATTGTATAATTTAACATGAGTTGAAGAATGTTTGGACAAAGTGATTTTATAAACCCTTCTTGAATATCCTATCTTACCGGAAGCAGATGAGGATATTCAAATGAGATTATCCTTTTCTTCTCTAAGATTAATTCTGGAAACAGGAAAATGAGGACGTATAGCACATGAAGTTACCAGTTATGCTAATGACATACAGGGGTGATGATAAACAAGCAATGTTATTAGTTATGGAATTTGCCTTTGAACCAATAAATGAAAGGATGTGTAAACTGGGCATGGATTAAACTTGGGAACGATAGGAAGAGGGGAAGATTTATAGTCTGTGAGTGAACAGATTGTGGCCAAGGGACTTGAAGGAAATCATTACCCAAATGAAGACGTGTAATCGAGATGGATTAACGCAATAATGTCGATGAGCATACAGTCGTTCTTTCTTAATGGACGTACATTTGAGGTTTTCTGATCTCAGCTGTGATTATTTAGATGTCATCGTGTTTGTATATTAATCAGGTACATGACGAGACCCAGATCTCATGTTAAATTGGCAATGATTCGTGGTTTTCTAGGCTAGGCACGACGATTAAAAAGACGAGTTACTCACAATATCACATAACGCTAATTTAAGCAACTATTTCTCTATATTTCATACTAATGCTACTAATGGTTTTATTCAATGTTATGTGCTAGGCGACTATGTTCTACCTGCCAATGTGTCACAATAAGTTTACAATTTGAAACTACAATTAATTTTAACTAATTGAAAAATATAATTTCTGAACTTAGTATTATCACTAAAACCTAATTAATACACAATTATCGCGTATTGTGACGTCATACGGCACTCGCAAAGAGGTCAACGCGACATAAACGACGAACCACCAAATAATAAGCGCGCCGCAAGACGTCATTCGTTGTGCAAAAGTGCGAGTTTTGAACGATTAGTTTGGCGGATCTCGCTCGATTGGCATCGTAACTTTTTATCGTGCAAAATGGCACATTAACAAGCCGACGTCACAAAACTCTATAAGGAATCGAATCGACGGGGCATATTTATCTTCAACCGTTTCGAAGCTGGAAACGGCTAAAGACGAAAAATATTTTTGCGAAACGCGAAACTGCGACGTTGACCTCGCCCAACTCCAGTAAAAAAGATATGATGTCCATGCAATTCCATTAGCAAATTTAACTCTACAATTTCAATTATGTGCAATTTTGTCGTACCTCGTATCGTTCGAGCAGCGCGAAAAAACTGAGCATCGCCCTCGTCGGCGTTTAGTTCCCTCCTCGACCAATGGAAAGGCCTGGTGTACTTTTTCTCAATGTTAAACGCATACGAACATCGGGCGCTATCGTTTGAGCGTTTGATTGACTTATCACAATTGATGTATCAATAATTCGATTACTCAATAAGAAAATGATCTTAATGTAAAGTAATGAGTTAAAAACTAAATATATTCATTATAACTGCAATTCTTAAATATATTTGTAATCAATAACCAGTGCAAACTTTACATCCTAAGCTTCACGCAGTTCGCACGGTATTACAATTATTCTGCCTATTTTAGCTGAAACATTGTAATGTAACTAAAAGATATACTTTGCAGAAATTTGATATTGATCACTGCTGGTGTTCCCAAAACAGAGAGGTTAGTATCTACACTATTTATTAGAGTGTATTAAAACTTCTCGATCATAAACTTCACCATTAGCATTCCTAGTCACATTTTTATTGTTATTTGTTTGATGTCACAGACAACGAACGTCAACATTGCGTTTTTTAACATTTATTAAATTAAGCAAAGAATGGTCCTATGAACTGCGAATCTTAGGGTTGCTGGTGTAGTGGTTTAGACTATCAGGCGAGTAATTCTAAGATGAGAGGTCCAAACATTGGTTGGATTGTATTGGGTTGAGTTGGGTTGAATTGGATTGGGTTGTATTGGGTTAGATTGGGTCAGGTTCGGTTGGGTTGGGTTGGGTTGGGTCGGGTTGGGTTGCTTCGTATCATGTAACTAATCATAAGATTACAGGTTCATACTTTGGGATCATTGCACTTTTATACCCGTTCACAATAATTACTAATTAGCATTGGACAGAACTAAACAATTACAAGATTGCTCCAATGCTGTCTGCAATAGATTTTTATTTTGGAACAAGCGTTCATTGGAGACCTTAATACAAACACGGAAATCGATCTAAAATGTAAATTAGATAACCGAATAAGCTGAATAATAATCTGTTTTGAAGCACAGTTGAACGAATTAACATGCAACTAGATTGATTTTTAGTTTTAGATGTTATAGGATTGCTGGTGAAGTGGTCGCAGATCGCAGGTCACAGGTTCAAACCCTACTACGACTTGATGGAATCTGAGTTCAGAGATGAAGTTCGCAATTCACTTTGAATTGGATTTGGCAAAGTTCGATTCCATTAATAGCTTAAAGCGAATGCTGTGCCCACAAACCCAAGGGCGTAGTAATTGAAATTTTTAGTTTAAGAAATGCAACAAATCTATTTCTCTTCATCGAACTTAATAGCCTTTTTTATTTGCACTGAAATAGCATTTTTATACAGAAAAAAATATTTCTAATTTATGTTTTTTATTGAGTCTGCATCAGTTGCTCTGTACACAGTCGTGTGCTGTGAAATATTACATTCGAGTTTTCATTTACATAGTATTTATAAATTATATATTTACACCACGTTATAAATTTCTCCATTGAAATCTACCAGTAAAGCTTGACAATTTGATATCATTTATTATGGACGCGTTTCGTGCCATCAATTCTGCGTAAATTTCCAAGTTATATATTTCAATACCCCACAAGTAATCCATGAATCAACTTCCATGAAAAAAGTAGTGACACTTGACCCCAATTAACATGCAAATATTCATTTTGTTATTTGCATACCCTATGTGACGCCTTAACAGGTCGAATTTAATTACCGTGCCCTTGGGTTTGAGGGCACAGCATTCGCTTTAAGCTATTAATCGAATCGAAGTTTGCCAAATCCAATTCAAAGTAAATTGCGAACTTTATCCCTGAAATGAAATTCCATTAAATCCAAGTAGGATTTAAACGTGCGACCTGCGACCACTTCACTAGCAATATCCAAAACTAAAAATCATTGTAGTTGCATGTTTATTCATTCAACTATGTTGCAAAACAGATTATTGTTCAGATTATTATCAGTTGTTTAATTGAAATTTTAGATCGATTTCCGTGTTGGTATTAAGGTCTCATATGCACGCTTGTTCCGATGTAAAAATCTATAGCAGACAGAATTGCTTCAATGCTGTTGAGGTGTCACATATGCACATATACAAATAACAAAATGAATATTTAGATGTTAATTGGGGGATTCAAGTGTCACTACTTTTTTCGTCGAAGTTGACTCATAGATTACTTTAGCTCTGAAAATTTAACCTTCAGTATCTAGAATGCGATCGCTAAACGAATTTAAATTGCATAAGCAATTTGTTGTAATGTAGTTGGGTATTCCTTGAGTCATGGGATTGAAAGAACACGTAACCATTTATTTACGGCACGAACACCGGTCGGTGTGGGGTATTGAAATATATAACCTGCACATTTACGCGGAATTGATGGCGCGAAAGCGCGTTCATAATAAATGATATCGAATTTGTCTTCTCAAGCTTTACTGGTAGAGATTTATAACGTGGTGTGAATATATAATTTATAAATTCTGTGTAAATTAAAACGCGAATGTAATATTTCACAACGCGCATACACTGTATAGAGAGCAACTGATGCAAACTCAATAAAAAATTTATTTCTGTAAAAAAGTGCTCAGTAATTATAGGAAATGTTATTCTAGATTTAAACAATTGATCCTTCATTAGAAGATTTAGATTTTTTTAAATATTAATATTAACCGAAAAACAAAGCAATATCTCATTCAGTAGTTACGATCTCAGAAAAAGATACAAAGACACTTACATATCTTCGGCGCTCTGTTTCGTGAAGAATAAGTTGAAATTATATAGAAACAAATTGTGTGATCTCTGCCAGGAACGTAACACACGCACACACAAACAATGAAAACTCAAAAATGAAATCATGATTACCCATAATGTCACTAGAAAACGCATATATTGGTTGTAATTTAATTTGATTGCTCTGTTACTCAATCCCATGAAATTCTCCAGTCGTATTAAAAAATCACGCGGTTTATAAATTTAATAATTAAATTCGCATTTGAAGATTACAGTTGTTTATAAGATCCTGCCTTCATCCCGTCACTGTATGTTAATAACGTATATAAAATATTACCTTTTCAATTTATCTTTGTTTCGGAATCTCCTGCTGATCGATGAAAAAGTGCTGCGCAAGGGAAACGCATGCTGCTTGTTTTTCGTCATGTTATTCAAAATTGTAACCTCTTCACTTTACCGACAGTTACCTTGAAGCACTTCACTTCACTTTTTTAACAACTGCATTCTCATCACTTGCATAAAAACGTGCATCTTTACCCTTCAGTAAAAGGGAACGAAAAATGTATCACCACTGCGAAACCAACCGACAGGCAACGTCCGATTGATAGCTTTAACCCCAAGTATCTGAAGTAAAGGACCAAATCAGAACCGACATTGAACGTATACACGTAAGTTTAATAAATAATTCAAGCGACTTTTTAAACCTGTGAACGAAAACACGTGCTACGTCGTATTTAGCTTGAAACAGTAAAAAAAAACAGTTAGAAGCGGATGACTATGGCGCGAACCGCGGATTTTGTATGTCGACGCAGGGGGGGAATAATTTCAGACAAGATAACAGCGCCGAGGCACCGGCTCGAAAGCTTAATTTTAATTAACTCGTCCGATCCAATTATTTTAAAATCGCGTTAAGGGTATATGGCACGTCGTTAAAATGCTATGGGTATAAGGAAAGTGATTTTATCGCAAGGGGCGCGCGATAATTTACTGTTTAAGATTGACTTTTCAAGCGATGGCGTCATCCATTTCATGGACAGATAACGCAATAATAAAACTACTATTTTAAACTGAAAAGTTCCATAGCGACAGATTTATGAATGATGAAAAAATACGACGCACATGTTAATCTTAATTTAACGTGAATATTTCAAATGAGAATAAAACACGTGTATGTATTATCAGCTCTCTCATTTAGAGTTCGCTGCACTTACTGCAAGATATTTTAAATGTAATTATTCATTATATTATGGAAAATGGTAATGTATAACAATAAACGTTATCGTCGACCATACCCAAATTAGTTTTTAAAATTAGAACCACTTTTGTAATATCATTTAAAAATCAAGATTATATTATACGAACTAGAAAATAAACGTACGCATTGTATTGGCGTTTTCAGTTTCTTTTATGTTACGAAGAAGAAAACCAATGAAGATGCCTGCAGTAATGCCCAGTTGTGAAAAATATCTGTCAGATGTTTATTTTACGTAAGGTACAAACAATCTATGCAATTCGAAAACATTAAAAGCATTAGAGCAACGCATTATATCATGTTTGTACAACAAAATCAATCCACAAATTAAAATTATGAGATATTAAATTTTTAGACTAAACATTGACTTGAAGTCGAATTATGGAGGTGTCAATAAACGAAAATAGTCCAATGTCAAAACTTCAGACCACAATATCAGCTTGAAATCCTATTACAACGGAGCGTGAGGACCGTTAATTGTTTTTGACCAATGAGAATGGAAAATTTCATCACATACAGTGCATTAACTATGACATAAATCTTGACGTTGCCACGAAATGTGTTTCCACTTACGACAAAAATCACACACACATAAAGATCATAAATTGTGCTATTCGTGGAGAATCTGCCAACAAAGAAAAGTAATTTCGGTGAACCGTCAAACGAAGCACGGAAGACAAGCTAAACAATAATCAAAATCGTAAGTATTGTTCTAATTTAAATTAGTTGCACACTTATTAAAATATTCTTTAATTTTCATTTCACTTTGGTTTTCACTTATTCAGTTTCCGAATACCATTCCAACGGTAATTAATTCGCGATTTAAATCCTCAGAAACAATACCCGTGATTGGAAACTATTGGAAACAATCTCATCGTCGAAAAGAACCGTACTGGTCAAAAGTCAGTGATTCAGTAATTTAAAATTAACTACCACAATCACCAAATTCACCAGGGCGAGGTAGGAAAAAGAGATACATCAAAGCATTTACCCTGTTTCAGTTTCAGGTTAGACCCATATAGCCATTGTGTTCCACGATAGTTACTTAGAAGATAATTTAAAACTTTTTTGAAATCCTTGAAAGCATCCTATTGTCACTTTTCATTGGGTTATGCTGTTATTAACCTATATCCTTTTAACAACAATATGGTCATCAAAAGGCAAGATTTGTTAGGACGATTAAAAAATTAGATCAAATCACACGTACGAAATTAACCAATTAGGCTAAAATTACACAAAATGGTAATCTAATTTTGGTTAGCAGTAAATTCAAATTTATGTAACAAAACAATTAAAACAACATATTTTCAAAACAGTCCTGCGATTTACAACTTCATAACAACATTTCAAACAATGTTCGGTTGTCAACCAGATTAAGTTACATTTGTTAAATATGTAGTATTTAATATTTAATACATGTCACTACAATCATCAAGTTTTTAGTATTAATTATTCCCTAACGCACATCACCGTTAAGTCGATGCGATTGAAAGGTTTTAATCAATGAAACGCCGAGCGTGCGAATTTCTTTTGGAATTTGAGAAATTTAACTTTACATTTCACAATTATGACATTTAGAACTGTCGTATAGCTGGGTGGGGTGCGGTCGATTGTTATATGTAATGTAATGTTCTAGAGCAAAGTCCGTTTCAAACAGCGAAGCGTCGAGCGTGCACGAAACTCATTTATATTAAATTCTTAGAATTTTTATTTGATAAATAGTTTCCACGAAATAAATGTCTTCTCTTGTGTCATTACACTGACTCTGAGTTAAATCCAACAACATTTTAACAGATAGACACACTATTTTCGCTTAGGTATAATTTGTCGCTTATTTCGACATTTTTGTTCTCCACTTCTATTATTTCTATTATTGTACAGTTATTTTCGTATTCATTTTGCCGTTTTAACATCCTATTTGATTTTTCTGTTCGTTTAAGTTATTCACAACCATTACTTTGTAGCACCCCTTCCATTATTAGTCCATTAACTAAATCAAAATTACTCAAGAGCATTGCAAACAAACTGCAATTTACAGCATTTTATACATCCCCTTTCTACTTGAGCAAAGTGGGCATAGATATTTAGCATAAGATTTTCCTGCTATTAGCTTCGCGATGCAAATTTTGACAGCTCGAAATCATTAAATCAAGTGATAAAAGCCAACACCGTACATTCGTAAGTGTTATTTCATTTTAATTTCTCCATTACCGTTTAGCAAATTTATCACCAACATGTTTTACGCACATATTTATGCGCTTGCTTATTTATACAGTCGGCCAATGAAAATAAATATCCTGCACGTTCGGACAGCGCAATAGTTAATTCGACGGTAATGGCCGTTTTTACGCCAGTCGAGCACAGATAATTAATATTTCACAACAACGGTCCATATCTATGTAAATCAAACTGGCAAGTGGATTATTATATAACGGTAGTGTTGTAACTGGATATCGCGCGTAGAATTGTCGCCACGCGGCACAAAGCTTTCGAAACGATTTGAATTGTCGAGATATCGGGATTTATTAATGAGCTCGGCACGAGGCGGACGTTAATATTTATGAAATTGACGGTGCACTTTCTAATGCAAGCCGATCGGTAGGCAGTATCCGTTGGTGTCATCTGACGTGGCGCGGCCAGGCAACAGGAAATTGTTTACGTAACTCAATCATTGGAAATTACGTCGACGTTTTAAACCTGGTGGAAATTTGGATTTTATTTTAAAACAAAACAAGGCAATTTTAAAAAATCACCTTGTTGAATTTGGTGGGGTTTTCTTACATTGTTATTGTTGTCTGGCTATTAATCACCGATGGTTATTAAAATGTTACGCGATGGGAAGTTTTTATTACTAACAACCACCACTTAGCTATTTAATTGGTTCGTTATTGTAAAAAGTTAGCGAATAAGAGGATTTAATTGGGTTTTAATTTACGCCAAAAATTTTCATTGTCATAATTGTTTTGATCTCTCGGCACTAACGAATTTGGATTGTTATAGGAACAATAGAATAACACTTACACTGTAATTTATAATTGATTATACACAAAGTAGCCTAATGTGAATTTGCACGACGAATTAAAAAATGTCTTAAAAGATGTATTAAGGGGGACTTTTATACCTTGACGTTTTGAGAAGTTGATTTTTTTATTTTTCTAATCTAAAGTGTCTCAGAAATGAGCCTGTGAAAGAGTTGATATACTTGTCCTGTGGGTGGTTTTTTTAGCTTGTCCGATGTTTTCTTTTTGTCAACGTGTTTGTCCATGATTGTTTTGACGGAAGGATTCTCCGAGTTATAGCAGGAAAGTGGTCGATTCGATAGTGACATTTATTTTTTGCCAATCCTGTGCTTGAAAGAGGAAAATATCGCGGAATTTGATGCGTGGTTTGAAAATCATGAAGAAAATTGCACGGCTAAGCATTCGGGAAGCGCTGGAAATATGGAAATCGAAGGAATAACCGAAATGTTCAGACAATCAGAGGAAAAGAGAAAAATATGCAACCTGCATATGCATGTGGGAGACAGAGGCAGTAAAACTTTTAAAGGAATCCTTTCTTGCGGTCCTTATACTGATGTGACCATGAAGCAAAAAGAATGCGTAGGACACATAGAAAAACGGATGGGAATACGCCTACGGAATGCCAACAAGAATGAAAAAGGAATTGGTGGAAAAGGGCAGCTAACGGACAAAGTTATCCAAATTGACCAAATTTTATGGCCTCGCGATTCAAAGAAATCGCATCGCATCGCGAACTGTATGGACCAACAATTTCGTATTAATCGTCCCATGATTAACATGTTGTAATGTTCTAAAACTTCAAACGCGTTTTCCCAAAAGTTGCATTTTTCAAATTTGTGTACACGCTTAAGGGATAACAACTGAACGTATCGCGATGATTTTTTTTAATTCATCGTTCATTTTTGCAAAATTTCGTTTTGCTGATTTCAACAACGATCAAACCTTGTTGAATTTTTGATTTCAGATAACTAGGGTGGACGAAATCCTGCACACCGTTTGACTCTTCACTTTCGACAGAGGCGCTGTAAATGCCATCCCCAGGTCTTGGGAGTCAACATTGACATTTACAAAAAATCATCAATGTTTAATTGATGTAAATGTTTCATGTATAAGATGAAAAAAGTGTCGTATCGAAATCTTCTTTAGTTTTTTACGATAAATTCTTGAATATTGGTTCCAAAATTGGTCCCCTTTAACTAACATTAATATAAAACAAAGAGTACCTGTCGATTTGACACACAAAAAATAAAATATCAATGATGTTTTTGCCACACAAATTTCTATCTATTCACAACAATTAAAAATTCTTTTGACGACCACAATAGATGCAATTCCATTTTTTGTGTGTTATGGTCGATTTTTTGGATTTGACGGTTATTTATGTTTAGAAATACTTTCCATTTTTTTGGTTTTTTGGAATATTAGACATGTGGATATAATACATGCACCTGTTTCGACTTTGTTCAATTGTATAAATATTACAATTTCACTCGCATGCAACGAAAAAAAATTAGGAGAATTTTGAATGACAACCACCATAAACAAGGGGTGATTTATCAAATGGAATCTCACTTTGTGAGATTTCAGTATTTACAATTTCAGATTTCTTCTTCTTTTAAAAGTGATCAATTAACTTGACAATGAATTCCTATAAGTTTTCATGTCGAAGAAGACAAATATACCATAAAGCCACTGGTCGTTGAACATATATGGTATGATTGTGCATTACCTAGCAGTGATTATTTTTCTTAATAAAAAATAATGTGGATGTTCACGTCCACAAAATGTCACAAAAAGATCCAACTTAGAAAGCGTATCACAATCGTATACATTTTTTATAATTGTATGTTCGATATGGCGGTTTAAATTTGAAAAACAAACAATATTTACAAATCCTTGTCATTGATGGTATAGCAAAACTCGGTACTCAAAAATATTATTGCTGAAATTATACTTCTACTAAGTGTAGCACCGCTATTTTTGTAGAAACACATACTTTACTTTTTATTTACATTGCTTGAGCAGTGGGGCGTATCGTCTAAATTATAACGTAGAATAAGAAAGAAGGGAAGAGATGCACTCTGGCTATTTGGGACCATACACAGTGCAGTTGCGTGCGAAATGGTGCGTTATAAAGATACTATGAGCCTTGTGCCTCCGATAACAGCAATACTTATGCCCAACCTGTTCCTGAGAGGACATGGTAAAATGCTAATACCCAAAGCTGCCTGCCGAGCAATGTCTTATTTACGATTCCGGGCACCGCATTAATTAATTTAATTTCTCTATTTTCGTTTTGTATTTCCTCAAATGAAGACATAAGAAATCTATAGACCAGTGTTTTTTTTTTATTAATTTTAATTCCATTAGTCATTTTTTTTAACTGCTATTTATTTAGTAGTTTTCAAGGTTTATACAGAGGTGTGCTCAAAAAAAGACACAGGGACACTTGTATTACATCCAGGAGTCTTTCAGGATGTCTGACACTAACGAAAAAGGCCACGGGAGTGAGTATGTGTATTTTTTGTAATTGCTTGATGTATAACGTACAAGAAATCTAATATGTAAATGAGTTTATTTTCTTTTATTGAATTAGTGAAACTTACGCAACAAAATTAAAAGAGGGTTGTAGGGATATAATTTTGATATTTCTAATGCAATTTAGTGTTACGCTCTAAACGAATTTATAAATTTATGCTCTCAGTTCATCTATAACTGAAGAACCCAACCCAACCCAACCCAACCCAGCCATATATTCATTTTTTAGGGCATCGATTGTTACTCTGTTCTATATATAGTTCTCACTATACAGTGCAGAATATTAATATGACATGGTTAGAATAATCTCAGAGATTACTTCGGGCCCAAAATTTTCTTTGTTATATTACAATTAACTTTGCAATTTTATACGAAAACTTATTGTCATACAACAAGTCCTACATTTTATCGCCATAATCCTTTTATTTTCCTACATTATGTTAAAGATGGCGCTCACGCATTAAAATGCCGGGAAAGTTAGTTAAACAATTTGGATCTGCTAAAGAACATATTTGGAGTCCTGAACAATCATTTCATTTTTACTATGGGCTACTGATCAAGAAACACCAATCGTTCAAAACAAAATAGTCAGAAACGCACTCACGTCAGAAACTAATCCAATCGTTACCTTAAAGAAAGAACGTCTGTTTTAACACAGGCCAGATTGATCGGTAAAAAAAATTGAACAATCATGACAGAAATTGATGAAGAATATTTAACATATTTGACACATGCATTACATTATACAGCCACAAAAGGGATAGAAGAGGCGTGGAGTGAAGTAAGTGAAGTAACCACAAAACACGCAGTTAAAATAAAGAAACAAAGTTAGAAGAAATACCTATGCACAAAAACCCAAGCAGATTATGAAGGATATAAAAAGAAAATGTGACATCAAAATTTAGTAAAAAAAGAAAAACATGATGGATGGATGGAGGTCATAAAAAAGCTAAAATAAACATAAAAGGAAAATCAAAAACTCTTCTTTAGGGTCATAAGAAAATCGATACAAAATACACTGCGTGCCATAAAATTGCAACACCTCGAAAAAGATGAGTCACCAAAACAACTGGCTGCATGGAAAAAGTCAGTGATAAAAATGTCACATCGATACACAAAGAACTGTTTATATGATTTATTGCTGTGAAACAGACAATCTGTAACAGGAATGGTAAGTTTCGTGAAAGATTGAATCGAAATCCTGCAACAGTGCCTCCAGCATCGGCTGCGTGGTCTGAAGAATATAACCGACATCGTCGTCCGGGAAGCGGACGTCCTCGAGCGACTAACGAACGTGAAGATCGTCACCTTCGACAAAGGAGTCTTAGAGACAGATTTCGTTCTTCGGCTGCAATTGGTGTTGACTGGATGAGAGATCTGAGGCAGACAGTGTCATTTCATTTTTTAATCTCCACTCATCTATGACGTCTTCCTTTGACGCAACTTCACAAAAGAGCCAGACATCTACGGTGCCAAGAAAGACAACGCTGTCTCAGTGAATGGGATCACATAATGTTTAGCGACGAGTCCCGGTTCTGTTTGTGGCAAAATGATCGACGGGTAATGGTAATAAGATTCCGTGGCGAGCGAGTGAAAATTTCGGATTTGTGACTCGACTCTTTCGTTTTTTTGGGCATACAGTTTAGTATTAAAATATTTCATAACATAAAACCTGTGACTCCACAGATAGAACTCCGAGTAACGGCAAGCAGACAATTTCAGGTGCAGAGCTACTGTGTGCCCTGGTATTGTTTTTAGCGACGATGATATCGATAAAGTGACTTAACAATTATTCTGCTGCAACCGTTCGATTATTAATATGAATTAAGTAATCGAAATAAACTACTACCTAAGACAAGTGCAAAAAATCTTAAGTATATTATATATTTACATAGCAGCAAAAAGTGTTGTAAGCTTCATTTTTAAAAATATTCGAATCTTACGAAACATCGGTAATATTTTCTTTTAATTGGGTTTCACTTTTTGAGCTTTCATTAAAACCAGAGGACGCTTCTTCTAAAAGATAATCAATCGTCAATGCATTGTTATAAATCAAAATTTTGATATCAACACACAAATATCCATAACCAATGAGGCTTAAATGTGTGGGTGCTATTGTTAACTAGCAAGTAGTAAATCATTAACACCCTATACCCAAATTATCCCAAATGAGCTGACAAAATGATGACACGACTACGAAAGTATTGCACTCGATATTTCCTGAAAATTCGATTTATTTTTCAGAAGCGAAAAAATGACATGTTTCGTTATTGAAAACGTTTACATATATTTTTTTCTACTTACGAGCAGCGATATTTATTAAAATTTTGAAAATGAACAAAAATATTATAACTTTTTACCAGTTGATTTAAACTCGACATACAGGACGTTCAATTTGAGGTGTTTAAGCCTTTTCCTTTTTGGCACAGCCTTTAATTTCACCAAGAAAGAATTTCGATTAAATAGAAAAACAGACTTCACCATCTCAAACACAACGGAGTCTATTGTTAAATAAGAAACCAGTTATTTTGAAATTATCAGATGTGGCTATCAAGTGGATTTTCAGCATCAGCATCAAAATTGATACTGAAAATGTAATATGCTTGTAGCGCTGCTATTTGTATAGAAATATTATCAATGTTATTTACATTTCTTAAAATACACACCAATTGGCTTACAGTTGAGTAGACGGTGTATCGTCTAAATTATAACTGAAACATAAGAAAGAAGGGCAGGGATGCATCTGGCAGTCTTCATCAGAACGAATATTTGTGACCACGCGTAATTATGTGCAGTGGGGGAGGAAATAAGGGGAGGAATATTATGGCAAATGCAGAATTGGTTGACTATACATTGTTGATGTATTATTATTTTTCTATTATTTATTTATTATTGTCGTCGAAGTATTTGTTATAGTTGGCTGATCTTTTAGTCAGAATCGAATCGCAAGCTATGAGTCTCGTGCCTCCGACAATAAAACGGCGCTATTTATATTTATATGTGGTGGCAGAATTACTAACGCTACAATGTATGTATGTAGGTGTGTCGCTTGGGAGCTTTTTGTCATTGAACGGGCACAGGGTTGCAATGCGCCACTGGTATTTTCTAGCGAGGTTGACACCGAATAGATGATAAAAGGTGACTTGATAATTATTCTTCTGCAACACTTTAATTATTAATATTAATTTAGTAGTCGAAATCGAAATGTCAATAATGTTTGATAATCAGGGAGCACAAAAAATAATAATAAAAACAAAAATATTTTCGCTTTACACTAGTGGCGAGGATTTCTCCTTTAACTGGAGTGCCCGCACACCTACTTGCATGACTCAAATTATCGTTTGAATGCTAACTCGTAACCTTTGCTTATAAAGTAACACGACTCTCGGTAAACATATCATTTTCGCGGTTGCGTAACCGCGGCCGAGTATCCAATGACCTTGACGACACCATTTCCATTCAAGTACAAATATTCGCACGCTCGTCGCCGATTTTATAATGTCAAAGTGTGACCCTCAAGCTTTCCGACTGTGACGGCGAAAACAACAACAAAAACCGCGTCCTTTCCCGAATTTCTTCGGCCGCGGTTTCGTCGTCGGCCGGCGTCGACGACCTCGCCGCGATCGCGCTACTCAAATAATAACTATAGGCGGCGATTAAAAATACAGAATTTTCGCTCCGGCCGGGGAAATTTGAAATTCAAATGCGCCGGCCCGGCTCCAATTTGCATACTGATTTCGTAAATACCGGGGTATAGAATTCCAGATATTCGTTTGGAATTTAGATGTCTGATTTGAGATCAGAGAGATTAGCGTTACGCAAGTTGGTTTAATTACCATAATGAATAAAGTTACCCGTCAACGAAAAAGTAACGCTGCACGCTAAGTGAATGCCTAGGATTTTAATGTTTGAAATATGTTCGTTATGTTCGTTATGTTCGAAGATTTTCACAATTCGGCTGAAACTTGTTTCAGTTTAATACATCGACTCCAATTATAAAATGAACTGTACGTACGGTTAGTTTATTTACCTTGTGAACTTTCAAAGGCGAATGGATATTAAAATTACTAGGAAACAATTTTTCAAGCAGCAATATCATTATTTTCCAATTTGGCTAAAACTTGTTTTAGTTGAATACATAGACCTCAATTACAAAATGAACTCTGCATATGATTAGTTTATTTACCTTGTGAACTTTCAAAGGTAAGTGGAAATTGAAATTACGAAGGAAACAATTTTTCAAGCATGCAATACCACGTACAGAACTAATGAAGTTTCTTAACCTACTTTATTTAATTGTGTGAAGATTGTACATATACGCAGCTAAACTGTACACAACGTTGTGTTACAAATGTGATTTATGAAATATAAATATTAAGTCAATTATAATGAACCACTTTTTTATTTCGAAAATTATTTTATGCCGAAAAATAATTACTTTGTATGTACTAAATTTGCAAATGATTTATTTGTATTTACTCACGTTGTATGGGAGGTTTTGAATAACGAAACAAGTTTGAAATATATTGTTGCATCACCAAGATGCATTTATTAAGATAAAGAGATGCGTCGTATAAATTTGGTTTTAATAGGATGAGATAACATTCAGATGGGAAACACATAACCACTTGCAACTTTTTAACCTACAACGCAATAAATTTAGAAAAATTACTAAAGCCACTTTCAGAATAGAAAAGGTTATTAAAAATCTTACACTTTTCGACAAATTTTTTACCGGCCCCAAACCATACTAACTTTGTAAATCATAATTGACTCTTCCTACGATGTTTAATGTGGTAGAGGAACAACTTTCTCCACATTTTCTATATAAATAAATAAAATTACCTCCTAATAAATTTTATGTCCTCGCACGTAATTAACTAAATGAATGTACACCTAACTGTTAATTAGACTTTTACTTACTTTTAATTATCAATGATCAATAATAACTTTGGAACGATTCAGTGAATTGAAATTTTAGTCATGGTTAGGTGTTAACCAGTTAGGCAATAACTATTTCAGGCTGTGTTTATTTTTTCTTAGATATTCTCAAGGTGATATAAAACGTTGGGTCAAGAAATTACAAAAAATACAGAGCTTTGAGGATGTTTTGCGAGGTACTTAATAGAACTTCTTCTGAGGTAAGTATTATCCTTTTTTAATGTAATAGTATTTTCTTTCGTGCACCCAACCCAACCCGACCTATTTTTATTTATTTCAGGTTTTATCAATCACCGAAATTTCACTTCGTATTAGTTGGTATGACAATAACAAAAGGTAATGGTACCAATACTAAATATCAGGCATGGCATACTCAATCCATGTAGTATCATATGCAGATTGATACGTACTATTGGCGTTTATTTTTTGTTGTCAATTCGAATGGATCATTAATAGTAACCGATTAGTGGCCGTAAAGTTTTTGTGGCCAAAAAGATACTTTTAGGCATGAAATAACTACGTAACAGTATTATTTTGTGTTAAGGTCGTCGTAAAATACATTCAAGTTGCTTAGATCTGTGGGTGCTAGGTGTTTGGCCTGTACTTAAAGGTATCAGGTAGTTCGCAACAATATATTACAGAGACTCTAGTTAAATAATATACCGACCAGAGACATATTTCTTATCACCACGAGACATAATAATGAAAAGTCATAAATTCATTCAAGTATTAATTCGTCTTCCTGTTTCTTAGTTCTACCTGCTGGTTGGTTGTATCTGTGGATTAGATAATTCTCCTGGACGTAACAGGTATCAAACAAGCATAAACATATCCCATGATTCGTGGCCAATAGAGCGTATTATTGAAGCAATTTAGAATCGAATATACAACTTTGATATGTGCCCGAAAATGATTCGTCACTAAACTACTATCATTGAAACTTAAAGTCAAATAAATAATAACATTTTACTAAATTTGTTTGTTTTTATATTTCTTACAAATTATGCACAAGGGTACTTTTCGCCGCTTGAATAAAAAGTAGAGTAGTTTGCAAAATGGATTTAACGGCTGAGATATGTGGATATTTGGAAGCGAACTTTGAAATCAATTTGACGCAGTCCCAGACATTGTATTAAATCAATGGGAGATAATGAACAAATTTTCATAAAAAATGTGTAAACTATCTACTTTTAATGGTTGTAGTCCTGTTAGGAAATATTTTTGAACATATTTTCAAAGAATTTCTTTCTACTCTAAAGTAGTCCAGTAATACAGGCGGCAGCTACTAGGTGCGAGTTGTTGGACACCTGTGTATGCAGGTTGTACTCTAGTCAAAAAATAACATGTCAGGTCGATTAAGTTGGGTTGGACGGTCTTATATCGATATACCAACAACTCAAAACTGAGCTATCTTGATTAACTCAAGCACTTCCTTAAGTTTGTCCTACCCTTCTTCTTCTCCCCATGTTTAATTGTTTTACATTTCTTTACATAAACCAACCCAACCCAACCATACCCACACATAGCCTAGTGTTTTGTACTTTAATCATTTAATCATTTTCCACATCAACTCACATCTATTTTATATCGCCTCTGGCGAAGTTATATCAATTAGATCCATCTTCCCTTTCGTTCACAATGGGGGTGTATGTTATATATTAACGCAATCAAAGCAAAGTTTTATTATGACGTTCTTGTCTTTATTTTTAACTTTGTGTTTCTTTGTTTTCACTCTATCCCTGTCTGCATATCAAAATGAGCGTTAGACACCCATGCATTTTTTATATTTCACTCCCACATACTCTACGTTTTTCGGTTTCTCATATATACACACAACATGGTTCGAAAAGGCCAGTCTATCATACATTCCAGATACAATGAATCATTCGCAGCGATTACCCCTTCCATTCTGTTGCACTTCCCATCGTAATTCTAAAAGTTCCATAATGTGGGGTTTTGCCAAGAGAAGGCTATGAATTATTGCCACAGATGGCACAAACAGTGGTAAATGAGGAGATCGATAAAAAGTAGATGAACAACGACATAACGATAGTGTTGAATAGAGTATTTGTAAAGAAGACCATGGAATCGATTCAGTTGTGGCGATGTAACTTACAACCACTTTTGTAATTCAACCCAATGTTTCTCTGTGAGTTAACATTTTAGGGCAATCTGGTCGGTGTTATTAACAACTAATTGTCTAGCAGTTATGTGTGTGCAAGTCAAGAAAATCACATATATGGGTAGATCGACTACTATCAAGAAAGCCGATAAGTCGATTTGAAAAGACTCACCATAGGGTTATATCTAGATATTTATAAAGCAAACAATAACTGATTTAAAGTCGTAATTTCAACCATCTGACCATCTGAGTATAAACAAAAAGTGAAAATTGTGAATCTCGTAGGCAACCAAGAGAGAAGATAATAAACTAACAATAAAAATATTTATTCGGGTTGGGTTGGGTTGGGTTGGGTTGGGTTCTGTTGGGTTGAGTTGCCCCATAATTTCAACTGAGGCCATCTGAGTATAAATAAAAACTGGAATGGGTTATGGTGAGATGCCTATTGATTAACCCATTTAGCGAAAAGTTTTCAAAATGGCAGTAGATGTTCTTAGCACACAAGAATATCAACCATTTTGAAACTTCTTGGCTATCTAATGCAGAAGTCATCCTTCCCAAATTGTAATATAACTCGTACAAGTTTTTCCTAAACGTCGATGAAGCTAGACTATTGAGTGTATGTTCGATGTGGAGTTGCATTATTCGAATCTTAAGCACAAATTAGAGTCGTTAATAGTGAGAAATTAATGTGGGATCTCATAGAGCACTACCTGAAAACATTGAAATGACCTTGGCCCAACTACTTTGGATTATCCAAATGACAATTCAAAGAAAGAAGAAAAAGATGAGTTTCGCCAAATATCACGCATAGAATTGGACAATGGGGAAAAATACACTACTAATAAGAGATATGAATGGAAGAGTATTAGAGAAAAAAATGGGAATTGAAAGATACGTAGGACCTTACGTAGGTGTATGAAAGAATGTGCAAGTTATAGAGCTTAAAGTTGCCAAATATACCAAGACAATTATTAACGGAGACAGACTCTAAGAAAAACCTTTAGTAACACAGGCAGTGGGTTAGTGTGTCAGCATGTATATGGAAGCAGACTTGGATGCAATTATAGAAGGCAATAGGAAAATAGGTAAAGAACAACGGAAAGAATAGCCAAAGTTGGAAGATTATACAAATTAATGTATGCCAGTAAGTCTTGGACAGTTGCAAATATAAATAAAAACAAAACCACTATGAAATGTCTAATATATCTAAGAAGGAATCATAGGATGAGATGGAAAATAAAATTAAATGGTTATATACAATTAGCACACGATCGCAATAGAAAAAGTAAGAGACGAGATAATTAGATTGGCTGGCACATTTTAACAGACTCAAAGAAGAGATAAAAATATATATACGAAGCTAGTGGCGGTTGTCTACATGACAGAGGAGACTACAATAAAAGGAAGCTAAATGGTTGACACACGATAGAAAGATATGCAAGAAAAACATTAATGAATACCTCACATAAAATGTATGTATATTCAATATAACAACTACACGTTAGTCCTACAGGTACAATAATTAAATAATAAAATAAAATTTATAATCAGCAACAAAGTTGGGATCTCATATAAGAGGATGACCCCATTCATGGAATCGTCCAGCATTCAAACCAAAACTTCGTCCATAGTACTTTCGTAACCAGTCGCAAAAGAAACATTTGATTCGCGCATATAATCAAAGACAATCCAAAGTGGTTTATGTATCTGATCAAATTTAAAGCATACAAAATTGACATCGACTCCAGCCCATTCAGCATATTTTTTTTAGAAGCCATTTGAATAATATATGTCATATAAAAAAACCCTTGTTCGTGACGTTGCCGTTCCAAGTACTTCGTTATTAATATTCAAAAGACACGCCCGACTAGCAGCGGGATTTCCACAAACGACGGCGCCCACTTTCATTCCTCAAACTCAAATTACAAATTCCAATGCGTTTGTTTACCGAAATTGTACTTATCACATCGCCGAATGTTCCACTGGCAACTTCAACTGCGAAACGAATTTCGAAATTAAGAGCAAACAAAGTTAAAACGTGTTTACACGTCTAATTTGAGGTCGCGTAACGACGTGCCAGTGGAAGTTTTTCGGTGTCAATTTCTATAGAATTGGAAATTTATTTCACGATCAATAACGAACACCGTCGGCTGTGAAAACAACGCCGTTAAATATTTAATTAACAAAATAAAACATATTTTAAACAAATGAACGTTAACAAAATCGATATGTTTTGCTTTATTTTTTACAGGTTCTAATTTTATCGTAAATAGGAAGTGGTTTTAAACGGAAAAGGTCGAATTGATATGGTGTGGGAAAATATCAATATCGCGAATAAGCAGTAAACATTTATTTAAATCGCGTTCTCAAATTCACCGGCTCGACCAAGCCAATAAAAAAATTTCTCGCGAACATCCGGCCATCCATGCGGCGGAATGCGTGAGAATTTATTTTTAAAAACCAGATTGATCGACAATAATTACAAGTGTTTGGATATTGTTTATTGTGACGGCGTTTTTATCACTTTCGCATGATTGAGATGGTGGGATATGTTCCAAACTACAAATTGATTTTCTCAATTATGTTCCAATCTCAAAACTAAATGTCCATTAGGTAATTGTCAGCTTGATTCAAGTTAAACGTGTTGGGGATTTTGACTTGATTGATTGTAATGGTAGATTAATGCAATCATATTAATAAAGAAATTTGTTAATTTTTTTATGTGAATTTGACTGGCTCTATTGGAAAAGCACTGCGTTAATAAAATTTCGTAATTATGGACGAAAGCTCACGTTATTGATTATCTAAAACAATGGAAGCTTCTGCATACGTTTCATATTACCCAACAGGTCGCTGTATTGTACATCGAGTTTGATTTATGAAAGTATTGGTGACTGAGAATCATTTTTTAATTATACCAAGTAAAATATATTTTTGTAGTCATACGTAACTACTAATAACGTAAAAATATATTTATAATGAAATAAAAAAAAGGTTTTAATCACAATATTCAAAAATGATATTTACCATAGAGATATTGTGATATATCATATATTTTTGTCATAGTTTTAAACAAAATAACATAAAAATGACATTTATTGATAACACAATTAGAAATATCGAAACTAAACAATACGACACATATTTAGATAATTAGGTTGGGTTGGGTTGGGTTCGCTTTCCATGGATAGGTTCAGAATTACGACAAAGTGTAGATACATTTTTGTGTTCTGCGCTTATTGGTGAGATTTATTTATGCCTTGCATTATTTCATATTTGTTTGTGTCAAATTGAGGTTGATTGTGGCAGGTTGTGTTACGTCGAGTTGTGTTGGGTTGGCTTGCTTTGGATATGTTTGAAATTACGTCAAAATTTAGTTAGATTCTTGGGTTCTAGGCTTATATGTGGGATTTGTTTATATTCTGGAATATTTTTTATTTGTTTGTGTCAGGTTGAGGTAGATTGGGGTGTATTAAGTTGGGTTGGGTTCGCCTTCTTTGGATAGGTTTAGAATTACGACAAAGTTTAGTTAGATTTTTGTGTTTTGGGCTATTTGGTGAGATTTATTTCTGTGTTGTAATCTGTTTTAAATTTTTTAGCAGTGCTGAGCTATCTGTATTAAGGTACGAGTAGTTCAGAAAATTTAATCATGTACCCCTCCTTAACCTTTTTTGTTATTTTAACCATTATTTTTATTTATGTATTATTATAAACTTTGCATTTATTTTGTTATTTTCACTTCTTGTCGTTTTTAATGCATCTATTTTGGTTTTACTCGACTGTCATTTACGTTTCCATATCAACTGTTTATATTTGTATTCATTTTATCGATTGCAGTTAATAGCAAACGCAGAGTGACGCTGCCAATATAAAAAAATTAGGTTTTGTGTATTTCTTCAACCTCACCTGAATTGTTTACATACTTACTAAAAATAATCGCTTTAATAATGACAACTATATAGTTTAATTTTCCAAAGAAAGTTGTTAGTTATTTTTTTCAAGTGAATAATTTCTAGTCTTAGTCTCTTTCAATAATTTTAGCCGTTTGCAAAGATATGAGTCTCTATCGAAAGCCATAAAAACATAATAATGTAATAAAACAATGAACGACAAAATCACGTGTCAAATGCATTCAAAGTGGACAAATATTAAACAGTATATTCTTACTGAAAGACACCAACTTTTTTGTCAAAAAATGTAATCAGCAAATCTTAATTTTTGGGTTCAGACGTGTAAATAAACCACAATTTTCTATTCTCTTTGATTATCAATTCGCCTATTTATAAACACGTAATTTGCTCCAAAAAAATCTAGTTTTCCGCAATTTTAACAATGACATTATTTCGTCAATAAACTAACCTGATAACAACAAGTATTTCTGCATTTTCCCATAAAACATTATCAAATAAAATCTCTTACATTGAATAGCTCTAACATTTGCATAATTAAATTGATTATGGATATAAATATCCTTTGATTGTGTAGCTAGTTATCAAATGGGGAATGTGAGCTCGACTTATTTAAGGTCGAGCAAGGTCACTGTAAAAATAATACTGAAGTAGGCGCCTCAACGAATGTTACACCCCGTCAGAGCTGCGACATTATACAAGATCTATAACAGTTCGAATGTCCGTATTTAATTACGTCTGGAGTGCAATGCAGAACAACTTAACAACAATAATTATAGCTCTATTCACGATTAAAATAGTTCCTTTTGGTTCATTTTAAATAATTTGAAATAAAATCGTTTTTCAATTAGTTTGTTGAATAGTTATGGTACCAAGGGTTAGATTGATATGAAACGCTGGGGAATATTATCGTTAAAACGCACATTAATGCACCCTAGTCGTGAGGGTGCGGTGACTATTCACCACCCTTTCTGATCGAATAATAACCGCCTCGCGGTGACTCACCGTGCAACACGATATTTTTTATTATTAATGCTGTAATTTTTTAGTCGATGCAATATACAGCACTTTTTACATCAAAAAGCTTTGTTTTGCGTCTGAATTTACGTTGGGTCCAATTAAATAAACACCTTTTTTCGAAACGTTTTATTTTTTTTTCAATATATGCATCTTTTTAAATAAATAAGTTAAGATTATAAAGTTCTCTAACGTTTGTGCAAATTTTTAGCAGTAAATTTTTGTAATGCAAATCCTCGGTGTAGCAGCCACTTCAATAAATTTAAAATAAAGTTGTTAAAGTGTACTCTAATGGTATCGTAAAAAAATTAATTGGTCCAGAAAGGTAAATAATTCGAATAAAAGATTTAATTCTGTTAAATAACAACGTTTTGTTTTGTTTTGACGACGCGGTGTTCGGCGGAAAAAATAATCGATACCAGACACCCTAAACTGGTTGGCCTCGTCAGTAAGCGTGGAAATCCATTTTTACATTATTTTTTTATATTTTACCAATCCTATTGAACGAAATACAATTAACAATCCGGTTACTTTTACATTTAAGGGTGCACTCGTGGTATAATATTTCGTATACTTAAGGACCCGGATCACTTAGTTTTTTTTTTGTATCACTCAACGAAATTTTAAATCGGCACTGGTACCACCAACGACAGTCGACACATAATCACACGGAAACGCGCAACCATAGCCGCAGAATTAGCTCCGCGGCACAACACAAGTGACTCACGTCTACTGGTAGACTCGAGACTGCAACGAACACATAGACCTAGCCCCCTTGGATAGTTGCTACACTGTTCATGTTCTCATTGGTCGACCTTAGTAAGTAGCTCAAGTTCGTAGTCGTGGTCAAACGGAATGGCAAACAAACCGTGTTTCGTACCTACGTGAAAACGCAGGGTTGGTATTAAAGGTTTTTTTTTGTGGAGTCTTGTTGCCGAAGAACACCGGTTGTGACGCCGTGAAATATGAGGGGAATTCCTAACGGGTTCTTGATCTAGACGCTCTAGGCAGACAACCCCGGTGAATGGTACGTGTTCGACAAGACGATTCTAAAAATAAGTTGCTTTTACGGCCGTAGGGAGAAAATAGATGCGGTAGCCGACGTATCGGTTTACACGTATGGAATTCACTCGTATGAAATCAGGTATTCGAAACGAAACCAACACGCAAATAAAAGTTATCGGTTCGCGGCTATGCATTGGAATTTGAGTGCTATAAATATTTGTTATAACACCTTCACAATACGTTCGTTTTGAAACACGTGCGTAAATGTTTTTGTTATGTATGAGTTTGTTTGAGTATGCAGTTAGATATGTTTCAATTGCTGACCGTGATTGTGGAAAACCTCGTAAATATTTGATCGGAAAATGTACGTTTAAAATAGTGTAATAAAACGAAGCACTTCTTTAATAATTGCAACTATGGAGAAGAAGTAAACTGTCAATTAAGTTCATGAAACGGATTAATAGGGACCAGGCACATTTCACCAATTATTTGCATAGACAATACGATAATTACAATATTTTATTATATCCCCCATATGCTAAATATCAAATACAAATATCAATACTAAATACGATTGGTTTCAGTATTTCATAAGAATCTTCTGATAATTTCTGCATAGCATTGGTGCATTGTCGTTGGATATCGTTTGCATAAAAGCACATGCTCAAGAATCTATGGGTGTAGTGTTGAGCTTCTATTGTACAAGGATTCCTCGTTGGATTCTAAAAACTTTAGCAATAGTCGCTATCTTCTGCGGTATCGCCTTATTTTTTCATCATGCTAAACTTATGACAAAATCCAGTCTCACCATCAAACCCAATTTTGTTCCATTGATTTTTCCATAGTCATATTCGTGTCTTTGATTCGGATGGTACAAATGAAGTCCAAAAGATCAACAACACATCCACATCAACATATCAAGAATCCCTAATTTCCATAACCAAATCTTCGTGACCATTGTTATTCAGAAGCCATTTGCATGGATCTTCTGTGTATAATTATACACTGGACATTATCGTAATGGATTGGTGTAGCCAATGAACTACTTATTGGAACTACTTACTAGCGTAGGACCATGTAAGTCACCACACATGTAGCCAAGAGCTGTGCTATCTAATAGATTTCCAGAGGCTTCCATTCACTGCATATGAAGGTTTCCTGAAGGCATCGATGACCAACGCTACGGCATCATATGTGTTTCAGTAAATTGGGCATTAAAAAGTGTTATAAAGAGAGAGTCAAGATGATTTCGCTTACAGCGCCTGGACGAAGTAATTTCTGATTTATCATCAGCGAGCATACATGAAGAGTAATTGCAACTCATACCATGTCTTATTTCATTATGTTCCAACCATGTTCAGGTCATCATCATTTTTTTGCTAGTTGGTATTTGCATCATTAAATCATTTTAGACTTTCTTCTTCCACCTTCCACCCACACCAACCATATTATGCATCCACATATTCATATATTCATACACAGGTGCTTCATTAGTAATTGTCCATACAGTAACTGGAGAATGCTTGACTAAAACTATGACGATTTAACTGAAAACACATTGATAAAATATTCCTCATAACCGAGATGCATTATTTAAGTTTCATAAACAATGTATTTGAACTAACACAAAATAAAAATAATCAACAATGTTACAATACATTGTCAAAATGAACTGCATTGACTTTAATACATTTTTAAATTCTTTTGTTAAATTTGTCATAACCGTTAAAAATATGTTTGGCTGATTATTCAAGTTATTTAAGTTAAGCTAGTTATTTAAGTAATAAGCTTCTTTATTGATGAATAAGGCGAGGAAGTGAATTTTTGACTTTTGCATATAGAGACCTTTCATTGGAGAACCAACATCGCATATCTACGAGCACTTTTAGAAAATTAAAAAAGTCAAAAGTATAAATTTCCGATTTTTGTGTCATTTTGTGACTTTTGCATGGAGAAACCTTTCATTTGATTAATAACATAGCATATCTGCGAACACTTAAATAAATAAAAAAAGTAATAAGTTCTTGTCATTTTTGAGAACCAACATCGCATATCTACGAGCACTTTCAGAAAATCAAAAATTCAAAATTTCAGGAATTTTTTGACATTTTTGACTTCTACGTGGAGAGACCTTCCATTTGCGTTCCAACATCATATATCAACGAGCTATTTCAGAAAACAAAAAAAAGTAAAAAAAAACGAAATTTCACGATTTTTTTTTGTCAGTTTTGACTTCTATATGCAGAGACCCTTCATTTGAGCACCAACATCGCATATCTACCAGCACTTGCAGAGAACGCAAAAAGTCAAAGTTTTGATTTCAGGACTTGTAATTTGTATAATCGTATTTTAGTGAATTAAATGGTGTAGGTTCATTAGAAGCTTTTCCCTAGATTTTACAGTAAATACTTGGGTATAAAGAAAGACGGCCTTGATACCGCGATAGGTTGTATTTAATGTAATTTGTCATGGTGATGTTTATTGCTTGAGAAGGGTTTCCGAAACAAAAAAATTGTCGCTATAAAGTTTAATGTTGCTAAAAATGTTTCATTAACCGATTGACTGTTGTTCACGACCCAAGATAAGTGCTTTTATATGTATAGATATTACAAGAGTCACTGCAATTAAGTTCATATGCTGACAGTGGATGTTTTTTAGTCACAGCAATGTGTTATTGTGTTTCTATTGTTAGTGCTCTGTTGTCAATGGTTCGAAAGAAGTGATTGGATTCTTGTTGAATGAAAATAATACCGAAACAATATTGTCTAGCGATCCACCAGTTCGTCTTTATGGACGTGCATAATTAATGTTCATAACACCTTTAAGGTGTCAGATTAGTACACCCGCATTGTATATATCATAAGGAGTATACCTAATAAATGTGTCCAACCCATATATTAGCTTAAGATCATGTAAAGAAATGCACGTTTAAAACCATGCAAAAGAGTATATAATTCGATAAAAGTTTAGTTAAGGTTTTAGTTGATATAATTGTACAAATATGTAAATTTTTATTAAAATTAGCGGTTAGCATCATGATATTTTATGTAAAGTAAAACGAACATGGAATCCTTTGACGTACGTTTCGAATCTGAATAATTAGACTCTGCATATGCAAATTTTAATTCAATTTTTGCCGTTTTTACGTATTCTACATCGAAATTCCCCACACGACTCCATAATTTTGCGCGCTTACAGTCAAAACGTTCACTTTTATAGGAACAAAAGAGGGTTCGTGCGAACTTATGTATGTAATGTGTGTAATCTTAAAATAAAATCAACCGAGATATATGTAAATCACCCTCTAAAATTAGTTTTGGTAATAATACGTAGAACAATAAAAGATAATGAGTGATATTTCGAGGCATTGACCCAATCAAACTACATATTTTTGTAACTTTTCGTGGAATATGTACTTAGAAACGCCCCGTAGATTATCGAAATTTTGCTGTTGCAAACGAATGAAGGTCGGATAATTAAGTGCAATCAGAAAACTTAAAACACAATCTGAATAATTGTAAAAACACCACCACCTTTTTCAAGTATACGACACTTTATCTACATGTCGTAAGATCACTACACATTTCAATTATTTAACAATTGAAAACTAAGTCTGCAGAAAATACCGTGCCTTCAATTAAATTCCTCATTAAACTAAGCTGTGTTTATTTTATAAAGTTGGCGACATGCAATTAAAGAAAATGGAGTTGTAAGTAACTGTCAGTTATATTACTGAAAAACACATATTTAATTAAATTATTGAACAGCTATCAATGCTACAAATCCTAGGAGTAAAACGAATGACATCATAGCCCACCTTAATGAGGAATTTAATTGAAGGCACGGTAAAAGAAAAAAAGGCATCAAGGTATATTGATTATATTCACTTAAAGATCTATAATAACATTTCTAAATCAGATTAACAAATAAATAATGAATCGGTTGATATGAATTTAAGTTGTAAGGCATTTTTCATTTTTAAATAAATTCAATGGGAGTTGATTAGTCATTTTTTAAATTTTCAACAAAATTGGAGTATTTTTTGTATAAAATTATCCCATTTTAATGCTTTTAAGATTTATATTTTTACACATTATGTATTTTATATATAATTATTTATAAGCACAATACCTAATTTTTATCTACGTGCATGAAATACGTTAAGAACTCATGAATAAATAGGCAATCTAACCAACGGATAAACACTAGAAATTAGTTTTGGTCGGAGGGATTTTCACTTTTCTCGTTTGCAGCCATAGAGATAATATATATGCGGGGGGGTTAACTACATGTTTTTTCTTTGTTTTCCCATTCTGCGAAATTAATCCATTCAAATCGTTGCCAATCGATGACGTCCCACAAACACAAGGGTTATTCTAGGTATTCGGTTTTTCATTTCCTATGAAAGTCAATACAATCGCGATTAGGACGTCATACAGGTGTAAACATGTTTTTTTTTATTTCTACGAAAGTAATCCATTAAAACCTGCCTAGCCCATTTGCGCAACCTGCATAATAAAACCATTAAGCAATGTTTTTAATAGTATCCAGATGCATAAACATTTCTGCAACCCTAAAAAATTATTTTAAAACTTACAGGAAAAAATTAATCAGATCTGAAGATAATTTAGTTCACATTACTTTATTATTATTTCGTGTGTAACTTACATAACTAATTTTTCCAAAAGCATGTAATGAAAGTAATTACTATATAGATAATATATGTTCTAATTTACGTATCGCAGCATGATGTATAAAAATAATTAACAAAGCACATATTTCACATAGTAAATATATTACCAGAGTACATATAACTGTACAACCGATCCTGCTAACAGATTCAAAAATATTCACACGTGAGGTTGCCACATTTTTTGTTTAACAAATCACTATTCTGAGTCAAGCTTGTGCACCTAAACTTTCGTATCTAACATTAGGACTCTTCGACAATACCGCCACAACGAAAAAAAATTATTAGAATTAAGTCACGAAGAAAGCTCGACGCGATCTTGAAAAGAAATCTTGACGAATTTATCTCGCCTGCTGGCTGGTGATGATGGCATTTGCCTGGTCGGGGTAACACGAAATCCGCATGCATTCAACGATTTATATCCGACGAACGTGATTTATAGCGCGAGAAAGACAAACGATAAAATACACACCGACGGCTGCACCATATTTTTCCATTAAATCGTGCGACCCAGTTCATAATTTAGTTTAGTTTAGTTAGTAGAACAGGGTCGTCTTTAGACGCTCAATGGACCGTGGATACACCCGGCTGAGATACGGAGTATCTATACGTGGAACATAACTTAAAGAATTTACAACCATATATGTATTTATTTAATCAACATAGCGGTACTTTAGAAACGACTCGCATTCACCGTAAACAACTATCGTATTTTTAGTAAAAATGTTACTAAACGATAAGAATTTGATTAATGGGAAGCCGCATAAATAATTTATAACAATACATCATAAAGCAGACGGGAGAGTAAAAGAATTGGATGCTTGATAATGTGGCCAGAACAATACAATTAAATGCTATGTCTGCAGTAGATTTTTAAGTTGTCCATGAGAGTTATCTAAAGAACTCGGAAATCGTTAGAAAGTGCAATTATGCAGCTATTAATATCGTCAGAAGAATGATCTGTTTCGCATCTCAATCCATAACAAATCATCGACGTCAGTGTTATTGGAACTTTATTCACAAAGATTACGAATTTAATTTGACCAACCAGGATGCCCTGATAATATTTTCCACGTTTACCTTAATTGTTTACGAATGCTGGGCCGAATCATAAGTCGGTCATATCAAAGCGTAAGCTCTGCAATTAATGATAAATTGAAGTGAAATGAGTGAAAGAAAATCAAATTTGTTAGCCACAGAAAAATTATATTCTTAGGGAGATTATATAAAAAATATATAGTAAGATCATTAGAGGAAGCGAGAGAGGTGGTGTACAAGACCGGAGCTATTAGTATACGCACATTATTTACGCTGGGAATGATCTGGCCCTTTTTGTCTTTTCTTGTTGGACCCATTTCGGCGAGTTGATTTAATTTAATATTTCATTTTGTACATTGGATTACTGGGGTATTGCGCTCGTGTGCTGTGGAATTGCAAGTAATTTGACGAAACTGATTGATATCGTATTATAATTGATTTTTGAAGTTACTACAATACTTATTTATGCAACAAGTACGCAGAGACAGTTTTGTGTGGACGTGGAAAATTTGAAAGCACACTATACTTATGTACCATATTAAAAAAAATATTTATAACATGAAATTTGCAATTGCAAGCTTTTTTTTTAGAAAGTTCCCAGAGGGTAAGCGATTTAAATACCTTGTTCCAGGTTTTATTTTATTATCTATTATTTTTTATTCGAAATGGAATATTTATATGCTTAGTATAGAGTTGTTTCTTTTTGTCTTCGGTAGTTAAGTGTTGCTGTTGCTGTTTGTTGTGAAATTGATATAATTCTCTTAGATTCTAAATTAATTAAAATTAATTAGACCTTAATTAACAGTTTCCAGTGTTTCAAGTTTCGTAAATAAAATTAATTAAAAGTTTAGATTAGATGATTTTAATTATTACTGTTTGGTAGAAAACCGATTCTACTTCCAAAGTTATTCATACAACAGAGAAATATTTATAAATAAATAAATAATTAATTGCTGATATTTTGAAGAGTGTGGACATTACGAATGATTCTTGGAATCTACTTTCAGGAGAACCATTTTAATAGTCTCGTGAATGTAGCAGAAAGTGCAGAGCCACGCAACAAAATTCCAGTTAGTATTTTTGAATTTATTTTCATACTATTACACCTATTACACTACTATTACTATTACATGACGACCAAGGCAAGGACCGCTGAATGCCCCGGGACTCGACAACATCCAAAATAAATCCTTAGAAATCTATCCAGAAAAGGACTCGTACTGACGTACCTGATAAACGCGACAATAACCCTGCAGAACTATCCAAACCACTGGAAGTGTGCTGTGGTACATCCTATACACAAATCCGGCAAACAACGGGACAAACCGCACAGCTATAGACTGATTAGTCTCCTCAGCAGTATCTCGAAGGAGACTGAGACAATTATCAACAGACGGCTGAGGGATCAAGTCGAAAGGCGAGGCGAAAACATTTAATCGGAAACAAGTTGTGGCAATGACATTACTAGACCTGCAAAAAGCATCTGACACGGTATGGATAGATGGAGTAACATATAAACTAATCAAATACGGACTAGACATGTCATTAATCAGACTGATCGATTCATACCTAAACGACATACAAATTCAGATTCGACTTAATCAAACCGTTTCAGCACCACATTTCATAAGGGCAGGTGTGCCGCACGGTTCAGTCTTGGGACCACAACTCTTCTCATTATACATCAATGACATGCCGACTGACGAAAATATATCAATCGCCCTTTTCGCTTATGATACGGCCATCTACGCATCATCGTGCTCAGAAATCATAGCACGCAAGAAAATAGGCACCCATGATATTGAACTTGAATGGTACTTCACCGACTGCCAACTAACAGTCAACCCGACTAAATGTGAAAGTATCAAATTCACGCGACGAAACAAACGATACACGATACCGAAGCGGACAAGGGTCAACGGTATCGTAATACCTATAATAACGACATTGAGATATCTAGGGGTCACACTAGACACAAAGACGACGTTTGGTGCACACACGCTGCAATGACATCGGTGTATGCACTGGTCTCAAAAACCAGCAGACTTACTACGGGCAACAAACGGCTACTCTACAAGGCAATTATAAGACCGACGATGACGTACGCGTCGCCTGTATGGTGCGGGGCTTCGGCAACGAATCTACGTAGACTACAAGTTGCGCAGAACAAGTGCCTCAGGTTGTGCCTGGCCACCGACCGATACGCACGTATACATGACCTACACACAATCGCGGACATGCTAACTAAAACTAACATAACATCTGAGCAACGTTAGAAATAATTAATGACGTACCTCACCTCCAACCTGGATTATCGGATCGTATATTATCTTGACATGCAAAATTCTCTTATAAACGTCATCGAACGTAATTGAATCGAATCTGTTGCACTTGCCATTTCTGTTTGAAATTGTATTGTTTATCGTTGGTTATTTTAATGTAATTGGAACATTTGTCAACTTGCCGAATATGCCGACGCGTTATAATTAGATTACGTCGTTTATGTTGACTTTCATGTACGTTATAAGGTCAGTGTATGTAATTTAATATTATTTCACTTGTTATTGTTGATTTACTACTTTCAAACTGAAATAACTTAACGTAGGGTTAATTAGTTCGTCATTTTTAATATAATATGTCGGGCAATGCAAGCTTTGCAGGGCGATCTACGATAAATATTTCAGTTTGTTAATTTATTTTGTAATTAATTTCATTACCTATGACATTTATAAGATATTTGTAACAACAATGGCATGTGTTCTATTTGAATAAATATTTGTTCTAGCTACTACTGAAAAAACAGTTGGTTCCAAAGCTCTCAACTCTATTGTGACTTTTCAGGCCTTAGTTTTAGTGGCACCCTATTAACGTCAATTGTTAGCACTGGACGGTATGCGTGTGTAAAATGGGTGATGATTTCGAAAAAGTTTGTACTGTGTCGTATGAATCTAGCTGCATGATTTTCAATTTCAGACATTAACACTTAACAGTCATTTTCAGATATCATTACAAAGTCGCCATTAGTGTATCATTATCACATCGTTCATGGGAAGCTACACAATAACATTTTAACGTGTTCTCGTTAACTCTGTTTGCACGCATAAAACGACAGCTTAACCCAGCAACTTTAGTACCAATTATAGTATTTTTTTTCAGGGACTGGCGCATTCAAAACGGGGTTGAAGTAGAACGCGTCGATGCCATCGGACATATTAAACGTTACATTAGCAGAATAACGAAAGAGGACACCTGTCGCGTATTTATTACCTTACCGTGAGGTTAAATACAAGTAATTACTTCTTTTGCGAGAGTCCTACGAGCAATTTACTTTTTCTTCGATAATTGACGTACCTACATATATCGTTAAACGGGAACACGTGACGAGGAAAAAACGCGAAATAACTGACACACATAACGTTAAATTTGTAGTAAACGTCGGATACGTTTTTGCTGAAAGTTATGAGAAATTTAATTCGTGACGAGTCGCGTACAGAAATTATAGAGTGAGACATTTTCGTACTCTAGTAACGCAGGCGAAAATAATAAGATAATTGCAGCGCACGAATTTAGTAAAGCTGGCCATTCGAATGGAAATAATAAATTACTATTATTCCATTAATTTTAATTCTAATCGGTGCATGTAATTGTTTCTGGGGTTGAAGACGTGATCATCAACGATTCCCTTACGTCATTTACAATTTACTTCAATTTACTTTTTTTATTTTAACAGGTTCTGACTTTTCCGATAAACGCGAGCGCGTAATTAATTCACTTTGCGTCGAAATTCAAAATAAGAATTCGCTTTGCCCGGACGTATTTTATGCAGTAATTAAATTTCAAACGCCCGTCACTGTTTTAATTTATTTCGTTGCCATCGAAATGGGCTTTAATTGATTCGCAAACATTTCGCACGCTTCATTTAACGACGTGCAAATGCGCCTCGTTTGAGCATTTCGCGAATTAAAAGTTCCATCCGCAAATGCAGTGACAATGGATTTCAAAGGACAATTAGAAAGTTCCCCATTCGATTATTCCATTCCTTTAGTTCGATTAAAAATTATTTCAAAGCATTCGACGAAATAGGATTGCAGCGAGGGATCAATTAAGCTCGTCGAACAGTACGGTTGATGCAAATTTTGAAATTTGCAATTTTATATCAACTCGTACCCGACGGGATAGGTCATTTTGAAGTAAAGAAATCTAAAAATGCACGGGGTGATTTATTGGCCATTTTTTTCTAGCAAGTTAAATGTGATACACTTCATGTGGAAAAAACTGAAATGAGTAAAATTACCACGAAATGTACGAAGATGAAATCCAGATTTGGGGGAAACAATTAAGGTGGCAAGCCGAGATATAAATCAAATGATTTTGTATATATTTCTGCTGTGTGGCCCAATTACGTAATAAATATTGCGGAAATTTTGAAGATATCTAAAGACTTGGGTTGGTGGGTTGGATCGAATTTTTTTAAACCCGATAATATTTTCAATGTAATCAAATTATTATCTGTATGTAATCCAATCCAACCCACGTAATCCACGATTTAAACCAAGCAAGCACAACGTATTTATAATTGAAAATAATTTCGAAAGAAAAGTAAAAAGAATAATTTTTATGGACGATTAAAAAATCTTAGATGGAGGTCGCTTAGGTGAATAAATGTTTAACCCGTGGATGTAAAATCGATGGGAGGGAATCAAAAACAATAAATTCTGGAAAACAACTAAAGTCTTGAATTGCTCAAACCATAACAATCAACAGACGCCACATTAACTATGTACATTTCTTTTATCATTTTACAGGAAATTTATATCTTGTATTGGTTGAAAAATTGTATGACCCAATTAAATCAATTATTAGCCTAGAAGCCACTTAAGTCTTATGACAAAACCTATGTTTCAACCCAACGCAACCCAAGCCCAAGTGAGGCTCGAAATGCTTCCCCAGTTATTGGTGATATGATTGAACATCAAAAATTCAAATTCGATTCCCACCATAAACCTTCCGTGATACTTAGCAAGTAAATATTTGTCTCAGGAACAATCACTAAAAATAAAATCCAAATTCAGCGATGACTAAAAACCAACCGATCTACTCGTTCACGACAACAAAGATAACATTGACTCAGGAAAAACATAGAAATAGAAATAAAACCTTAGACATTAGGGAAAATTATGGAGGAATCCAGTCAGGACATCGAAACAGATTTATTGAACAAAACTAGTAACGACAAATAAATAAAGAATTTCGAACGAAACAAAATCAAGAAACCAAACAAAACAAGCGAAGCATGAAGACAAAAAATAAAAAAAATGTCCAATAAACGAAATCAGGAAACGTAGAGAGAATGAAATTGAACGAAACAAAACAAAAGTGCTGATACAAAACTAAAAAAGGAAACGAACAAGTAAATAAGAGGAGAAATTCGATCGAAACAAAATTAAGAAACCGAATTAAACGGATGAAGAACAAAGGCAAACAAAAAAATAGCCAAAGACGAAAGACAACAGAAACGGAACAAAACCAATGGTAGAAATAAATGCGTGTATATAAAAAGGGAAATGGAACAGATTTCTTTAAATAAATCACAAAATATAACGAAAAGGAAATCGGCAACATTAGAAGAGATGCACTTTAACATACGGCATAAATGAGTAGAAGTATCAAAATAGGGGATAACAAAACAAGTCGACCGATGAACGCCCCAAGTTAAGATTTTTAAAATTTTTGTTGGTTCGACCCATACGAAGTACGAATAAACTAATGGATTTTCCTCGGCACTTGCGAGTTGAAATTGACTTCAACGTATCGAACATTCCAAGCTATTTGCGGCGCTTTAGCAGACGTCTCAGACCTCGTATCAGTCGAGTGTCCAATATTTTACATCGCACGATCCCACACTATTTCAGCACATGATCGGCTTTCACAGTTGTCTCGGTTTTCCAACTTTTTCGCCAGGCATCTTCAATACGACGTGAAAGTGTCAATTAGGTGAGTTTAGACGACGCTTTTGAGCACGATCTCTAGCGGTTTTTTCTGCCCCCTCTACGTCGGCGCGACCGCCTCGGTCGGGGTCTCGAGCGGAACATTAACATTCGGCGATGTCGTCGCGTCCTACTTCGATAGCGACCGTAAAAGGCTCTAATGGCACTTTTACCATTTAATCAATCGCCTTGTTTGCAGCGTCGTTAATTAATTGACATAACTGTCGCGCTACGAGGAAAATAACAAACCGAGATAACTTCTACCGATCGTAAATTTGAAATCTAATTGATGATAATTGAATGTAACTTTCTTCGACAGGTCGTAAATAAGGCGATGTTAAACTTGCATTTGCGTTTGCTTTGAAAAACGGTTTATGCGAACGAGACCTGTTTCGAGCTATAACGTCGTTTCAGCACTGAAATATTACAACTTGAATAAAGTGCCCGGTTTTTTTTCAAAACGTCATAAACATAACAAGGAACTTAATTATATACAGACAAACATGTTACATCAAGTACATTTCTTGCAAACTAGACTAACAGTCTCGCACAAAAGTTTCATTGATAACCACACAAAGACTTCGTGGATAAAATATTAAATGATTAAGCACATAACTTCACAAGAGCGAATAATCCTTGAGATCACTTGTTCGCTGAAACTTTATATCTCGTCGACTTTTAAAAGTCAATAAAACACAACAATTTGCAACAACATATTATAAATAATGATTTACTGCCGTTGTAGAATTATTAATAACACACAGTTCATTAAACTTAATGGTCGTATAATTACGATTTGGTTTATGGTGTGAATAATTGTCTTTTTACCTTTCACCTGATTTTTTCAGTATTTATGTTCGCTGACATTTCTTGAAAGCCTATATATCGCTTTTTTATAGCGCGTATCGAACGAGCACAACATTATCGTTGTTATTTATATTATTTTATTACCTTGCGGACCTTTAGGAATGTAACAACAATATATTTTATACAGTTAGCTAGGTTGCTTCTTTATTCTAGTTTTTATACTAAAGTGTCTAATAAACAATAATTAAAATCGTTATTGTAGCAGTTATTTTAATATAATTAGTAAATCGTAGATTCGAATTTACATTGTACCAACATCACAAGTTCCTGGTGGTAACTATTTTATGTTTACGTTGAAGTAAAACGGTTGGCATTGGCGGAGCTTAAGTGGTAATTTTAGTGGTACTAAATTTTCTATTGAGTAGTAAAAGCGTTGTGCTAACAAAGAGCAATTCAAAGTCTCACATGGTACCAATTTCACCGGCTTGTACGAAGTCATAAACTCAACCTAAAAACACATTTGCCTCGTACATTTGTATAAACCCTTCTACAAAATAATTTATCCCGTTGACAGAAAATTACCCATCAAAATTTATATTCAATATATTAATATAGGGTACTTCTATTACTTACGCAAATATGTGCGACGTGTTAAAACTTATCGTAAAAACATATATAGTATAATAATAATTCTAACGTAATTGCATTAAAGTCAACGTTTAATGCAAAACTTTTATAAACCACTACTGAACAGTTCCCCTGAGGTGTTCTTTCGCCGTACGAATTCGCCAAAGTTGCATTTTTAAAAAATCTTACAACATTCATTTGGTTAAGCCATAGATGATACAGCATTATCGACAACGTAGTGCATCGTATAACATTTATTTAAATAATTCAAATTTAAACAAATACATGTCCCCAATACTGACCCAGAACCATTCAAGAAAAACCGTCGACGATCCACCAAGCCTCGCACGACGATTTATAATAAAATTACCAATGAATGTCCTTGGTAAAATGCATCGCCATAAGGTTTGCACTGTTTCTAGCAAACATTTAAATAATTATGACTTAATCGAACCTTGTCAATGTGGTAAATATATCGAAATGTTGAAGAACATTTCCCCAGTAGCAATATAATTTTAATTTTATTACTTTAAAATTTGAGATAATGCAAATGGCCCATTAGAAAATATGAAAATATAAGCATTAACGTGAAATGTAGTAAGTGTTTCTAGTTCGTTGCAACAACCTGCATTAAACGAAAAAAAAAAAGAAACAAAATTCACCAATTTATCTCGAAAACGGCACTCTACACAATCTTACCGTATCAGAAAGTTTAGAATTGAAAAGTACGAATGAAGTTCATCAATTTGTTAAAACAAGTTTGCGGAGCACCTGCAGTGGTTGTGCAAGTTCGCACAGTAATAAATATATTTTATATCAACTTTTTCAACAAAATAGCGAAGTACATCGACGTTTTATGATTAATATCATTTTTTGTATCTTTTGTATTAAATCTTATTTTAGTAGTTCAGTTCTATTGCGAACTTTCCGTGTTTTGTTTCTTTATTTTTTTATATAGAAATTAATATTTTGTATAATTCATGCATACCAGACGGGCATAGCATGGACAATTACAAGGGCGTGACTTACAATATAAATCCAGCAACGATCGTTCCGTGTACTCGTCATAGTACAGTTAATCATAAACATACAATGCAACTCAACATTTTATGTCCGATGATTCTTTAGACGTTTAGAAACAGTTGAAAACGTTTATATCAGAAATTTATTTTTAATACGAAAGCGACATTCCTAGAAATAATTTGTCTTCAAAGACCACTGCCAAACGTCACATATCAAAATCAAGCAACTGTGCAAAAAAATTATAATTGAATAAGTTATTGCCTTCCTTTATTTCCGTTTCTAATGCTATCATCATTGGAAGTATTGAATTTGACAATTGCCAGGTACTGAACGTTCGAAAACGAAAGTTTGATGTGTAATATTCCATCACCATAATAGTAAACGTTCTGATTGTATTTACGACCGATGAGAATTAGTTTACATGCATAGTTCTTCACCACTCACTTTTTGATTCTTTACTCGATATTTTATAACTGTTGAGAAAATCAAAGCAATGCTTGAGGGCTATGTAAATAGCTTCGAAATCGAAATGAACTTTAATGCGTTCGTTTTAAGAAAAAACCTAATTTCTTATAAAAGGCCTAGTTTAAATAATCGAATATACAACAACTACAGATCCCTATATTGTTCTATAGATAGCCGGGCTCACTTAAGTTCATTGTTCATAATTATTGACGAATCCAAAGCTAAATATAAAACAGTACGTAAAGCAGATATTTTACTGATGTCATTGACAGTTCAGTTATTTTTATTTTAAACGAGTCGATCATATTTGATCAAACATGGGCCATGTCAAACACAAAAAAGGCAACAAACAATTTGCGATATCCAGTCAATACACCCACGAAAACTAAACCACAAACAAATAACAGCGCCAAGTCAAACATTTTGGTCAGAGATAATTTTCATTTAAGGGGATGTTAATTAGTCTACTAACCATTCAGTGAAGAGCTGATAATTTGTGATTGATAGGGTGGAATAATTTAGCGTCTATTACAGTGTCGGTATGTGTAGGTTTGTCAAAAATACTAAATACAAGGGTATATGTTACCGCCGAAATCTACACAAGATTTAATAATTTATAGAAATAGACTCTTATGGCAGATGGCAAAATTATTTTATTTATTTATTTTTTACTTAACAAAGTTGGATTGATATAGTTTTTATTAATGAGTAATGCAGTCACAACAACTTTGATATCGTAAGGTCAATGAGTGTATATCATTTCATTCTATTATTAATAAAAACGCTATAACTAGTAAATATAACTATTGTAAAAAATTCTCGTAAATTATTTAAAAAGATACTTTATCTTGTGCTGAGAGTAGCCAGTCGGAGAATAAAATACTTTTACCAATATTTAAGTTTATTGCCAATAAACTTAAATATTGCTAAAGTTTATTGGCAATAAACATTCATTTTGCTAAGTGTTTCATTAATCGACTGACTTCTCCGACACAAGAAACTATTTCGTTGAGTAATATTGCTATTCGTAGTTGTTCTCGATTGACATAGAAAATAATGACACCATAGCTCCTTAAAACTTATAGGACATGTAATTAGGAAGTGAAATAAATATGTTTTATGCGATGACGTAACTAATATGTATTTGTCTAAATCAAAGATTTATTTGAATGAAGGCTAGTATTTGCAAATCGATTAAGTTTCTCTGTATGCGGACGTACCGCATCTTTTCATTTATCAAAATGTACGATATCTAGTTTCCTTATATTGTATTATGAAATAAATGAATTACAAATTACTTTCGATAATTTATCGCCAGATAGATAAATTACAGCATCTTTACAGCTTTACAATCGTTCCTTTAAGAAATTTAATGGCTACTTACTTGCAGATAACAAAGCTAAAATCCGAGCGTAAAAATCACAGCCTAGTAAGACAACCTCACATTCAGACAATACATCACCAACTATATTCCACAATTTCCTGCCAACTATCCCGCGTACACATACGACATACGTGATAAAATGTTCATAAGCGATCGCAACAAATACGCTCAAAAATTCGTCAAATATTTTTGGACCAAATAAATCAGTTCGGATCAATCAGATCGATTCTTGACATCGGATGTTTCTTGCGCAAACAATAAATAATTGCCGATCGATAAACGAAAAAATATAAAAATTCTCAGATAAACCACAGCATTAACATGCTGCGCGCGTATCGCTTCTTCTATTCGAAGAAGTATCGGCCATTCATTGGCGTGCAACACTTTCATTGTGTGGTAATTTATAGCAAGTGACTCTCCGTCCCATTCTCAATTGAAAATAAGGATACAATTAAAATGATTCTAACGTAGTAAAATCACATTAGTCATGTATGTAATATGTAGTAGCATGCATGACAATGCTGTGAAACTAAAAGTCATTTTAATTTATTTTTATCACCGGTGATCTAATTGAAATGATTTTTTTTTATCGAATCAACTCGAAAACCTTCAAAATAATATACTCAGTGACATATAAATTGCACCACGTAGAAGGGGTGGGAATTTTTGGACCAAATTTGGCAGGAATAGTGGACTAGTCCAGGGAAATAGTTGATTAAAATTTGAAACCCAATCATCAAGTAGTCATGGGATTTTTGACGTTTGTGTCATTTTTAGAGATGGTGATAGACAAGCAATTATCGAGTCATTTTTTGAATTTGTTCCACTTTTTCAGATCCCGTTCTTTAGTTTAAAGTGTTTCAAGTGTTTAATGATGACTAGAGGAAGGATACCTCAAGTTTACCAGCAGTTGAGTGACTTTGACCGAGGGCGGATTGTTGGTTTACGAGAAGCAGCTTTTTCGTTTAGAGAAATCGGCAACCGTTTGGGACGGCACCACTCAACAATAATGCGTGATTATCAAGCGTGGTCTGAACATGGGGTTGATCGTCGGAGAAGAGGCACTGGGGCTCAAAGACGAACCAATGAACCTCAAGATCGCCACTTAAGACTAATGGCCTTGAGAGACCGATTCTATACAACTAGATCAATAGCTGATCAATGGTTAGGTGAACAAGGTCGTCTTACAGGCTTGCGAACAGTTTATCGTCGAATAAGTACCTTTGGCTTGCTGTCTTACCGCCCAGATCTTGTGCTACCCCTCACTGCTCAACATCGCCAGGAACGTTTGGCCTGGTGCACGGAAAGACTTCAATGGAACTTGAAGTGGTATCGAGTTGTCTTTAGTGACGAATCGCGATTTTGTTTAGGAATGCATGATGGTCGGATGACTGTTAGACAAAGACGTGGAGAAAGACGCAATCCTGATTTTTCGATTGCGAAGCATGTTCACCGAACTGTGGAGTTTATGGTGTGGGGTGCTATTGCTTACGGCAGTAGGTCACCCTTGCTCTTCATTCGGGGCAGTATGACCGCCCGACGCTACATTGACGAAGTGGTAGAACCACATGTTCTTCCATATCTTCGAGGGCTGGAAGACCCACTTTTTCCAGCAAGATAATGCACGACCTCACGTAGCAAGGATTTCTCTTGATTTCTTTGAAGAGGGCAATGTTAATCTTTTGCCCTGGTCGCCAAGATCTCCCGATTTGTCGCCCATTGAGCAAGTGTGGGACACGATGGGTAGAAGATTGAGGAATCTACCGAACCCACTGTTGACAATAGAAGCTCTACGGCATGAAGTACAGGCTGCTTGGGATGCCATACCCCAAGAAGACATTGATCACCTGCTGGAATCAATGCCAAGGCGGGTCAATGAGTGTATCAGAAATAGGGGCGGACCAACACATTATTAAAGAAAAATCAAAAAGATGAAGTGTTTTCTTTATCAAATTTTAATCAATTGTTACCTTAGACTAGTCCAATGTTTTTGCCAAATTTGGTCCAAAAATTCCGACCCCTTCTAGGTAGTGCAGTTTATATGTCACTGAGTATATGTATATAATATCTGTCTATTTATATTTTGACAATAATTAATTATTTAATATCATTGTTCGTGCCATTTTGACTAAAATATTTATAATATCATCAATATTCTTAATGTAATTGCCCATAGTAACTTCCGCATAAAAATTAACCACCTGACTGACCGAGAATACGTAAACAACTGTATAAAAAATGCAATTACGTAATATTCCTGCGAACAAGAAGAGCATATAATTTTCATATAATATTTGGTACATTATCGTACTTGCCATCGCACAAAATAGCGTCTTTTCCCTTCCATATATTACGTTGAGCGACGACGACGTCGTTGGAACGAAGAAGAATCGCCCGGAGCGCAATGCAGCGATTACCACGCAATTTGCGGCGGGAAAATTACGGAAACTTTTTTCGGGGCGGCTTTCATACGATCAAAGTGACTAGTTCGTTATTTCGTTACGGCGCAACTGGAGCGAAAGGCAATTTCGGGAGCTTAAAATATCATTTTGTACCTATCGAACTGAGCTATTTCCGCGTCGAAATTTCAATAACCGCAAATAGGTTTGCGAGTGAAATGAATTCGTCGAAAACAATTCAGTTAAATCTCGTATAAATAGGGATTCGTAGATATCGTATCAAAGGGGTTAGAAGCAACATGGAGCAGTGAATTGTTTGATTAAATTTGCACATATTTGTATAAGTAAATTATGTACTCCAAACTAAATCAAAAAACACTTTATTTCAAATAGGAAAATACCTAAAATGGGCAAAACTAACATTTTTTTGATGTTAGTAGGGATATCTACGACTTTGAAAAGTCAAGGGGCTGTGAGACCAGTTACCGATTATCCTATCGCATTTGCGATAGGATAATAAGCTCTGATATTATTACAGGGGATTTTACTTACAGAAGCATTTCAAAGCAAGGGTGTATATATGTCTGAATTAAAAAAAATGCAAAAATGGCCAAATGGAAATTTGCAAAAATGTCTTCAAATTGACAATTGCTGCAAGTCAAAGGTTTCAAAAATCAGCACAAATCGCCGAAGAATCAAAATATTGTCAAATGGTGATAATTTGAAAACTTTCTAAAATGCAAAAATATAGAATTCATTGAAAATGCAAAAAATGTCTGCCATCAAAAAACTTTAAAATTGCATAAATTGCAATAACACTAAAAAACAAGACAATTTGACAAACATTGTCAAAATTAACGAAGAAGTACATAAAATTAAAAATGTTGAAAATCACAAAAAAAATGTGAAACCGTGCTTGGTATTGATTTGTTCTATTTTCCATATCCTTTCCCTCTAAGATCTTTGAAATATTGCACCATCTTTCCATAATCCTTCCTTATTCCAAGAAACTTTGATTAATTTTGCTAGGGTTGTTTAATACTAAAGCGATTGATTTTCTATAATTTCTTCGGCTATATTTCGTAAAATATCAAAACCAATGAAAAAATGATTGCGAACATTAATTGGAGTACGCTGGAGTATTTTTAAGCCTGCCCCTCATGGATGTAAGGCGTGAGTCGAATCTCTAGTTGGGGCTGGTTGCCTTTCATATCTTTTTCCAGTCCTTCTATGCTCTCATCTTATTCATGGTTACATAGTCGCTACGAATATCATTTTTTCGAGCTATCAGTTGCTAACCACTTCTTATATATATTATTATTTATTGACACAACTTTTAATTTTTTTTGTTTTATTTCTTGTTTTATCTAATTATGTCTACTTTTGATATTGGCTTCCAGCTTATGTTCTTGTGTTTCCATTAGCCCATTTCTTTTACTCCTTTCGATATTTCTCCTTACCAAGGATTATTTATTTTTGATCATCATCCACCTTTTGTTGCACGTTCACTAATATCCTCGTATATTTTTCCCTCTAGCGTTACCATTGATCTTGGAGACTTGCATTGTGTACTTGCTGGTCTAAGTCTTTTACTTTTGTCATTGTTTCCGTCTCGTATTGATTTATATTCGTTCCAAAAGTTCAATGCGGGCCATTGCAGATTTGTTGCTTAGGTAGCAACATTTCAGAAGAAATAGTTCAGGATTTTCATTGAAATTGCTGAGCGAGGTTCGGCGAAAATTCAAGTCTGAATATTGTTGTTAACAAACACTTTGTTAATCGATTAGGGACGTTCTTAAAATTAAAAAAAATGGTCTAATATACATTAACTATTCATTGAAAAGTGTAATGTTGGAAAATTTATATGAAAGATACAAACAATTTCAATATTTTTAAATTTCAAAATTGCCAAAAATGCGTTATTGAACAAGCGATAGAAATTCTCGAAAATATAAAAAGAGAATAATCAACAATTGACAAAATTGCCAATGTGTCAAAATTAACAATAATACAAAAAAATGTTTAAATTGTAAAAATTGAAAAAAGAAAATAAGTAATCATCAAGTTGCGAACATTTAAAAGTGACAAAAGGACAACATTGTAACATTCAAAATTAACGCCTTGTTAAAAAGACAGAAAAACCTAAAGTATTGACTGCAGAAAAATATCGACAGTGCGAAAAATCAAAATTCTCAAACTTTGAGAGATAATTTATTTTAACTGATACAATTCAATGTTTTTAAGAATTTGCAAAGATTTTTTTTTTCAATTTTTATAGATTTTCTAAATCAATCGTTTTAAATGCGTTTTTCGATATCGGAGTATTTTTGCCATTATACCATCCTCTAGATAATTTTCGGATCAATTATCAAACATTGTAAAATTGACAGCAGTCAAAATTTGACAAAGCTATCAAAAAACCTAAAAAATCAGTTTGCAAATATTGTCAAAGTTAACTATTACACTGTGTTAAAATTGTAATAAGTCGCAGAACAAAATTGCCAAAATTATCAACTAGTTGTGAAAATTATCAAAAGACAAGAAAAAATTGTAAAAATATCATAAATTATGCAGAATGTTAAATAAACTGTGTTAAAATAAGTAAAAAAATATCCAAAATGTAAAGATTTTGAACCATTCATAACACTTAGTAACTAGTAAAAATACCGACGAAAATATGTCAAAAATATCAAAAATGTCAAAAATAGCAACATGGCCCAGGATGTCAACTTATCAACAATGTAAATTATAAAAAATGCATTTTAATAAAATTATAAATAATTAAAAAACTTAATTATAATAAATGTACTAAATTATCTACACGTAAAACACATGATTAAAACACGAAAAATGCAACATTTTTCAGGAGATTCAATAAAATTATATTACATTTTCAAAAATTCAGTAAATACCCAACTAAAAATGACAAAAACGTTAAAATAATTTACAATTGCAAATGATGTATAAAAATTTACAATTTTTACACTTAAATCATCTAAAACATTAACTAAACACATTTTGATTAATAGATACATATTTTATTGAATTATATGTTTTATGACCTGTTCACGTCGTTTCTTACTTTCTTCTACTTTATGTATAAGGAAATATAGTAATCGTGAAAGTTTTAACTTGAGATTTGTATGTACAGACGAAGAAAACATTTTTTCATACCTCGAAAACGGTAAGAGTTATCGAAAAAAATGGTATTATAAGAGATAAAAATATTGAATGGCTTATTTTGAAAAGTTATTTCAAAAAAAATTCATCACTACTTAAACAGTTTGTTGGAAATTTAAGTATACGAATATTTTTTGTTGCAACTATATGACGTTTCTATTTAAATTTTCTACTACAATTTTTAGATGTAATATTTTAATTAAATGCATATGTTTTGTGTCAAATAACCCATCACAGTGCCTTTAATAGTGCACACCTCCATGTGGTCTAAATTTGATCTAAAACGATGAAATGAGATCTAAATCTTTCGATGTAACAACTTTCCACGTATAAAGTATTTAAGCAGCAGACATTTTCAAATTTAACATCGATTGGTGCACTTGATATTTCCACAATTTACATAACGTAATAATATTTTCAGATTAAATTAACCAACGTTGAAGCCATTTTAAATTAAAAGCCGACGCTGTACATGATAGAATTGCAAGGGGGTAAAAATTAAAAAAAAAACCGTATACGAGTATTAAATACGAAAATGTCAAAACTGACACAATATCAAAAGTGTCGCATAAAAATTACTCGTGTCCACGTACAGATTGAATTTGCAGAATATGTAATTCTTGGACTCGTCCTTATTTTAAAGCTCTTACGTATCACTACATGGCGTCGGTCCGCCTTCTGCTATTATAGTGACTTGTGTTAACTGGTTCATTACTTCGGTTAGGTATGCAATGTTATGTATTGCTAACTGAAGAGACACAAATAAGGAAGAGAAACGATCGCCCAAAAATTCCTACTATGTTATGTTGAAGGTAAATCCTATTAAATTGATGTTCGTATCATTTTATGCATGATTAACAACCACATTCAAAGGCTTATTAACAAATATAAAAATGCACATCAAGTTTTATTCGTATAATTTTGTACCGTAATTTTTTTAGAAGTGTCAATCGTTCCAGTCCCAATCGCAAATACTGTAACAATGTTATGCATATGTTCGAAAATTGAATTAGGTTGTTGCGCAACTCGTAAAATGGATGTGCAAAAAAACGCGACTAATCAAAGGTCGAAATAACCCTAGTAAATGAATTTGTGAATTTACAGTCAGTCGTAATCCACAGTTAAAATACCCCTGTCCCTATTGAGTATACGGACACACATAAACTGAATTGGATTGAATATATATAGCTAAAATAATTTAAATGCATTTGGGAATTTTACTTCAGAGTATCATTCATTACGTTTTAGATTTAGACCTGACCGCCTACAAAGATAAGATTGTCCACATTGTCTTTTGTGATATTTCATCACTGAATGCTGAAGTAGTTCCTAACAACTATAAGAAGTGGCCATAAGCTAAAAGTGTGTGGCGTATAATTATGTTCGTTGTGGCACAAAAAACACCAGGTCAGAAAATAAACAAACACGACGATAAAATTATTTTCACGAAATGTATAAATCGTCCACGCAAAAAGGGACGAATTGGCCACCGAAAGCGACGAGGCAGCCGGCGGCAAAATAAAATGGCATTACGAAAGTAAATGGGTCAATCCTACCTGGTTATGTCCTCCTGACTGACCGCTCTAGGTGTGGAGGGCGCTAGCGCCAGCGACGACGAGTGATGCGATTCCGGATACACGTGGGACCCCTTCGCAGCTGCGAAAATGAAAAAAATCGAATAAAACTTCGGTCGTTCGCATGCGGAAATATTCACGGGCGAAAAACTTGGCAATTCACCCGAAGAGAAATATAAACTACCCTTTGTTCGCGCAAGGTAGTTGTTTAAAATTGTTTACGTCGGATGGCGGAGCAAAGTAATTTGTTTACGTGAAAAAACGACAAAAACTGCACAGAGTTTTTTACGATAAGTGTAAATTTTATGTAACAACTTTTAGTCTTTTTTGCATCTGAATATTTTGTTGCTGAAAACACACATAGTATAGTTGAGCTCATATCATTAGGAATACGACCGGATTGTCGTTAAAAATTAAATCTGTAATATATAGAACGAATAGAATTAATTGCTGCCGAATCTTTCTGAACTTGAGAGAAATTATGACTAAGATCTATATTAATCGCAAATACAATTGAATTTGAATGGGAAAATCATTTGTTAATAAAATTTCGATATAGTCCACCTAAACCAAATATATTTAATATCCCCTCGTATATTAACAATTATTACAAAAGTTGAGCAAGGCCTGATGAATTCTCGCATACGAACAATTCGTGATAAGATTTTAAAAAAATTATACAATACACCAAAAATACAATAAAGAAATCTTTTCGTAAGCTAAAGGCCATAATTCACGTTAGTACAAAGAGATATCAGGTTGCAAGCGCTTTTGCAAACATAGCAAACAAAAACGTTTCATTGATTAAAATTCACTACCTTGGATCACACATCCGGTACTACCCGAGTGAAAGTCAAATACCGAACAAAAAAAAAATTAGGTCATGTTTCGATTATTAAACGTAAAATTAATCTCGCAGCGCGTTTATGCAAATAATGTACGGTATTGAACCGCCTGCAGTTAACAATGCGGGGCAATTATAATATTTTTATTTAAAATTATTATCAAGTACGTTCCACTTATTTTTTTTTTAAGCAAGTGCGCACCGTTCCATTTTATTAAAATGGTAGTAACAAGCGCATTAGGATGCGTGCGTTGTTGCCGTGAATAATGTTTATTTATTTACGCCACTCAGGGCGACATCTGTCAAACGGTGGATAAATCGCGGAGCGCTTTCCATTAGTGGTGAAGGATATATATTCGTTTGTTTATCGACTTACACAGCTGCGGTGAATATGACGGTTCAGACGCAGGGGCGGTGGTAAAGGCACTCTCTGGTTTGGCGACTATGAGGACTACTCGATCCTGCGTCGTCTTTAGCGTCGCGACGGCGTCTTCGTGCGTCACGTTCTCCAAATTCGTTTCACCCCTCTGCAAGAGACAATGGAATTACATTTTTGATTCATTGGAACGCATAAATGACTATGTTTAAAATATACAAGTGCTAGTTGAATATTTTCAGCTGATTAAATTTCATCGTCACTGATAAAAACTTAACCAATTAGTATATTTCATAACCGGAGTTGAGGGGTGCGATTTTGCATTTAGTATGTTTGTGATTTATCTGCATACCACACGTTTTATTTAAATGTACAAAATTACAGTTAAAGTACAAGAAACTACTTCATAAACTGTCTGCCCCTTTTCTTTTCCATAACTCAATAATAAATTAGGCTGACTATCAAATTTCCAATGACCCCAATATGGGTTAACTTGCGATTAAAAATCACCTCACTAATAATCACTGCAACATTCCACCAAAATTAGTGGAATTTGAATTTAAAAAATTTCTAAAATAGAAATATTGAAATGGTTGAAATTCAAAGTCAAAATTAAAAACGAAAAAATCTTAATATTGTCTACAATTAGAAATAAAAATTGTTTTATTCCAAAAATATAAAAATTGCAGAAATTGCCAATAAAACGTATTGCCGTTTTGTTTGTAGATTCTACTGTAGATGGCAATTTAGTTATAAATAATTAAATTTTATTTTACATAGATTTAATTAAAAATCAGGTACGGTAAAGATTTTTAATTTGATGGCTTTGCATATCAGTATTTTTTCCCAAAAAAAAAAAAAACTCAAAATATTGCCAAATAGAAAACATTTTCGTATGGTACAAAATGTGGAAGTGAATGTATCTAAAATTAAAATAAAAAATTAAATTTTGTTTTCTATTGCAACTATTTTAAAATATTTCAAAAACTAGAGACACGATGAACTAAAACCAGTTACGAGTAAACTAGGCATTCGCCAAAACGTTAACGACATAGTCCTTGGAGCACTTATTCCCAGATGCTGAAACTAATAATAAGGACGGTAGAGACAGAAATATTAAACATAGAAGTGAATATTGACAAGTGCAAGTCAAGCAACAATAGAATATAGTGCGCTTGTATACTGCATATCTGTAGGAAGTATAATATCAGACGATGGGAATAGTTATGCAAATAGTTATTTATGCAATGAATGCGTGATGCGATTTGCGTGGAAAGTTGCATACATAATATTGTCAACGACCTCAATTACAGTCTTAAATTACAACAAATTTATTTCATACGTTATAACAATTATGTAATAAATTAATAAATAAAAATTAATGTCATCGCTACAAATATTTAAATAACGAATTGCTAACTAAAATTGTCAACAAAAAATAAAAGAAACATAATTTATTTTATATTTAGGAACTAATTTTTTTCGTCTAATTCATTCGTGGTATCGTTTTCTACCCTTACTTAAAAAAAATCATTTTGTCTGTTACACGATGACCTGAGAGTTATTTACAAAACTAATCTGTACAAAAATAGATTGAAATTAGTATTCGAATGTAATAATAATTTGCACGAGTCAGTAATAAGAAGGAATAGGATTGGCTGGTCCAGTTGTAGAATCTACGATGACTTACATACATGATTAGATGTTATAATTGCCAAAGATACGGAGACGTAGCTAAAGAATGCAAATCAGAAATTACCTGCCCAGCCTGCGCTGGAAAACAAAAATGATGAATGTAAAAATGGTTACGAAGCCAATAAAAAATACAATTTAAAAATAAATATTGAACACTCGGCATGGCATAAGAGGAAGGGGTTTGCATATTTGTAAGAGTCGAATTAGATGCTCGAAATGTCACGAAGATAAACATAAGTAAATGTTAACTTAGAGCGCAAGTAATTTTTCATTCATTTTGTATTAAGGTCCCCAGCTAGCAAACTAAGTATATTTGACCGATGTTCAGTTATTGAAACAAGAAAAGGTCAATTGCGATTTGATCGGGGAGATCATATAAATATGATAAGGGATCGAGTGGCACAAAGGGAACTGACGAATCATATGAAAGAATATAACGTGGTGAAAAGACTGCTATTCCTACCAGAATTCAAGCTACCACACAATCATGTATAGATGTTTTCTTCACTAGAACTACTGAATGTCAAACTATAGTTTTTAACGATCATCTGTCTGAGCAAACCCTTCAAACAGTTGACCTGACGATAATGGATCTCATTGGCGAATCGAAAATACAGTAACCAGAAAATATGCAGCAAAAGCGAAAGAAAAATTCTTCTCATTGATGAAGATTGATGCTTATTACGTATACGGCTGTGACGTTTCTAATGATGAAGTTATATAAACTTCACTTATCAATAAGTTTACTGAAGTGCAGTAAAATCAAGAATGGCAAAAATATGGATATCAACGGAAATTAGAAATCTTTTTAAATTGCTAAGTGAAATGGAAGAAGCAAATAGACAACTGAATAGGGTCATGTACTAGATATCTCTCCTTCTGTATACTCTAAAAAAAACAACCACGAAATGCAAAAAAGAATTTCTATGATAATACACTCAAGCAATCGTACAATATTAATGAAACATACTGGAATTATAACAATCAGAAGAATATGGAATTAACACAGGATGATAAACTAGTACCAAAGCAAGACATTCCTGATGCAATCAACAACCACTGTGGCAGAGTTATATTCAGCACCCTCACACGAAGGAGTTGACTCCAACTGGATAGAGAACAGTACATATATTAGCCCGGTCACTAGAAAGGAAGTTGCATTTGCAATAAAAAACATTGTAGGAAAAATTCCACCGGAATAGATGGAATTCCAGGAAGTATCCTGGAACACGTTTGCGATGTAGTACGCACGCCACTTAGTTTAATAATTTGTAAATCTTTAGGTGTTGAATTATGAATTATCCAGCTAAATTGAAACTATCCAAAACCCCAAAGGAAGCCCATTTGATAGCAAATTATAAACCATTATGATTGCAAAATCACATATCTAAGAACTTCCAACGGTTTTTTCAATGGAGGCTTTACTCATTCCTCGAAAAATATGAATAATTAAGTGAATAATCAAAGTCACTTGCGATGCACTTGCGGGAAAAGTAAGATGATGGCACTTTTACTTGATATGACTAGAGCGTTTGACTCTGTATGTTCTGCTGATGCTGAATGCTGATGTTAGCAATAATGGAATAAATGGATCGGCTCATATCTTACCGGAAGGTCACAACAGGTTTATGTTAACAACATACTACTGAAGTTTCGTGAAATGAACAGGGGAGTGCCACAGAGTACGATTTTGGGGCCATTACTATTCACAATAATAATAGATGATATACCGGTAAAATGTGCAACGACACCACTATATACGCAGACAATACCGATAAGCTTATTGTACAAATATCAATTAAAGAAGTTGTTACTCTTGCTGTTGTAATTGAATTGTAGGCTTGGTGAGACAACAACGGTACATTGCTCAATATTGGTAACACAACACAAGTCATCCAATTTGACACCATCAATGAGAAAGTTGATAGAATCACATCCATCAGATTTGATAAGAAATTGAAACAAAGGTACAGCTCGGTCCCATTGATAAAAAATAAAGCAAACTTCACTGGTGTTCTTAATTAAAACCCTGCGCGGAACAGTATATCAAGTATAGTGTTGAAACAAATATATTTCGGACTTGTATCATCTATTATTGCATATGGACTTATATTCTGGGTAAGTTCCAGCAAAATGTTTGTCAACCAGAAGAAAAGCATACGAATTATTGCAGGTGTACAACCAAGTGTAATATGGTGAAATGACAGTATATTCGTTGTACTTTTGTAAACCAGTTTCAAGTCTCTCCCTTGTTTGAGATATATTCCATTGTAGATATTTTTTTCGGTTTATTTGCTTTCCATTCAGCGCAGAAATGTGTAGGAAAAACACACACAGGCCAACGGTTAGTTTCCATTTTGAACTGAGCCCAGAAATTACATTGTCAGAATCGTCATTTTACTTTTCGTCTTGCTGATATTAAATTATACTTAGAAGCTTTTGGGCCCTGGGCCAGTGAGGAATAAAGTGTAACTTTGGGCAACGGCAGATTTATTTTTATGAATGATAAACAAAACCAATGTCGTATTTTCAGTAAATTGTAAAGTAAAGTAAATCGTTAAAGAACGACGAGGTATATTTTTTTAACAAAAGCTAGGTGAGAAGCTGCGTTTATTTTTGTGCAAGGTTCCAACCATAGTCAAGTTTTTTGACCTAGGTCATATATACGAACAAGTTGCCCATGGTTATGTTATGGTCTTTTAGGTTTCGAATCACATTACTAGGACAATACGTTGTACTTAGTTCTGTCCCGGTATAGCACCAATTTATTTTCCCAAGTCAGGCTGAAATTATCCGTACATAAGAGCACGTGAAAGCATCCAAAATTTCAGACCATAATTTTCATGTGTGCTTGGCATATACTGCAATGGCAACCCAACAAGTGAGGATCAATAGTTAGTCATCAATGTCGATTATGAAAACGAGGATATAAATAATAATGCGTAAGTTCACTACGCACTTGTTTATGTCAGTTGCCAATGTATAAAATTTTGCGGATGGTAAACGACCCTAAGTATGAACAACAAACATAAATGTTGTTTCATGATAATTGCAAAATTTTTATTATTAAACAAAAATTGAAACATACAAAACTTACCATTTGTATATAGCAATAGATAAATATTCAGCTGTATTTGACTTACAGCTGTTTTAATACGTAAAACAAAGAAGTTGTGAAAAATTACTAAAGTGATATATTCAGCACATTAAGCGCCAAATTATGTTTTAAATATTACCCGATATGGCTACACCCAGTTTCATATTCAGTATAGCAAACACAACTGGGAACTTGAGGATTTAGTGGGGCTATCATAAACTCATTCAATTAGCATATCGTCCCTGCTTGGCGTATCTGACTTAACTAAGTACGCAAAATTGAATAAATCTAAAGCAAACACGTAGCTCTGCCATGGCCACATGGGTAATTCTACGAGTAGACAAAAGGGTCTGCTCTGGAGTTTATTGTGTTCGAGCTTTGCTAACAGTGAAAATTTTAAATCTCTTCTTCAGAATACTTTTGTAAAAATATTGAGTTTAATGAAAATGTTCAATTGCCAAACAAGACACAGGAAAACAGATTTCATTAAGTTTTTAAAAAAACTTAATGAATGGGAACATTTGCAATAGGAACGCTATGTTTTAAAAATTTTCAACAAAATGCAAAAAGATTACGAGTTCGCCGTTCCCCACTTGTTGTGCGATCATCAACACCAAATACGAAGAGTACAAATTAAGTTGAAAATAATACAGTATAATAATAATAATAGTCGACAACTTACTACTCGCGTAGCTTGGCATAAATTCTCAACTGAAACAACTCAATAGAACACCAAAATCGATGCATGGTTACATAAGACATACGTAAACATAACTTGGATTCTGTTAGGCGAGCTTTATATTATATTTTTACCAAAGTGAGTTATTGATGATCCAGCAGACAATGGTAAAACGACCGTCCATTAAAAATTTCACAAATTAAAACTTCTTGATTTATAGTTCGTTGCATTATGTAATGTATGATTAATGCCATTAGGGTGATTTTTACATTTTATCTTTCTTCCTTAATTGACATCACGGTATTTTCAATTCCATATTTTAAAGCGATAATACAGTGGGACGACTAAAGTTGATTGATCGACTTGAACTCTCGAGGGTAGGCACGGTAATAAACCATTCGATCGATTCCTTTGTGTAATAAAAGCCGTTTCTAGTGAGTGAACTGCCAGAGTTGAATAATAAAAGTTAGGCTAAATGGCGAGCAAAATGTACAGTGAAAAGTATAAGCAACATTATTTAAAGGGAACTTTTAAACACGATCCAAACTAGAAAGGTTTCTATATGCTTGGTGAAATAATTTATAACAATAAGAGAAAGAATTCCTAAGAGCATATCATTTATGGATTATTATGTTTTTTCCCACGCTTCGTACATTTTTCTTTTATTATTCAAGATAAGATAAGATGTGTACAAAAGTTGTAGATCATTGACTTTGTAAGTGCACGGAGTCTGTGGATTGTTTATTTATTTAAGATTGTTATAAAAACACGATGACAACATAATTATCGAAATATGTACATATTTTTAAAAACGTATTGTGGAAGGGGATAATGGTACTTGTAATCTCAAACGAATTGACTATAATAAAAATAGTTCTATGAATACAGGACACAGGATACACAACCACAAGGACGCTACAGCACAAACACACTGTTATTATTTCAATTATTTTTTTAATAACCACCTAGACGGGATGGGAATTTTTGGACCAAATTTGGCAGGAATAGTGGACTAGTCCCGGGAAATAGTTGATTAAAATTTGAAACCTAACCATCAAGTAGTCATATGATTTTAAACGTTTGTGTCATTTTTTAGAGGTGGTGATAGACAAGCAATTGTCGACTAATTTTTTGAATTTGTTCCACTTTTTCGGATCCCGTTCTTTAGTTTAAAGTGTTTCAAGTGTTTAATGATGCCTAGAGGAAGGAGACCTCAAGTTTACCAGCAGTTAAGTGACTTTGACCGAGGGCGGATTGTTGGTTTACGAGAAGCAGGTTTTGCGTTTAGAGAAATCGGCAACCGTTTGGGACGGCACCACTCAACAATAATGCGTGTTTATCAAGCGTGGTCTGAACATGGGATTGATCGTCGGAGAAGAGGTACTGGGGCTCAAAGACGAACCAATGAACCTCAAGATCGCCGCTTAAGACTAATGGCCTTGAGAGACCGATTCTCTACAACTAGATCAATAGCTGATCAATGGTTAGGTGAACAAGGTCGTCCAATAGGCTTGCGAACAGTTTATCGTCGAATAAGAACTTTTGGCTTGCTGTCTTACCGCCCACATCTTGTGCTACCCCTCACTGCTCAACATCGCCAGGAACGTTTGGCCTGGTGCACGGAAAGACTTCAATGGAACTTGGAGTGGCATCGAGTTGTCTTTAGTGACGAATGGCGATTTTGTTTAGGAATGGATGATGGTCGGATGACTGTTAGACGAAGACGTGGAGAAAGGAGCAATCCTGATTTTTCGATTGCGAGGCATGTTCACCGAACTGGGGGGTTGATGGTGTGGGGTGCTATTGCTTACGGCAGTAGGTCACCCTTGCTCTTCATTCGGGGCAGTATGACCGCCCGACGCTACATTGACAAAGTGATAGAACCACATGTTCTTCCATATCTTCCAGGGCTGGAAGACCCACTTTTCCAGCAAGATAATGCACGACGTAACGTAGCAAGGGTTTCTCTTGACTTCTTTGAAGAGGCCAATGTTAATCTTTTGCCTTGGCCGCCAAGATCTCCCGATTTGTCGCCCATTGAGCACGTGTGGGACATGATGGGTAGAAGATTGAGGAATCTACCGAACCCACCGTTGACAATAGAAGCTCTACGGCATGAAGTACAGGCTGCTTGGGATGCCATACCCCAAGAAGACATTGATCACCTGCTGGAATCAATGCCAAGGCGGGTCAATGAGTGTATCAAAAATAGGGGCGGACCAACACATTATAAAAGAAAAATCAAAAAGATGAAGTGTTTTCTTTATCAAATTTTAATCAATTGTTACCTTAGACTAGTCCAATGTTTCTGCCAAATTTGGTCCAAAAATTCCCACCCCTTCTAGGTGGTGCAGTTTATATGTCACTGAGTATATTTTTAATATTCTGTTCGTTTAAGCAATTTAATAATTTTACCAAATATTCATTCGTAGTCACTGTTTTTTATTTCGTTATGAAATATTATTTGCTAGGGTTGGGTTGCTAGTGTGGTTACCTTTGAGCAATGCCGCTCTAAACAAAGTCACTATCATTAAACCTGAATGTTGCAAACAAAATTGATTGCGATTTCATTTTCTTTTCTTTTTGCTCTCATTATAACAAGTTGCTCGCAAATTACCTGATTTATACGTTCGCTCTTTAAAATTATAAAATAACAAATTTGCCACATAAGCTCTAGCAATACATTTTAGAATTTACTTTCTTCATTGTATGTATAATGCACAAATAAAAATATACAAATAATATAATTAATTACCGAAACGATTTTCGAGTGGTCGATCATTAACAACTTCTACGTAAATTATATAAAACAATATAATTTATTAAGCATTGTGCATCCTGCACAACACGTATAGATATTCCTCTAGTAAGCCTTATAAATCCTATTATTTTCAATACAATTTGGGTTACCACATCTGTTCCACTGCAAATCATATTTGTTCACATCTAATGGGGTAGCGTCTATTTGTGCAGACGTGACACAATATTGAATAATGGCATTACACGCTTATGTATAAGCTCCATCACAAATACTGCCAATTGTGTACTCGTGAAAAATTATAATCCACAAAGTACAAACACTTGGCAACTTTCCCGGAGAAACAATAACAATTGAGACACAAAAATAGCACACAGAAGTTTTCCTGCATGCACGAAACGAAATGGTTACCTACGTACACTAGGGTAGAAAATTTATTTAAAGAAAAATTATGTCAACAGTGTTCAATAGGTTATTACAATTATATATGTGATTTCGTTTTCTAGTAACTTTGAAGTAGCGTCAGATTCATTAAAAATTTATATTTTCAAATAAATTATGCGCTAAAGTATCTGGGGAGGTATGAAGGATAAAATATACTGTTTCGACGTAACATAATTTTACTAAAGTTACGACAAAGTATCTCTTAAATCGATTATAATTGGTATTTTTCTACTATGTTGGCGAATTATGTCAATGCAATAAATTTTATTTAAAACTTGTTGCACGATTTCCTCTCTTTGAAATGTCTTCGGTTACGCTGAGCGTTTCCTTGGTTCTTAAGTAATAACACCGGTGGCGCCTACTTTTATTTTATTGCTGTTCAACGTCAAATAACGACACGACTGCCTGCCTTCTCTAAGCTAGTTAACGTTGGGCGCAGTACTAAACTCCCATACATATAATTAAGACGGTGCTGTAAATGTGTGAATTTAATACTTTACTTTTCTGTTTAAAATGGCTTTAGTAAATATTAAATGTGCTTGTTAACAACCACTTATCTGTTACCAAAATATCAGATCTCTAAGGGTCCCAATTTTCATTAAAAAATAATAAGGATATACGCCGTCGGATAGTTTCGAGAAGGAAAAGCGCAAAATTAATAAAGCACTCTTCACAAGTCGTTTGTTACGAATGTCACGGACAGGGCACTCGAGACATGGCGTAAATTAGTACGATTACTAACGGCTCCTCGCAATTAGCGAGCACTGGCGGAATTACATTATCAAAAAGTAACGAAAAGGTCTCCGCGACAGAAGACGCTCACAGCTATGAAATAAAAAAGTTTCGTCGTTTGTGTTTAGGCGATCTTGACTGGCGCAGTGCAAATATTAAATACATTTGGCCTTATATTTGATTTTTATTTCTTTGTTTCAGGTTTAGTTTCATCTGCTGATTTTTTTTATTACTTTCGCACTTTTTTCATTTATAATAAATAGTAAGGGGAAACTTTTGTTCTGCGAAATAAATAAAATGCGTTTATGTAAAACGCTACGTCATGTTTTTGCCCGCAATAATAAGATAAATTAACATAAAGAAGTATACAATATGCCGTTTATCGTCTATGGTTCTCAAACATGGTCACTAACGGAGCTTTTTACGAAAATTAATTTGCTAGCACAAATTGAAAAGAAGTATCGGAATTGCCTGGAAAGATAAAAAAAAATCATAGGACATATAAAGAATGAAAACCTACAGTGGACCCATTATAGCCATTGTATTTAATTATAGACGAATAATGCAATACGGAGTGATGAATCGATAACGAAGGTGCAGTTATAATCCAAAGACCTCTAAAGACAGGGAGCTGGAGACTTCTCTGGGTGATAGAATATGGTCTAAAATCTAGTGATTAAACAAGCACGGCTTAAATGTGCAAGACACCAAACACTGTTAACGAGTTGGAAACATCGCTACACTGACGCAGTGGGTTGTGAGGTTTATAATCGAGGTTAGAGCTTTCTGGTCTATCTCAATTTTATCTTTGGCTTTCCCCAAGCGGGTTTTCAAAGAGTTACAAGATTAAACTCGATCTGCAGTTGATATATGCAGTTTGAACATTTTGTTTACGTTTTTTTATTTACGTGATGATGCGATAAACAAACAATTTATTTCCTTGATCTCTTTGAGGTGGTAGACAAGTAGAATTTAAAATTGTGCTCCCATATTCGTGTTTTTTTTTTTTAAATACGGTTACTTATTATTTCCGCGTCAAAACCATTGTGAATAGCGATGTTTTTAACAAGACTGAGCTCGGTATTATATTTCTCACTTGTTAGTGGAAAACTTAACAAATGATGGATATGAAAATTGAAAGATGAAATTTTCTCCTGAAAGCTATGACATGCATGGACGGCTATAAATATATTCACATTGGTGTCTTTCCAGAAAATATCAATTTCTACTTGGTTGTTATTCCCGTAATTATAAGTTTCAAAAAAGGCCAAGTTGGAAAACAATTAAAAATTAAGATTACCGCATTCTCTACAAAGCGTCAAAATTGTCAAGGAATTTAACATTGCCAATAATATTTAAACACTAAAGATAATCAATAAAGTAAAATTAATTAAAATACAAATATAACAAAATTAGAAATATTGTAACAATTTAGGGACACAGCCCTACCCAATTTATCAAAATTGTAACGATGGAAAAATGTTGACACTGTCGAAGAAACTCAACAAGTTTGTGATTGGGTATTAAGGTCATCTAGACGACTCTTCGCGTCATTTCTTCTTTTCTGAATATTTTTCGTTGATCTGTTCACTTAAAACGTTGCTAATTTAATTAACTCCAAAGAAAAGTTTATGAGAGTATTAACGCCACATAGATGTTACTACCTCCACTTTTGGGGTGCCACGGGATCACAGAGGTCTGCTTCGTCCGACTAAGTCGGTACTGCCCAGACTTGTAACTACTTCTCAGCCGTCCCGTCCGCTTGAAAGACCCCTTCGTTTACAATACATTTTTGCGTTTCACTTACTATAGGCTTACCAGATCACCACACATGTATTCGCTGAAGGTACATCAAGGCATGCAAGCATGAGTGACAAAGAGTTTATATGTGAGTTTTAACGCCATCTAGACCATTTTCAACAATTTATGAACCGTCGAAAATGCTCGAAATATAAATATTAAAAACAATCACAATATATCACGTGCGTTTGTTTGTTATTTGAAGTTCGGTCACTTAATTTTAAATTGCAATTTTAGTTTCGTGATTTAATTTTCACCCCTGCCACCCCGCCAGTTTAGCTATTATTTATGTTTTCGTATTATTTAGGTATAGTTCTATCGTTAGTTTTCAACTGTGCAACAATAAAAAAAAAAAAAATTCGGTGTTATCAAAAATTCCATCGATCCTTTCTTTCCGGACTGAATGTGAACGAATGATGTTAGAAAAATGAATTGTTTTCGAATTTTGAAAAAAAGAAATAAAAATCAATAATAAACGCGAGAAAAATAAAATATAAATATATAAGACTTGACAAAATGAATCAAACGCGCGAAAGGATCGATACAAAAAAAATAGATAAATAAAAGAACAATTGTTCAATAAAAACAATAAAAAACAAACGATTTAACTGGAAAAGAGAATCGAAATAAAAAATTAGAAATTATTGTGTTACTTTTGAAAATCAGCTGTAGGGTTGGATTTAAAAAAATAACGTGCGTTCAAGAAAAATCTTAATTTAGGAGGACTCTAAAATTCGATTGGTGTTTAAAGGTACTTTAGCCCCAACCAAAATGTCAATTTAATTTTAACAAGCCGTCAAAAGGGAAAACTGCTTTACTAATTAAAAATGGTTATCACAACAGAGCAGAAAGCAAAATTATTGGAATGCTATTTTCGAACAGGGTAAAAAATTGATGGTGTTGGGCAACGTTCATTCGTTTCCTTTTCCACTGCAAATTTAATGGTTTTTATTTCGAATTTAATTGGTTCAAAAATGTCAAAATCATCCAAATATAATATCGCGAATTTTATCCATACATTAGGAGAATATTTAGCATTTCTTTTAAAATCTATTTCAAAATTGCAATTGAACAAATTGGCTATAAATGGAGACAAGGAGTTGCCCATTGTTGTTGTTCATAGAAGTTACCTTTAACCTGAAAACAGTTTTCGGACATCCATAAAGTTGTCAGCTTCAATTATTTTTGCCGAGTCAATCTTATTTTTCTGAAGCAAACTAGTTACACATTTCAAAATTTCAGACCGTAGGAAACAAAGATGTTACATCAAATGAAACAAAAATGCCAGCTTTATCCAGCATGAAATATTTAATTTTTTAAATGAAGTAAGTCGGTTAGTTAATACCTGAAACAATAGGTCTCAACGAATTACCTGGCTTATGTATTTTAGGTACTCCTGGATTAGGTACATTTACTTTTTAATATCTGGGAGTGCGTTATTAATTGTGGACAGTTTCGCGTCTTTAGTTTTTCTGGTCATCTTTGGTAGAGTTTTTCTTTAATTTTGTAAAGCACCTTTGATACTAAACACTATCCCGACTTTCTCCATAATTCCATAATTACTAACTTGTTTACTTTATCAGCTTTCAAATTGTTCGACAATTTTTAATAATATTTCATTCTTTATTATTTCATGATGTGTTTGTGATGCTGTAAGTGTTGCTTGATTCGATTCTTCCAAGCCCCTGTGATAAAAGGTTTTGAAGCGTCTATAAAATTTTTAACAGATATCTCTATCGCTGATATAATCTCCTCAACTTGCGTTTTACGGTTTGGCAAACAATACTTAAAACCTTTGTTTAATAAACCTAATTCGACAATATTAAAAATCTCAGAAGACTGATTCACGACAAGTGTCTCTTTTATAGAACGATCCTTATTTAATTGATGCTGGTTTTGGACACAAAGTCAACCCAACACAAGCCAAGTCAACCCAACCCCGCCTAAACCAAATCAACCAAAACCCACCCTACTCAAAAAACGCAATCAAAACCCAACCTCACATGTACAAAATGTTTTGAATTTTTATGTAAAATATCTGTTTACATACTTAAGTCATCTCAGAGGGGTTAAGGAAACAACGCGTTACCCATGAAGAAATGGAAGATGTTTTCGACCATGAATTCTACAGCCATAATTATGATGAAAATATTTGCCTTCAAAATTGGAAAACAAATCATTAATCATAGGCAAAGTTGGGTTGGGATGAAAATATTGGATTTACAACTTGGATTGTGATGTATTGTGAGCACAGTATTTTTTCCCATTTCCTGTATTATTTTTCCATCACATTCTTCATCTTCTCGCTAAACTGAATGGAGTTGTAAATATGAGCTGTCGCAAAAGGGACTTATTTTGGTTTTTTCGATTCGAACAATATTTTAACTTACAAAAACTGTCAACAAATTACAGGAGTAGTAAATGGAAGACAGTGAATGAAAAGAAATCAACAGATATCAGGGGGTATAGTTTTTGCTCAGGCCAGGCGTTCAGCACATGAAGCTACCCACCCTTTAGCACGTGCCGAGAACTGTCAGTATGGCGTAGAGCTTGTAGTACTGTTGAAGTAAAATTTCATTTTCGCTAAAATTCAAAGCAATTCACAGGCTCCATAATAATATGCGTAGTAAAACATGCAGCGACAATACGAATCTTCAAACATTCCAATTTTATTTCTTGTCACCTCAACAATAAAAAACCTAACAAAGACAAAGTAAAAATCTGCATTCACAGGTTTAAAGTAGAACTTAACTTCTATGTTATCACAAGGTTACCATCATTCATTCCTAATCAAATAGTTGTCATCGCCGAGTTGCAGAAAGAATTAGACAATGTAACCTTCAGATTTTCAGTTTATTTGCTGTCAAATTTCAAATCAAATCTTGAATTGTTTTTTGAGACATAATGTTTCCTGGCAAAGTTTCTCTACGCGATTAAAGTAAATCTCACCGCAAAATGTAAAATCCACAAATCTACATCCACACAGATTAGAATAGGTCGATAACAATTAATTGCAGACCCGCATTTTTCGAAAAACCTGCGAAGACATGGACGCTTTAATTGAAAATCTTCTTTACCACACCAAAGTAAGGTGGCTTTCAAGGAGCAATGTCTAAAAAAGAGTATTTCACTTAAGAGCAGAGTTTTTCATTTGTTTGCATGATGTGCAGTCCCCACATGAAACTAAATTTTCAGAACCTCTCTGGCTTCTGAAGCTAGGCTTCCTTGCTGATACTTTCGAACAATTCAATATTTTGAACAGTAGTATGGAAGATCGCGGCGATAATATAATTACTGCCACAGATAAAATTAAACGATTTATAAGAAAAATTGATTTATGGTCGACTTCAATTGGCAAAAAGCAGTTCAAGTTAGTCCAGTGCATTCAGCAAATTATGGAAAATGTATCCAATTATAGTGTTACAAATTTTTGAACAAGTTTTTGGCAAGTAGTTTGCATTAGGGCACCTCCTTAACAAATCATGCTGACGTTTCTGACTAATTCTTCTACTGTTTCGTTATGTAAAGAAAATATTTACAATGTTTGAATGTTATTACGGTATACTATTAATATATACAGTTGCGTTTTACTTCAATTCAATGTAAGGATTGTTACGTGTAGAGGTCAAATTCTTTCAACATAATTGATTTACGCCTTTGTAAGCATTAAATCACTGCCGTTGGCCTAGAGACAAAAACGTCGGACATCATAAATTTTGCACTCACCACTGCATCTCTGACTCCAACGAGCTTATCGCCGACGGCTAACCTTCCATCGACTTGCGCCGCACCGCCGTCCATGACTTTAGTGACGTAAATGCCATTATCGCCAGGTATGTGCTGGTTACCGATACCACCGGCAATGCTAAATCCCAGTCCCTTGTTCCCCTTGACGAGTTCGATTTCCAAAACTCTCAGGTTACGAGGCTGCCGCCTTCTGCGTACCCACTGGAAAAGTAAACGGAAAAGTACACTCAGACAAGTAGACCTATAACGACAAATCGTACTTCGCAATTTTTGCGACGGTCGTTGGGTAGTCGACCGAAAACCGCGATGCCATTAAACTTAGTTCCGTAACCGAAAAATGACTCGCTACTGTCGAGCACCCTCTTTGATATTTCCGGTAGGTAAAAGAAAGGCATCGTCGATAAACGAGCTCTTGTGCTTGCCGAGGATGGCACAATGGCAGCTCTAAAATGCAGTAAACTGCGCAAAGCTTTACGGCCGCGCTTTGAAGCGAACGGATAAACTATTTCGAAGTGTCGTGCACGCTACTTCCGGTGGTTGTCGACGTTGCGGCGAGGACTGCATTATTCGAGTGTTTGTAGTCTTTAGCATGACACCGTTGCACAAATGCAGCATGAAGACGGTCGAACTATTTAAATTCAAATGTCGACGGTTTAAGGCGTCATGAACCGTGCACGACTGACTTATTCTCAATGGCGAATGAAATGCAGATATTGTTAGCATAAGCATAATATTTTAAGAATTGGATTCTACTTGTAAATTAAAAATAGTAGCTGTTTAATGGATAAAATAAGCGATGATTAATAAAGTTTTATGAAAATAAAGAGAAAACTAATAACTAACAACTCAATCAAAACTTACCAATCTGACGGTGTTGCCGGCTTTCTTGAGCGCGTCGACGGCGGTGGCGTGGGGCACGTTGACGACCGGCACCTCGTTAACCTGTAATATGGAATCGTTGACGCGAAGACGCCCGTCCGTCGACGCCGCGCCGCCCGGTATCAGTTTCGTGATGTAGATGGCGGTGTCGTCGCCTATGTGGGGATTGTCGGTACCGCCGGCTATGCTGAATCCCAATCCGGCGGTACCCCGTTCCAAAATTATCTCCTCGTCCTCCCATTCGTCGTCGCCGTTTATCTGCAATGAAATAACGAAACAATCAAAACGACTGATCAACGAATAACGACTTGTGCATGGGATGGGAAACGGCGATTGGAAATTCCGTGTGGATTTTCGATTTATATGTCTCGCCGGCGAAAGTTTATTTGCGATAAATAGGCAACGATAACACTAGTTTAATATAAAACACAATTCTACGATTCCGTGTGTATTTTTTCCTAAGTGTAATATCTTAACAGTTCATATGGCAAATTGATATCCATCCTTAACATTAAACATTATCGTCAATTCTGAAAACAAATCTTGTCCGCATTGCACACTAACGAGCGTTATATTTTTCCATTGGTGTATGCCTTGCCGCTCGCTTCGATCAATGGAGTAATTTGCCGTGTACTCTAAAGTTACATAAGCCTGGACTGTTTTTGATTCATTTCTTTGTGACTGTTTAATTACAAGCGTAAGCGTGCCCCAATTCGAAATGGGTTCCTTTCGATAGAAGCGCTGGAGTCATCAGGGAAGATTTTTTTTTACGTTTCGGAACGTAATGTTGCTCTTTCTTTCTTTACACTAGGTTTCATCCTAGTATCCACCGGTGAATTACGTAACCACGACTTTGCAAAACTAAATTTAATATTGATGCAAGATTGGCATTTTACTACACGCATCATGTGTCTAGATGTTTTTACACGTTAGTCAGTTTTAATTCTCTCTACTCATCACAAATGCAAAAGTTCATATTTGCTCAACGCGTACAACCAACGCCCAGGTGGCAATTGTGTACATGACAGTCGTATAATTTGATTTTTTTTGCCGAGAAAACAATTACCACAGCACAAATGGAAAAATGATTTCGAAAACCAATTAAAATTTAAATTTTAACTATGGATTCGGCTAAACGTGAAAAAATGTATTAACAATTGCAACGTAACACCAACGAAGTTCTAATAATAAGATAATTAATTCAATTAATGACAAATACTCTAAAACTTAAAAGATAGGTTAAAACAATGTAATATGCGTACCATTGATAAATATCTTCATAATATAAAGCTCAAAAAAAATTAAAAATTCTGGCCATATCCAATCGCATAACCACTTGCGAAAAAGATTAATCAACTTATTCAAAACGCAAGAACCACGAGATACAGATTTGTAAGATCCAACTAATTTATTTAGCTAACATTTTTTTAATTTGTAATTTTTTGCGATTTCTGGCTTCTCAAACAGTTCTAGAGTTCCCCAGTATTTATGAAAGTAACATTGAATTCCACCCATCACATACGTCTTGTCTAAATTTCATTTTTTTACTTTTAATAACGTATCGTCAAACATTTAGTAATGAGTAATGATTCTCGTGATTTTTCCCATGCAAGGAGAAACAAACGAGATATGGCATTTTTGTTGTCGTATCAAATGCGTTTTGTAATTCCATGAATTCTGGGTAGTGTAACAAAAAACATTGATGGCATTTTTTGATTCCAGTGGGATATTTATCTTTTGTTCATGTAGGTTTTATTCAGTTCAAGTAAAATCCAAAGAAAAATATTTTTCAATTGTAATAGGTTTAATAACTTACTCATCAATGAACCAATAATTATTGTATACATTTCCGGATGATTTGCAATAGATGGAACATTTACTTCAACAAGGAGCAAGACAATCTAAGATAACTGCCGTTAAACATACAATTTTATTGATCGGTAACGACAGCGGAGTAAATTTTGGGTAAAATTTTGAATATTTTGAGAATAAAATGACCGGACCGGGATTGTTAGAATTTTCAACCGCGTTTTAACAACAAAATATTCACGTATGATATTTTTTAATTTGCTTTGCACATCCTCATCAATAGAGCCTTCCACAGGATATTCGTCCTCGGTGTTGGAAAACTGAACGTTGGCGAGAGACGTGAGCCACTGCGAGACACGTGAAAATGTAGCCTCGATAGTATTTGTGAACAGTCAGTTTTACCATTAATCAATTTCCATAGAAATCTAGTGTCATGATTCTCTCTACACACAGAAAGAGACTTCATATGGGGTCTAGCCATCAGCATCTCATAGTCTACATGTTCATCAGGATACAGGTCATCAAATCAAAACGGCAAACACTTCAATAACCGTCGTTGATTCGTTCAATGGAAAGCTGATATGAAGTATAAGTGGATGACCAAACTATTCAGGCATTTTAGTTTGCTTGGAACGAAGGAACAATATAACGTTTTTAACAGTAATGGATTGTTGAAAGTTTGGACACACGCATTAGAAATCCGATAGCATAAATTAACAATACGTTGAGAAAAAATCAGTCGGGAATCAAACGCCATCTTTCACAACTTCCATGACCAATAATCCCTGACCTTTCTTATCATAGGAATGTGGAAGACATGGCTTTACGAGTGAACGTTACAGTGCAACAGTTGTCGATATTCAGTTTCAGCTGATATTTGGCACACCAACCGACAATAATATTAACGTTCACCTACAAGGATTCAGCCTCGGTACTATTCGAGATCTACGAGTAGATTTTAAGTAATGCGCAAAAGCTAGTATATGAGAAGACAGAGAAACGAGAAGATCATCGATGAACAATACGAATCGTAATGGTCCCAAATTGGACCAGATGTTTGGATGAAAGTAGAAAATATAGTTAGTTCTAACGGTAAGCATGACCATGACCATGACTATGACTATCCAATGTTTCGCTAATAAACTGAGTTATACTAGTAAGACTAGGCAGCCGTGCTAGTGCGATGGCAAATAAGGTAAGGTATGATTTAATATTGATTTGTAGATGATCAGCTGCTTATAAATTTTTGGAAAATTGGATAACATTGCTATATGACGATAATTTGTCGGTAAAGATTTATCATGTTCAGAATGTGAATAATTACGACTTGTCTCCAAATATCAGGAAAAATAGATAACTTAATACTAATAATTATTGTAAGCCAATACAAAGATTACATCCTTAACTAAAAAACTTGGAATTAGATCAAAACCAGGTGTCATTTTATTAGCAAAGAACTTTGACCTGTTCATCTTCAGAAACATATTGGACTCAAAGTGAGGACTATTAGTATGGCCATGTGGTGCAGTAACATTACATTCGAGGAAAATGCTATAAAAATACCCCCCAAATGCATCAAAAATATCCTCTGGATTTTCAAACTCAGAACCATTTTTTTACGAATGTAGTGAAATACCCCTTTTGGATCACATTGAATGGAGTTTTCTACATATTTCAAATACTCATTATACGAGGTAGTGATTTGTACTGCACACAGCTTGCGCTGTCGTTTAACTTCGGAGAGGTAGAAATAAGGACTTGTTGCTTTCCATTTGCGTCGATAATCATTCAGATTGGTTATTATATCACTGGCAAATCATGGTGGGTAATGGGACGATTTAAAAGTAGATGACTGCGGAACAGAACGATTCGGTATTGCATTATAAAAATCGCCGAGAGCAAGGTTTACCTCAGTGTGATTATTTAAGGACCAACCCACGTTTAGATCATTATATAATTTATAGAAAATTATAGCAGACATTATTGGCAGATGGAAAACAGTACGGTTAGGAGAAGACATCAATTAATCGGTAAGTGACAGTGCTGGGTGGTAAATAGCTTCTGGTACGAACGAAAATTCATCATGTTCAACATAAATACAACATTCAATGTTGGAAAAAAGTTAATTTAACATTTTATTGTCACAGTTAGTCACAGAGTTGAACTAACAAATGGACTTTAGAGCATGATGGAGGAGCGATAGAATATCGAGATTGAAATCACCCATAATCAGCAAGGGATTATCCATGAGACAAACTTACAACATTTCTGTGTACATGCAAGCACAGGTATTAAAGGCACATTATCTGTATATAGTAATCAAAGTTGTCGCAACTGCATTGAACAAGCAGGCGTAGAAAAAGAAGAATAATAGAAGAGGCTGAGGTCAGGTGCGTTCGGTGAAAATGGTTCGAAATTCGTCACATCAAACATGTGAGAAAAAGAATGTACCTGCATTGCGCTCAGGCTTCAGGACATATCACAGGATTCAACCAAAATTGTTTATTAAATATAAATTAACCAATATATAAGACAATTTATAAAGAAAATTTCATAGGTCATAAAGGAAAGCAACCAAACTATGCGAAGGATGAAAACTAGATCTCTTTGTTAGGTGGTGATAAAGAAACAGTATCATCATTTCGTTGCCCGATAATAGGATTCCTACACCAAAATACTTGGCGCATTGCGCAACACCAGGAAGAATGTATAAGTGTAATAAATAGAATGCAAGACCTTGACAAGAAGACATACTTTTTGGGCACACTTCTAATTTTGTTGAAATTTTAAGAAATCCACAAAGATTTCTTCAACCCATCAAAATACACATTAGTCGTCATCACTTTTATGAATCTGTGATGGTGCATTGCTTTTATGGAGAATAACTTTTCTTTGCCAAATGCAGCCAATTTGGCATTGAAAGGGTCCAATAAGTTAACGTAATATTCCCTTGTTGCCGTTCTTTCTTTTTTGAGGCAATCAATGGGCATTTTATCCGTTGCATCCCAGCGGAACTATAGTCATAAACTTTCCAACGATTTTATATTTCCCATATGACAGCCAAGCAGGAAAGTAGCAGACTTTTTTTAAATATAAAGAAGGACAAATATAGACAACGACAAAAATGTCCGAAATACACTTAATTAGAGAGTATTCCAAGATGCTGTAGACAATTAAGTTTAGAACATTTCAGAAACAATGCCACAATAATTTTAGAGAACGAAAATATTTTGCATTATCTAACTCCGAAATAAAAAGAAACGAAGGCTTTTATTCAGAAAACATTGAAGACGTTCATAATGAGGTATATATAATAAGGTATAAGAAAAAATCGAAATTTGAGGACAAGGTCCACAAGTGCGGTGAGCCATCTCGGAAGCCGCTTTTTCAAGATCTTGTGTTGGGCGAGTTAGGGTCGAACCTGTAAATGCAGACATTTATATTCGAAGATGTCTTCCCCAATTAGTTAATTTTATTCAAACGCATCATGTTAACGATAATATTATGTTCTTGTCGGATCTGGCATTGTGCCATTATACGAGAAGAAACCAAGATTGGTTAAGGCAACAAAATGTCACAAGAGGATAACCTCCCCAATGTTCCACAGTAGTGGAACTATAGGCTTTACTCGAACATTGCATTTATTAAGCATTTTGAGGAACTATATTTTCATTTATTTGAAACTTCTAAGCAAATTATTCAGCCACATTTTTGCAATACTTGCCATCACGATTTCTATAACACAACAAAGGTAGTTGCAGGACAATTCGCAGCGAATTTATTAAATTAAAATTGTTGATATTTAACAATAATTTAATAAACATTCGATAACCTTAACAACCTTAATAATTATTGTAATTTAAAGTTATTGCAATAATCGTTTTGATGGACACGTTACAGGATCCAGAAACTCCCCGATCAAAAATAGCCGGGCGTGTTCTTGGCAAACGCTCACGTGACGTAATCCAATTTAAATAGAACTTTCATTAAGCCAGCTTCGAGTGTGCGAAAAGCAACGCTGGCAAAAACGGACGTTGCGCGCACAACACACAGACATTCATCAAGCAAACCTACCGAAACGTTCAAATATTTACTGCTGGTACGTTTGACCCCGCAACCCATCCTCGGCACTCAACGGGCTGACTTTCCGACAGGAAACTTCATGCGACCGAAACACCGCACAGCGAGCGCGATTCGCGAAGAACCAACCGCACAACTAACGCAGCCGACTCCACGTGCGCGCGAATTAAAACTGAAATTATTGTGATGTATGGCGGTTATAGACCTACTTTTAGTAACGCGCCACGTAAACCTGAGCCCTGGTCGAAATCGCGATACGAATCGATAGGATGGATGCGAAGTGTCAGTGGTGTGGCGATTGCAAGGACAAGTTTGCACCGCATAATTTTTCGCACGAAGCGTCTCTCCAGCATCAAAAATGAATCACGTAAACGAGGTCAATATCGTTTGCAAACAATTTACGTTGCTTTATAAAATTATAATTAACGCGCCCGCGCATTCACGTAACTCAAGGTGTTGAGCAATTCGTGGAAAAGACGAGCGAGTATATTCGACGATGGCTTAAATCGTATAAAATATTTTATTCGTTGATCCGGTTCAGTTATTGTTTTTTTTTTTTTTATAAATATGTGTCCTTTTGATGGGATTATTTTTTTTATACATATTCTGTTCCAACAGTTCTATTGTATATTTCGGTAAGTAAGCTAACAGCTCGCATTTCGTGAGTTGTTAGCTGTTAGCTTACTAATGGTATAGAAAGTGCTTCTGTTTGTGTTCTGTGTAGTTTTATTTTTTAGTTCTTCAGGTAGTTCGTTATATTGTTTTATTGGTATGATAACTGGTTGTTCTTATGTGCGAGTCTCTTCTTGATCTTGTTTGTGTTGTTGTTTATTGGTTATTAGTTTTATATTTGTCTTGATCATTAGATTATTTATTTTATACACAGGAGATTGTTTAGTTACCATTTGTGTTATATTTAGTTCGCGTGTTATTTTATAAATAGTGTTTGTTGGTATTTCTTCTTTCCATTGTATGTAGTTTTTTTAAAGTTTTGTTATGTTGTTGTTGGATTTTTGAAATGTTTTTTTTTTCTGCTGGTGATTCCCCACACATGGATCAGGTAATTATTGTTTGCTGTAAAAAGCGCGTCGTGCACTGCTTTCTTTGTGTGTTCTGGTAATATGTTTCTAATTTTTTGGAGCTATTAGGCATAGGTATGTAACTTCGTGTACTTTTTTTATAATTTTCAAAATCCGTTTTCCTCTTTTTGTTGTTGAATATCACGTGATACGTTTTGTTTTCATGTATAGTGAGTAGGTTGTTGCAGCAGCATTCTTCTATTGTAATTATGGTGCCTTTATTATCTTTCTCAATTTCATTTTTAAGGTCGTATGCAGCCGATATTGTTCCGGAATATATTTGGAATGCATATTGTTGATTTTGTATTATCTTGTGGTTATTAAATTGTTCTGTCGTTCGCAACTATAAACTTTTTTCTAGTATTTTATTTAATGTTGACATTAGCGACATTGGTAGAAAGTTCTTTGGTTTTTGTTTGTCTCGATTTGTGAATAGGGGGATGATATTGTTTGGTTCATGTATATTGAATATATGCCACGTTTTATAGCATCGTTTATAAGTCTGGCAAGTATGGGTGCTAGCATGTCTTTGTTTTCTTTTACTATGTTATTTGTAATTTTGTCGAAGCCGGGCACTTTGTGAGGTTTTATTTCGTTTATTAATTTTTTATTTCCTCAGACCTGTTTTTTTTTTAATTTTGTTGGCGGTATATGTCTTTTTGTTGTTGTAGTTCTCGAATTTATATTATTGTTTTTTATTTGTGTTTTCAGCAAGCCTATGTTAGCGAAATATTTATTTGTTTCGTTTGATATTGCCTCTTGGTTACTTCTTGTGTTGTCATTTTCTTTTTCAATTTTTTTCTATTATTCTATTATTTGTGTTGTTTTTAATTTGCTTCGTGGTTATATTCCACATCTTTTGGGCATTATGTTGGTTGCCTTGGAACTTATTTTTGTAATGTTGACGTTTCGTATTTTTATTTAATTTTGTAGTATGTGTTCTTTGTCCTATATGCATGTTTAATATTTTCATTGCTTTGATTTTTCTTATGCATTTTGTTTCTGATTCAGATTTGTTTTAATAATATTTCGTTTGCCATTTGACATTTCTCTTTTCTTTTGATTTTTCATAGTTTGATTTTGTTCTATTATATATTGCAGTTCTAAAAATAGTTCTTTAAGCTTTCAGTGTATTGTGCTAAAATTTTTGCGAATTATATCGTGTGAGTTGTTGTTCCTTATAGTTGTGAAATATTCATAGTGTGATGTTAGTTTCTCTGTTGGCTTTAGTATTGTCATTATAGCATTATGATCCGATATATCTGACGAAATTATTGTAACTTTGCTATTTTATCTTTTGCATTTGTTATTATGTGGTCTAATATGGCGTTCTTTTTGGTTGGGCATTTCCTTGCACAATTTTTTTTTAGATGAGTTGTTCAGAATTTTTTAGCTATATAAGTTCCATTCAAACGTTCATATATATCTCGAAAAGTCTCCACTTTAGGTATCACGTCAGAAGTTGAAAAACGCATGGTAATCGTCAGTTATTTTCTTTAGTATACAAATCAATTCTATAAATTATCTAAAGTATGAGTAACTAACCACTGAAGATTTTTATGATTTATTATAATCTTAAATCTAGAGAGACGTAAAATGAAGTAAATAATTTAAGAAAGGTTCAAAACTAGGTGACTAAAAATCATTCGCGTAAATCCCAAGTCATTCAAATTTATGTTATTCATTTAGATCACGTAGAAGTAAACATGCGTATGTATTAAAGTAAAATGAAGAATATATTTTACTAGTTACCATCTATTAAATTAAGTATTGGGCAACTAACCTAATATCACAGTACAGTAAAAAATATTTAGCCAAATTAGTCGGTTATGCTTCAATAGACAACTTTGAAGATTGTATCGATTTCCAATTCCGATTAATAAACTCTCAGAAATGCAGTAATGTTTACAATTAGTGTTACATTAATTTTTCATTACGTTAACTCTTAGTAATAACAGTGAGGTGCCTGGTACGTTATTGAATCATTGTTGATTTACTTGAATTTTCCTCGAACGCAAATTGCTAATTAAATTACCCTAAGTAATATTAATAGATTCGGATTAATGTGCAGTACTACGCATTCTGTTGCGACATCTGTAAACATGTAATTAACTGAAGACTAGATGATCAAGATCTATTAATAATAATCAAAACGCGATCATATTAGTAATACATTTCAATTTTATGCAACTCATTTATCTTTTAATCAAATAACTTTATGAAGCTTATAAATATGTAAATTGAAATGGAAATTTACTCCAGCTCATGAATCAACTTTAGTTTTACGAGACTGCAGCGATGCATTTGCACATCGTCAATTTCTGTTCAATTTGTGTGCAATCTCTCCTCATTTTCCAGACAATTGGGGAAAAAATTAAGGCTCGGGCTTATAAAAAATATATGAAGTCCTCCAATTGTCACCCCATAAACTTTATATGACGATGTTGTTCGAATTATCACTGGAAATAGTTTTTTTTTGCATGTTCAAAATAACACGATTACTCAACAACGCGGATTTATGAAACGGAGTTCAACGGCTACGAATTTAATATGTGCCAGACAGTTTTTATCAGAATTATCTCTGAATCGTATGGTAGACTTAGTCATTACAATCTTCTCAATAAACTAAAAATCATTTCTCCGAAATATTAGCCATTGCTATATGTGTCAAGATACGAGGGGACGTTGATAAGTAAACAACTTGCCATTTAAACGTCAAACAATATTTAAAAACAAAATTTGACATAATCTCCTTTAAGATCTACATAGCGATAGGAAACATATTGAGTTTTTTACTAGAAACTTTCTAGACTACATATCAATACGCCCTCATACAGTTTGTCACATAAGTCCATTAAATCAATAAAGTGCAATATCAGATGTTTCACAAAATATTGGGTCCTCTATTTTTATAATTTTTGTGAACGATATCGGAACCAACTTATACGTTTGCTTCAGAACGTACTCGTATGCGCAGAGGATCTAAATAAAATCAATAAAATTTGTAGTTTGGATGATTGTCTAAAATTGCAAGAAAGTATAATAAACGCAATTGCCAGGGCAAATGGAACTTCAGGCATCTTAACGTTTCCAAACCTAATGTTTTGTCATTCACGACAATGGGCACTTCATTACTCGACGAGGGTGTTTGTAAATTGAACGAGGTAGAAGGGATGATAACATTAAATACCAACAGCAAGATGTTAAAGACGCTGTTTTCACTAACTTATATTAATAATTAATAATAATTATATTAATACGCACGCGGTGGTTTCATATAGAATATTATCGCAGACAAAACTACGAAAATACATGGCTAGCAATCGTTTCGCTGATTATAAAACAAAATACATATATAGAAGGAAACGAGCGATACCTGCATCTGAAACCTAATTAAGTTTCTCCAACGACAAAGTCACTTATTGGAAGATTTAAAACAAGATTAAACAAACGTTTCAATTTATGAACGTACGGCCCCTTTACTACAAAAAGTTGATGAAAACTTATTACTAGCCGTGTACACTGCTCTTATTTTATTAATTACGCAGAGGCAATAACACGTTTACGGTTGATACGGCATCTGGTATGAAAGGAAAGTCTTTTCAAGTTGTATTTCATCGGCAGCCTTTGAGAAAAACGATTCTCATTTAATTTATTAAGCTATGCATTTGATAATGCATTTGAATAATACTGGACTTATCAACCAATGCGCTAGTAATTTAAAAAAAAACGACAATAACGCATATGGCGAAAAGTAATCAAGATCATTATTCACTATTTCAGAAAGTGGATTACTATTGGAGCGTGAATCAATCAATTTGTTGCCGGCAAACGGAATGTGTTTTGCGCCCATAGATTTCATTGGCATATTGTCTGGCAAGAGTTTGTTACATATCGCACTAACCCGCCGCATCTAAAACGTATCCGTCCTCTTCCATTACCCAACAAAGCTTTATATTCATCTCGCTCAACATCGTTATCACAGTCAGAACCATATTGATGTGATGTTTTGAACATCAGTCCCGTCACGCCGAGGAACTTGAGCTTTCAACGTAGTGACTAAAACGATATTTGAGCTTAAAATCAATATCACCCTTAACATTATAAGATTGTCTTGTTTATTTGCTATAATTCTACGCTTTAAAATATTAACGTTCTTTTTGTTTACGACGTTTTAATGATTGCGTACATTAATCTCAATGAATGTAATTATTTTTGTAAACGTGCTTCGTTGGTCAACGATTCGTGAACTAAGTTAAAACTCCCTAGACTTGCAAAGACAACTTTCAGCTACCCTTACAAGAATATTTAAATATTTAGTAAATATTAACTTGCATTCTTAATCATCAAATGATCTTTCATGTGCACCCACTTTCATATGAAATACACCACCCATTAAGAATTGGACTATAATTTTTAGACTTCGGTGAAATAATGATTTATTATCAACTAACATCTAACATCCTTTCTAAATACATGTTTTATAAATGCACTTAAGAAAATAGAGATTCACATGCCCACGTCGATGAAATTAATTATAAAATTGTTTTTGCCAATATTTTTCAGCAATGGGAAGTTTCAGGAATTGCATTCCATGTTGTTAGAATTTCATCTTCCACACTTTTATTTATTATACTCAATAATCGATTATTTTCAATTACTTCCAAATCTTTTCTTAAATCAACTAGGTTTTCGTACCATATGGAGCGTGATTGGAAATCAATTAATGGCATTTCTATTTCATGCAAATTTGATTAGCCACAGAGTTTTAAATTTAATTTATCAATGGGTATTTTGAAGTATTCTCAAGTTGTCTAAACTGCATAAATCTTGGTGAAAATTCCTGTAAAAGGATTGAATTATTCCTTAAAACTCTTTTCTTAGTTTCTCTTGATTTGGTTTTCCATTACGTTGAATGGCAAAAATGCAAATTGCATTCGAAAAATGTCGCGATTAAAAACTTGTGATTCGACTTTGGATACTTTGATTAAGTCAAACATTACGATGATAGTTTTATTAACAACTTGTAGTTTGATATTTAACTCATTTAAGTGAAAATATAAATCAGTAAACAAATATTTTTACAAGGCATTCTACATCCATTAATTGGCTGTAATGCTAAAAAATATTCGCATTAAGTAGATTTTGTATATTAGCAAAGTACCTCTAATAATATTTTTAAGGAACCAATGTGTTTCGTTTAAATATGACGGCAATTTGGCAATCCCACCCAAAACAATTATTCTTCGTTTCTATTTCCATTTCTATCTTTTTTAATTTAACATATCGTTCCTTTGGCATTATATTGTAGTATCTATTTTTTGATATTGAGATAATATCGATACAAAAATTGTGTTAAATGAAAATACCACTGAGGTTATTCACTTAAAAATATAGAACATAGTTATCACCACTGTCCAAAATTTCCAAAATTTATCACACAGTTTATTTGTGGCAGATACGGCTTTGTGATTTATTAAATTGATAACACAGATTTCTAATAGAACAACAATAACAAAGCTTTTTTATTTAATAAATTCACAATAATAGAATATTATTTATTAAACATATTTATATCTTCTATATTGATCATTTTTTGGCATCCATTTAGCATAATTGATTTAATAGTGGACATTTTTTCTCTAGAAAGCTGTATCGTTTTTGACGTCATATTCGAGTTATATATTTTTATAAATATTTAAATATATTCTTATAATTTTTATGATATATTTTATACATATTTATAATTGTAATACCTGCAATATGATTTTAAATTTAAAAAAAATCGTTAGATTCCAATTCAAGAATAATATATGGTTTGGATATAAAGGCGTGGCTAAAGCTTTTTCGATGCAACTATGTACATTGTCTAAGCCGTGAATATTTGAATGCCCTGGAGTTGAAAATGTTATACTTATTGTAGAAATTGCAGCATGTTTGTATAAAAAATAACTGATAGTGTAGAACATTAGGGAATTTTTAATTCGAGTATGCAGCTGTCCCTCCATAGAATTACGTTTTTCAAATTGGGGTTGTCATTGTACACAGTCTGCGAAATTTTTAACAAGGCACTGCGTATTTCTTTACCAGTTCGGCATATTTGATCTTCATTCCATTACTTAGTACGTCAAAAAATATGTAATGAAGCTTCCTGGTTACAGTAAGGATATGTTGCTGAAAAATCTGTCCCTCTTCTGGACCCCAGAGTAATTATTTTTTATTCGCGAGTTTTAGGGCTATTCACGTGACTCCTATGTTTTCCTATTATAGCAGGTGTCTTCTTCTAAGTTTCTTCCCTGCATTACACATCATCCCTCCAGCTTCTCCTTGAGCATCACCTTTTTATTTCTTCTGGTGGGATCCTTTTTAACACTTGTCTTGCTCATCTTACTTTTTTCATTCTGTTGGCGTATTATAGCCATATCAATTGTCACTTCAATACCTCTTCATAATATCCTCGTCCATTTTCACATTGTCTCACATTATTCGTACTCTTTTTATTCTGGCTTCGTGGCAGCTTCGCCTTAAAAAGTCTATTTCAGCAGTTTCAGACAGCATTTTTTTGTTTTACACTCCATCCACTCCATACACTCTTTATACACAAACCACATATATTATTTTTACGACGCACAACAGTTGCGTTGCAATAAATAAAAGACTAAATAAAACTAACTGCGCGTAACAATAACATACGTTCCATCGCGAAATCTTCGACGCTTTGAACCGGACCCCGTCAGAACTTGAAGTTAAAAACATCAAAAATGACGAAACAATCAATTTTGATAACAAAATTGATTCGCAAATGGATCCGCATTTACAACCGTTCACCTAGAATTTTCGAAATTGCGGAGCATTACTCCTTTGATCTTCTGGACTTTGATCTCGGTTTTCCCACGGGAAAATCAGGTTTGGTTGTTTTACTCGCTTAGAATATGCACGTCCATCGGGTCGAACGTTGCATACGATTCAATTTCGTGTTTTACTTTTGCACTATTGTGGATTGTTAGGTATATAACATTATGTATAAAATACACAAAATACACATATTGATATGAAGAACTAGAACTTCCATCAATGTTATGAATACATACATTAATTTGATAAATGGCGTCGTCTATATGAAAAACGTGTGCATCAAACTCGCTGCATGTACTGCAAAATAAAACTATACAAATGACAAATATGTCAAGATTAACTTCCAAAATCACAAAGCTTCTGGCGATTAAATAGCTTTAGAGCACAACTTAGAAAAAAGGAGCAACTGCGAGGTTCTTTGATTTAATGAAACAACATCTATTCCACAACTAGTTTTTCACATCCATAATCTCCAACAAACTCGATTGGAAAGTCCAGAAACAAGTGGAACTCAAATTTTGTCTATTCGGCATTCTGAGTAAAAACATCACGTAAGAAGATCAAGGAATCAAGAAGATCGCACAGCTGCTAATAAATTTATGAGTGCAATATTTTAAAGAATTAAGGAGTTGAGTACCCACAAAGGACATTTTGTTGTCTCAATTCAGCGCACATGTTTGTATCTTAGGGGTTAATATACAACCGACTGTTTAATATAACGCGTTGTTTCGTGCTTCAATCTTTTACTAATTGTTTTCGGGTTTTTTTTGTAGGATTCTCTTCCACTGCGATTTTAATAGATTCAGGATAAGTCGAAAATAGTAATAGTAATACCAACAATTTTATGAGGCAAATCAATACAAGGCATTCAACTGGCACATGTAATGGGCATGCTGGGACGAAAAACAAATATGACTTAATTAAAGCGTTGCTACATTTGATAAACTCGAAGCTATGTGACAGACCATTATATCTTTACCTTGGGAATTTATTGCCACGTATTACGCGTCTTTGGACCGCCAACGTGTCGAGTGCAATATTTTAAAGATGGCATTAACGTGATATATTGGTCGCTCTGACGATGTTGTGGAAGAATTAGATAACGAAATTCAATTCAATCAATAAATTCGACAATTTTTTTAATAACTTTGCACTGCTGAGTCATCCTTCAAAACGTAATACCAAAAAAATTTACATTTTAGAGGCAAATTGTATAATGCGTGTGAAAAGCATGCATAAATAATTTGCGCATAAGTACACATGTTCAAGTATGCATCGAGTTTCAAGCAAAATAAGAGAAGTTCGAATTCGCGGCATTAGAAAGAACGCGTTCGGAAACACGAAAGAGGAAATAGGGGGAAATGAGTGGGTGGTCTGGCTTTCAGATGTGACTAACGGCCCACGGGTTACTTACCGGTTTACTATCACCCGGTCCCAGGAGCGGAGAATGGGCCTGAAACAACCAAATAAGTGAGTCTCGGAATAGAGAAAAACGCAACGATTCATAGCCAGTGGATTAAAATTGTGATAAGATCAAAGGCAAAATAAAGCAATAAATTTTATGTGTAGAAGGATGCGTGTGTTTAGCACTTAAACGTAAAAGCATACAAAATTGTTTACAATGGTTTATAATACTTATTTAATCGCGTGTGATATTTCAAATAAATTAATGTATTATTGTTAACACCATATTTAAGTCACAGCATCGGGAGAGAAGTAAATTCGAATCACTCACACCATCCACTTAGGTAGGTTAGGCAGTGCCTACCAATCTATGCTTAGCTTCGAAGCAACTAGGTTGCATCATCTGATTTTGTACCAACTTTTCAACTTTTAGAGAAAGAAAAGTTATTGTTATATCGAATAAAAACTAGATTTGCTTGTCAATTGGTTGAAATTTAATAAAGTTCATGCCCAAAAAATAGGAGAAAATATTAAAAAATTAAAAAATACGTTTGATATTGTGATCACATTATAACGAGCACATTCTGATGTAATTAAGCATCGATGATAACAACGGCGCAAGTAACAATTTAAGTCACGCCTAAGGCGAATAACGATCAAAGCAGAACCGTCAATTTCGATTTAATGTGCACCGTTAAACGATAATTGAAAATTTATTGCGTTAGTGCTATCCACAGTCGAGATAATAGGTTGTCATTTGCGTATCAATCCCACCATAATTGATCAATTACTAGTTACTAAACCGATTGAGCAATGTCGAAAATTCTAAGGCAGTTTCTAGCTCATTTCAGAAATCGACGAAAGTGCTAAGTGTGGTCGAACAATATTTCCACGAAAAACTACTTTGTTATTTCCAGCTGCGAGATTAAGTCCGAAAACAGGAATTTCTTTCATTTGGGAAGCATCTGCGGCAAGGGGAACACAGTTGCCGCAAACCCGTCCGCTTGAAATTTATTTCTATGTACGTTCCCGTATATGTTTAGCGTCAGCATTTTAAACCATATTTACGAAGCTACGTCGTATATTTGTTGGTACGTGCCTTGTCTTGTTTGAACACATTTCTTTGTTATCTGATTAATAATTCGAAACATTAATTTATATATTTTCAAACTATACGAAATTAAGAACATCTTCAAATAATTCGTTTATTTGTACCAAATGCAATGAACTACAACAGAATTTTAAATTGAATAGGATCTTATTGTTTTTGACCGTTTATTATCAAGAATAATTTTTTATTTATATGTTTTTACTTTTGTGCCATATAATTATTCTATAAAAATATGAAATTACAATACTAAACTCAGTGTTTTATTTAAAAGATCAAAGAATTCATATTAATACCAAAGTACGTATATTTCATGACATCTTATATACAATTAAAAGTTATAAAAAAGAAGGTCAATGTTGACTCTGTTTTCGTAAGAAAAGTTTCTGAATTATTTTAGTTAAGTAAAGGTTAAACAACCCAGTTGGGAGACTCCTAGTGCAATGCTGAAGACACAGCCATCCCTTAGTGTAGTTAATTGTTCACAACTTCGCCTAATTAGGTAACTTCTGACTCCTTGCGCAGTATGAGATCTTGTGGTTTTCTTATTTTTCATGCCTGTATGTTTATTTACTTTCTACACCGGTGCTTCACAAACTCTATAAAAAAAGAGTAACCAGGATTTATTTTACACATGCACCACAGGCTTGTTTGGGCGAAATTTATTTCAAGATCAAACTTAATACATGCAAAATTATATATTCATATTTCTTATAGATTTATTTTTTATTAATACCTTTGATATTTGTTATTGTACAGCCAAAACTTTTATTTTAGGATGCTGTACAATAGCGGTCATTAGATTATTATTAATAGTCAGTGTTATAGTTTCAAAATTGCCAAAAGACAAAGCATATTTTTTAATAGATTTTGTTCGCCTTGGCAAGCATTGACGGTTACGTCATTTGCAAAGAACAATCGAATAATAAGCTTATTTAAAAATGCGACGTAGTGCTCGACAACAATAAGCGGTATGTTTAAAATCGACGAATTTAACGCTGGAGCAATAAAAAACAAATGTATTAAATTAAAAACCACATGTGAAGAACACTTCGTACACTCTAGGCTTTGCTAGCACAAATTGCTAGCAAAATGTGCCCCTTTGATTTAATATCAAACGTCGCTTATGTAAACCTTTCAAATTAATTAAAATGCAAATTTAGGTTATTCTCGTTCGAGGACACTGGGCGATTACATCATACATTGAAACTGTAATCAAAAATGTAGTGGGATGGATTTTATTACAATTTGGCTGTTAGCAATACAATTTTTATAAATAAACACCAGTAAAATTGTTCCTAATAGTTTTTCATTGAACCAAACATGATGATCAACTCCACCCATATATTTGTCGAAGCTTGCTACAAGGAAGGTTGTGAAAGTAATGGTTTCCGTTTTTTCCTCATTCCATCAAGACACTGAAAATACTGAGTTTCATCAAAACATATTGCCATTGTAAAAACTTTGTTGTCCTTGCGCCTTACAATCATAACCCCATCGGCATTTTCAAATTGAAAGAGTTCTTTAGAACTAGTCTCAATTTTTTTGGTGCTTTTATATGACCCCTTGCTGTTTCAAAGATTTAAAAAGGTTGAAGTCTTCTTCTCTTAGTCCCCTAATAAGGTCGAATTTTTCCTTCTTAAATCTTCTATCAATTTTTTTCCATCCCTCCTGGTCCAAACATTTAATTCCCACAAGGTCCTTGGCCTTATCTTTCCAATCTCCATGATTCTATCTTCCCATCTCTTCCTCGGTATTTCCCGGCTTCTCTTTCCTATTCTTCCTAACTCAATGACATGTTTAACTATATTTTCTTGCTTCATTATGATGATATGTTATTTCTTCTAGAGTTTATTCATCAGATTTTCTCTTTAAACAACTATTTCTCTAATATTTTCATTTCGTTCTCTATTGCTTTTTTAACTCGGTTAGTAATTTCTATATATGGGTTACCATGCTTCCTATGTACCCGTTGCTTGTTACTTTTTTCAATTCGTGTCCCTTTATCCCTGTCACTATCTTCTTGCTATCACCGTGTTCCCCTTCTGCTGTTTAGTATCAACAGATAACACTTGTCTATGTTAATTTTATTACTTCTTTTCTCTTCAATCACTTCTGTCGATATATCCACCAATTTATTCATTTTAGTGTGTGTCCGCAATAAGTACTATATCGTCAGGATGTATTAAACTATTTACTTTTCCTGGCCTAAGATTATTGTACCCAGTAACTGTGTGAACTTGTCGTTCTTTGTGTTGTGTCCTTCAGCATCCTGTCCATAATTGTTATGAAACGAAGTGGGCTCAGGCTATTCCCTTGCTTTATTCACATTTTCATTTTGAAATTCTTCGATGTTTCCCCATTAATCTGCACTACTCTTCTTCTTTATATATACTCTCTATTACTATGTTATATTATATTCTCCGGTGAGTTTCTTATTATTTTTCAATTTTAAATCCATAAATGATAAAAATAATATATGGATATTATCGTGTGTCTGTTTTCCCGGTTCACCTTCGTTCATCTTCTAATATGCGTTCCACCCTTTCCCTTAATCGTCTCTCAATTATTTTTGTATATTATTTGAACGCTATGGAGGATAAGCATATCGCTCTATAATAATTACAATTCGATGTTCTCATATCGTATATGTCGATAACATTATACTGTCTTCCCACTGTTTTTGTATTTACTCCTCTTTTCGTGCTTTCCTATATATATCCAGTAACCCTTATCATCCAAAAATTTTTACATTTCTGGTTCGATCTGTACTTTAAACTTGTTTCCATAATATAACATAACGGCAATTCTTGTAATATATCTTCTGCTTTTGTTTTAATAGTTCCATCTTTATCTTTATTATACTGTTAATGTTTTTACCTTTTTCCTTTCAATGATTATAATGTTCCAAAAATTACTATTGTTCGCTCCATATGCTTCATTTAGATTTCGGCCAAATTCTTCCCAGATTTGTTTTTCTTCTTCTATTTCTCCCATTCATGTGTGTGTAGTTACCACTAATCTATCATTGCCTACATTTGTTGAACACGTTACCATTTTCCATTCCTTCTTTTGCTCTCTGTCTTAATATCTCATGCCTGATTCAATTTATGTTTGTTTACCTTGTCCTCTGTGTTATTTAGCTCAGGCATACATGTTTTACCCTCAATCTGTATGCTCCTTTTACTTGCACTTGTATCTGCAAATATCTCTCCATGAAATTGATGATTTCGTTTATTAAGTCATGTGTTGTTGTCGTATTCACTGAGAGACCTGTCATTAGCATGTTATTCTTTTTCCTTTCTTTTGCTATCCTTTCTAAATTTCTCTGTATTTTTCATATCCCCATTCTCCCTGGCTTGAATGTATTTTTTTCTTCAACCTGTTTTAGTTCATGGATATCTTCCTTCAATTCGTATCTTTCATTTCTGCTCTCATCTCCTGCATTATTTCCACTATTTTATGTTCTTTCTTTGTTTCGTTGAAGTTCTCCTAGTTCTTTTGCTCTTTTCAAAGGGTTCCGCATTATTGCCCTCTCATCTCTTCTCCTTTTATTTCCATCATCCGTGAGTCACGATCCATTTTGTCGTGCAAAAAAACTCACAAAACCCAATTTCCAGTCGACCCATACCTTGCGTAATTGGTGTTGCTCTTTTGTGTGAATCAGGCACTAATTCTTTACACTATTTACCCTATCTGTATTAAACGTATCTTGTTCTTCCGTAATTAACAGAGCACTTTTCAGACAATGTTTTCCCATTTTCCCGTTCGAAATAAATATAACGTATTCAACGACAGTTTTGAGACAAATTTGTATGTTCGTCAATAAAAATTAGAACGAATTAATTGAAAAGATCTGTTATACGTCAATTTCTTCGGGTAAACCTCACTAGACCTTGTACATCATTATTATAGTTGTTCCCAAAAATTGTAACCGTTTAGAAAGTCATCTTCCAATGTAGACTTTTACATTCACGACTTCACCCCTCACATAACCAATATACAGGTATCGAAATACCTGTCTCAGATGTGGCACACCATAAACTGTTCGATTTGCAAAATGTTTTGTTTTTGTTTTATTTTATTACATTGAGGAATTGTCTGCAGCTGATTATATAGGATATTCTTGTTATTTCCTATATTATAAATTACCTTTAGCCAAATTTTCCAGCTGAAGTTCTTTTTTAATTTTTCAATTATTGTTGCCGGGGAATGCTTTTGATTTCTATAGATGTTTATAACGTCTACTAATTGGAATCTGGTCAACCAAATTGAAAACACTCAGCACTTTGTTTGCCATTTCGATGAACAAGTTTTTCGTTCCACACTTTACTACGCTAGTTCCAAAAGGTTCCTTTACTTGTTCCTACTTCTGCCTGGTACAGGAAAAAAGACACAGTAACCTCTGTCGCAATACAAAGGTCACAATAACTTTTGTTCAAAAACATCAAATCTTTGGAAATTCTTGTTAACGTTATGTATCAATGGTCCGTGTTTGAAAACCATGTCATGTTTGTTTTAATTTTCTTTTGAAATGTTTTGATAATGTATTATATTTTAAGGCTGCGACTGGTCGCTTTTTTCACCAACTGCACTTCTAGAGCTCCACTCTTCTCGATTAATCGTCATTTGCATTATTCGCGTCTGTAAGTAAAATATTTGCCTGTACTTCTTCAGCACATTCATATATATTCTTTCTCGGAAATATGAAAAAAAATGCAATTTCTTGAGAATAACAAGTGCACAAGTTTGGAAAGGCACAAGCAAAGATGAAGTAAAGTAAAATACTTTTGTGTCGCTTAGACCTGTCCAAAATTGGTGCAGGTTGGCTTGGGTTTCCCAACCCACTTGACATATTCGCCTGACTTACCATCTTCAGATTGACCTATTACGGTTCTCTGCCCCCCTTAATAGTAAGGCCACAACTTTGAGTCAAAAATCTACCTTTACTTTAAGTTATAATTTAGATTAATTGCATAAACGAATTGTATGGTTCGTATTATTGATAAGTTATTAAACATGTTGTAATATTGCTCATAGCAGAATAATGCTAAAAATATTTCAGTCAACGCAAAACATTTCATTATGAAACAAATACGAGTCGTGCATAATACATATCCTAGCCTCGCCCAACACGGTTTCAACACCTCGCAATGCAGACATTTGAGGGAAACAGTTCGTTTACACCAACAAATAAATTCATCTCATCTCGACAAGCGTAATCTCTTAATGGAATTTTCTCAGGTTCCCGCGCGGATTCTGGCCCATAAGACATCCGACAGTTAAATCCTAGTTTACATTCCAACATATATTAAAATTGCTGCCCCATAATCCCTCCGTTCGTCTGCAACGAAACGTTTCCAGAAGAATAGCAAAATACGTGCTCTCCAAATAAATTCGCCGCGATTAATTTTCGAGAACGAGGAGGCGACAAAAAGCGAACGAAACGGAGAACTTTAATTACACCGTTCATATTGATCAATATGGCTGGCGCCGGGAGCGCAAAAAAGCGAATAAGAAACTCAAATCGGCGAGAAAATAATGAGAGAAAAAAAACTATTACGAAGGTGTTTCAACGCACGTCACGGAATTTTCCCCTTCGGAAAATCGAACCGATGGAATTTGCGGAATCTGCGGTATTTTTTCAGCGAACGCGTCGATGTTTTTTCTACCGCGCGTTCCTCCGTAATTGAAATATGGGCTTCCCAGTAACTATCGATCGGACAACAACGACAATTATTGACACAAAAAAGTACATAAACTAGATTTAAAATACTCCATATTTCGATTATCAAACCTGAGACACGCGGCGATAAATTCTCGCGTTTTTCCCGTTCGAATATTGATGCGGAATTATCGGATTAAAATCGGGAGAAGAATTAATGGCATGCAAAACCTACAAGCAATTACAGACATCGGTGCCTAAAGGATTAGCTGCGCGAAATATGAGCTTAATTCCGTAGTAATCGCTTTAATGGAAGCTCGGCGTATTCGAGTATTCTCATTTTAGTGCAGAAATTAAGCAACAATGTAAGAGGAGAAGACGTCAACGGAATGAAATATCAGACACGTTTAGACACAAACATAGAGTTCGCAAATTTTATCACCCGCGCCAATGGCGCCAGTTTTTCACTGGAATTTCGTTATTGTGAGACAAGACTCGCAAGGGTCGTTTTAACGCGTTTAGGGTTAACTTCGTATTGGATTATGTACGAACTTGTAAATTAATTAAACGCTCCCGCAATACAACGCGGTAGTCCAAATGGCCATTATGGTTACTGATATTGATTTTAAACTAAAAGTGTACTGAATTTGTATGTACGGGTATTAAGTTGGATACAATCCAGAGCACATTATTTAATGAATGCAATTTATCCTTAATCTGTTAGTTAACATACGTCGTATTATTTAATTATTATATTAATACAAAACAATAAAATAAGTAAACTACACCTTTTTTGCGTCTACTCTAGTCACGAAAAATTTGATGTATTTCTGCGATAATCTTGATAACAAGGTCTGAACTTATGTAAAACTGCTACTCAAATGTTCCCTAAATAATTCTCTAAGAAAGTAGACTCATTTGTCACAGTTACGCACCCAACGATCCCAACATTTCTGTTCCACTGGAAGGTGTCATTTAATCCTTTCGCTTGGATCTTTTCTACAGTGGCGATATGATCTGTGTTAAAATTGATGAAGAATTTCTATATCGCACGTTCACATTTAATGTTAACTTCTCGAAATAGTTCTATTGAGTTTGATGCTCCGCACCTTCAGAACCACGATAGTTATCATTATATATATTCTCCAAATGTAATAGCTTATAATTTCAAATATTGAAGCAATATTTCATACGAATTTCATATATCATACAAAAACTCGATCCTCGTCGGCCATTAATAACAAGGACGCGTAAAAATGCCAGAAAAATAACACCGAGGCAGGAAAAAGACGCTCGAAGGAATATCATCAGCTCACGAATTCACCGGTGGAATTCCGACCGTTGCGACCGCTCGCGTTAAATGAATATACCAGGGACATGCAAGAAGCCGCGCACGAAGGGATAAAGTCGTCTGCACCCCAAAATAACCGGAGAGTCTTCCGGGATCTCTCCAAACAATAATTTATCATTCGGCACAGCCTCGATTCGACGCGCGTATGGTATGCATGGAAATTCGGCTTCGTGTTGATAACATATCAAGCAGACGCAGTCCTGATCCTGACTCGACACAACCGAGTTGCTAGACACTTCCCGAAGGGATTGTGTGGCAGCGGTGGAACTAAATATGTGCATACACATTTGCTAGGAATTATGTGCGCTTAGTTATTGGCTAAACATTTAAACATAGGTTTTAAGCAGCCGCTGTATTTATTCTAAATATTGTGGTATGATAATTTTGTGTAATAATTCTTCATGGCATTTGCCACGGGTAAAAATGTATCATATATAATAAGATAAAAAAATAAACGCCTTTAGCAACCACTAGAAATAATTATGACGATAAAATCATACAAAATTCATAAATAATGTAAATAATAATAAATAATTATTGAAAGTGCCAGAAAAAGGGAATCTACGATGAAGCGTTTAACAGACAAATAAATTACCATTCGATGTATGTGGCTTTCCGACGACTTTTTTTCACTTATTATACTTTGCATTGCATATTCGCATTCGCAAATTTAGTTATCGTAACATTATTTGCACGTTATGTATTATATATAACCAATAGATACAGAATAGGTGCTAAAGCAATACCCTCAGGAACTCCAACCCGTATTTACTCGAGCGCTCAATAACCTTTCTGATTCTCGAATAATCCATTGGGTTGTTTAATTTAAACAATTCCAGATAATTTGTGGATAACACTTTATCAGGAGCTTGGGTGGCATCAAGAAAAGTTGTTGCATCGATTCATTTGTTGCCAGTCTATGGACCCGACATATGCTTAAATATTATTTTCTACAATCGAATTAATTACTGAAGGTTAGTCATTTTCTTGAAATTATCGGTTTTTGTTTTTTAAGCAATTCCTCAGTAAATTTTAATACTATTGCTAATAGTGGGATCGATCGGAATGATTTTGCTTCAGTTTCTAGTTTCCTTGGCTTTTGTGTCCTTAAACGTCGTATACTTTTCATAAACTTCTCGTGTTAATCAGAAAGTTGACTTTACCAGACATGTTTGTTTTAGATTGTCAAGGATTTCTCATGTGACAAGAGCAACATCAGCTGATTTTTTAGAATAAAGATGTAAAATCATTTCCATCAACATTTTATTGAACTTTTTCAAACTACTTTGTAAAAAAAACATTTATTGCCATACATATTTACACTACATCATGTTTCATTCCTTGTATTTATATCCTAGCTCTCTCCGGCCGACCCCTTTCTTCTCCCGGCTCTTCCTCCCCTTCTCATCAATTCCCTGGTATCCTCTCCTGCCTGCATTTCCCTGACCCTCCTTTTCCTCTTCTCTTTCTTCATTTTTTGCTTTGCCAAGAATCTCATCCGTTCTCCCCCGTACTTCTTCTCCAATCGCCCATTTCTTCTTCCTCCATCTTCACTTCTTTACACCCTCTCACGCAGTGCTCCCAATTATCTTTGCCTTCCCACAGAATTCACATTTCCTGTACTTCTTATTCATCCAGTATTTGTTTGTGTTTTCCTCGTTCCCAAACCTGTACCTTGCAATAAGTCTCTCTTCGTCTGGCGTCCTCCCATATTTTTCTTGATTCTTAGAAGCTCCCGCTTTCTCCATAAGATCTTCCTCAGACCCACCTCTGCCCCTCTCGCCTTCTTGCAAATAGGTGCTATGTGTCTCTCATTACTATTGTTGTCCTTCATTGTGTATCCTAGATACATGTACTCTTTCAGTTGTTCTATTTTCCACCCTTTCCATTTCATCCCTATCTCCCTCCTTTCAAAAACCACATTATCTTTGTTTTCCTAGTATTTAATTCCAACTCCCTTTTATCCATAAACCGTTGTAAACTCTTCGTCATTTCCTTCAATTCCTTCCCCATTTCTGTTACTAATACTATATCGTCTGCATACGCCAACGACCACATTTTCCTGTTTCCCAATTTCAACTCTCCGTCTTCCCCTTTCCTCAATACATCCTCTAACTCTGCTATGTAGATATTAAATAGTTGTGAACTTAGTGACTCCCTGTCTTACTCCTTTCCATCTCCGGAATTTTTCCGAGCTGACCTCCCTCACCCTCATCCTGCAGCACGGTTCTTCTTAGATATCACAAACTGCTGTGTCAATATGAATAAAATTTTGTAAATTGGTGTAATTAATACACGAGGTCGGTGATAATATTATGAGCTATAAATCAACTTTATATTTTCTTCATTGTCTATTTTTATTCTAAAAACGTACTTCCAATATAAAGGTTTCTCTGCCCTTGGTAGACTCGTCAATGTCTAAGGATAGCTTTTCTTCATGTTCATGTTCATGTTTCTTTGATTTCTTCTTATCACCTATGCACGCGATGCCTCTGCTCATTTGGACAATATCCTGTGAAATTGTATGAATCAAGAGTCGAGGGCCCTTCTCTTACTTCCTTTGGTTTCAACAAGTAAACAACGAAACCAAAGGTTCTCAATTATTCCTGAATGGATGTTCGAGGTATGAAAGAGTAAGCGACACAGTGCCGCTATGTGCAACCTTTGGACTTCTGCTTATGAGAAAAATATAGGTTCCAACAGCTTCAGTTCAGATTTCCTTCCCCGATCACTTCCAAGATAATATAACGAGCCTTTTCCATGATCGTTTGTTCTGTGATATACTTTTGCTCCAAATTTTTCAATGAATTAGAGATATTCACGGCAATCGCCACATTGAACCTATTGACTTTTACGATGCTCATCATTTCCAGGTTCATTTTGAAATATCAAATTTCATTTATTTTCCAACATGTTAACCACGCGAAATAAGTATAACCATCGATGAGCATCATAACATACCTCCTTTGATCAAAGGACAATAGTTTCATCGGACCAACGGGATTACTGTGAATCAATTCGAAATGTTTTGTCGTTGTGTGCGATTTTCCGCGTGGAGGATTACTTTCCTTGAATTTCATTCCCTTGAAGTTGTCTTTCAATTTGTTTCCCGTAACAGAAGTACCCCTCTTGTGTTATAGATTCTGAAACTGCAGACGTAGCATTATGTATTGTCTCGGCCAGCAATGGCAGTGGTTCAATTTTGCTTCTAAATTCGACTTTCATTGTATTCAAAAAAAACCTCCAACCCATTCATCCTGAGCCTTATGCTGTACAGCAATTTTGGAACCGAGAAAATATCTTTGATTTTGATGCGAACTACTTTGTGATTCATTCCAGGGGTTCCATGAATATAATTAATTTTGCGACCTGGATCTGCGTTCGAAAAATAAACAGATAATTTAAAAGAAAGAGCTCCAATGTATGGCCAGTTAAAATCATTACTCGAACGTTCTTCAGGTGAGCCCAAAAAATAAAGTATGCACACGTTGATTACGTAACAGCATATTCAGTAGTCCTGACTGCTGAGTGTGATCGGGTTACGAATAATGTAACAGAAAGAATATTGCGTGGTGTGTGTGCCACAAGTATTGAAGTATTAAGATCCCTAACCAAATCCTGATGGTATGTAAAGCAGAATCGAACCCAACCCAGTCAGTAACGAAGATTCTCGACGTCGGTTTATACACAGACAGATATAGCAGTCACTCAGTTTTTTTCAACGATTGAATTATATTGGGAATCAACTTCACCAAATGTGATGGGTTGGGTTGGGTTCTTTATCGATTGAATTGGGATGCGGATGAAACATTTTTAACTAATTTTTAAATAATTTCTAGGTAAAAAAAATCCTGAAGCCCGGAACCTGGGAGCTACGAATATTATCGACTCATAATAGTCCATAAGTTTCCGAAGATGAAACTCGAGTCATCGACGAATAATTTATAAAATTTGGCAAGCTCACTGAAAAATATATATATGCAATTCGCCAGAGTCATAAAACCAATTTCGAAAAATTAACTAATAAAAAAATCAAACCTCAAAATTTGCCAAGTTGTTGCCATGGACAGGTTCGAGATGATTATTTAGTATTTTATTGATTTAGTGATAGCGAGGTATTTTAGAATTTGTACACTAGGCTGTAGAACATGTTGTTCGTTGGCATTTTGTTAACTGCGGGGTTAATTTTAGTCAGATATGTTGGTAGCTGAGTCTCCAGGTTATGACCATTGACCGTGTAACATTCGGTAATGTCGTTGTTGGTGAAATTTTTGCATTTATTAAGTTAAATATTAAGAAGGTCTAAAACTTCCGCAACACACTTTGTTAACATTTTAGATACCACAAACATTTTTATTGCGATTGTCCAACACATCCATGTGAGAAATCTTTATCACTATTTATCTTAGTTCCGGTTCTTTGCAAATATATTGTAATAGATGTCCCCAAAAGACAAACGATTAAGAACCACTGACATCTTGCCGATCTTATCAAATTATACGTATAACACACAGTCCACAGTAGAGACTTCTAAAACCAATTAATAACATCCAAGCTATTTACGTTTAACTAATCCGCAAGGGGAGACTATCTAATAGGGCAGGATTTGCAACCGATAAACGTTTACGGCGCGATTTACAACCCACAAACTCGATAAACGCCGAACTTTGTTTAGAGATAGTTCCGCTCAATATCGTAATGCATTCCTATATCTTCACGCCTATACATCAGACTCGGATGTGCTACGGTCATTTGGTCCGACCCACCGTCGTCTCCCTTCGATATCAAATTCAGGAGCCGTTCGGTCGAACGTCGTCGAGACGGATTTATGGTGGATTTAGGCGACACAACCCGCCCCGATCGCAAACCAGACGTTCGCACAACTCCGAAACAATATGATTTATGCGCCGGTCGAGTTGCAGTTTTTACATGTGCGCGACAAACGAAAGTAAGAAAAATTTGCTTTCCGTGCATACAACACATAATGTTCCAATGTGAACGTACTGGTGGTTACATTTAGTTATTTGAAAACGTGCATGTAGGCAAAATTCACAACACAGCACTAATTATAACCCAGACTAATAAATGAGTCAGTTTTCATATTGTCCCTAGTTCATGGACATGTTCTTTAAATAATGTCACTCTGGCGGGCATTTAAGTGGATTTATAGACCCAAGTTTCTCAGAATTGTCTTCCCATATCTTAGGCGCCTAAGAGAAATTATCTCGTATTCGGTCCAAAAAAAAACCAAATGGGGACGTTCAATTTATCGATATTTATCAAATTCATTCATAAAATATTACTATTAGTAAAATAAATTTGATAAAAGTTATTGATTTAGTATACCAGACAAAATGGTCCAACAGCTCTAAGTTTAGAAATGACCTTCAGTTTCTATAAATATAGCTCTGCCATGACCTTTAGGCATGAATATATATGATGTTATAAAATTTTAATTTGAGCAAATGAGGGAGACGATAAAGAGTGCGATTATGTTATTTACTTACGATAAATAATTAAAAAGTTAAAATAAAGTAAAAGGTAAATTATTATTATTAATAAATCCAAGGCTACCTTTCAATAATTCCAATTCAACCGTAACACGGAGTTTAGTTATGTGGTATGAAAACATGCGGCAAAAATAACGAATATCATACACAAGTAGGGAAGCTAATTATAAGATTACAGGAAATAAAAAGGAAACTGTAAAGAACGAAAAAAACGAAATACAGGATCCACTGGGGTGAGATAATGTGCTTGGGAAGTTAAGTTATTAGTGTGGTTTCATTAATTAAGCAATAAAACAATAACAAAATTTGTCCTATTACCGTAAAATATGTTTATGCACGACATAATATTTTATTATTGCGTCATCTCCCAGAGTCGGAAATAAATGCTAGTGCGGTTAGGGAGGTTATTTAATTACTCACATGGATGGGTCTGAATTCAGTTATTGCGTTAGTGTATATCTGGAATGTGATGGATGCTGTTAGTGTTTGGTTAGATATTTAATTAAAATAATTATAATTATAATTAAATTATTTAAGTTTCGTTTTATAATTTCAATTGCAAATTTAAGCTAAAACAGTATTAGGGTTTTCAACGATTAGGAAAAAGAAAAACCCAGCAATTTGTTCAAGCTGACGTTTCGCTCCTTTATTGAAGCATTTTCAAAGCCTAAAACTTTACAATACTATGTAAATTTGTTTTAAATAATTTTCAAAAATACTACTTACATGAATTGTCAGAGGCGTGAGATGAAAAGTGATGAATAAACCACTCATACTACCTACATTTACAAGGAAAACGCAGGATAAAACTAATTTGAATTTAACAAATCACATACTGAATGAGATGCGTCCCAAAATTGCAACGAATTTTAAGAAAACATGTTAGAATTTTATTCACACAAAAAATGAACGTTCGAAAAGGGGAAAATGATTAATGTCCACCAGTGAAGTTTAAAGTAAAATAAATTTCACTAACGAGCTTTGAACAAATTACTAGGGGAAGTTACGTTACGTAAGTCTGAGATTTGAATTAATTTAGTCGTATGAATTAAAATTTTAGAAAACAGTTAAAAATAAAAACAAAAAGGTCTGCCTACAGACCGATCATGAAGGATAGAATCGCAGAAAAATTGGAGAAACAGGAGTAAAGGAAGTTATGGAGGGTTATGGTAAAAGAAAAGAGTCGTCGACGAGATCGCCTCCTGGTCAAAAGCTACGGTAGACAAGGCAACACTTTTATGAAATTTCGGATGAGTAATATGGGTGATTCTATGTTTAAGACGCTTAGTTTATGTTGAAAGGGACTATGTCAATTGAAGTGGAGTTATCTCCCAGAGCTATTGGGTTTCTGGTACCAATTGAGTATGATGATACCATCACAAGTTCTGATGACCTAAAGTGCAAAGAAAAGGTACTTTTTGTTCTTGTATTTCGATGGTGAATTGGAGGCCATCATGGAAGGAGTTAAACACTTCCAAGGTAGTCTCATTGGAATCTGTAGGGAGGGGAATTGAAATGGCAGGCTTGTGACTGGGGAAAGGGATGGCCCCATAGGGGTGCCAAAAATTTGAGAAAAATATTTTATTGTTTATTGAAAGAGAAATACGTTGTGCCGAAAATAAATTTTAAAGTAATGAGGAAAGTTGGGTGGGGAAAACAGGTGTGTGGTTCAATCATATCAGGAATAATATTGCATACTAAATCCCTAGGGATGTTACTATCTTTAATGCAAAAGGAATTACATTGTTGAAAATCTATAGAAAAGATAGCTGCAAATAATTTTGATAAGAATTTTGTTGGTCCTTGTAACGAGGGGATAATAGGTCTTTATCAGGTTTGTGAAGTTTAGGGACACCGTGCAGGGCCGTTAAAGGCAATGTCACCGTCGCCATCAATAAAGATGAGTATGTTAATAAGGTCAAAGCGTTGCTTCTGGAACCGGTCACTTACAAACCCACCACAAAGTATCCTACATCATCAATTGAAAAAAGGAATAATGACTTAGTAGCTTCATTTAAAAATAGATCATTGACAGATGAACGCACCTATAACAAATTAAAAATTCATAAAGCAATTGCTCCAAATCTGTATGGTCTCCCTAAAATTCATAAACCTGATGCCCCCCTCAGACCTGTTGTTCCCTCATTACAACGACCAACAAAATACTTATCAAAATTCATTGCAGATATCCTCTCTATAACTTTTCATGAATATAAATATCTTTTTTCTAAAATCCTTATGGATTTAGCATGCAATGTTATTACTGAAAACGGGGATATGATTGAACCACGTAGCTGTTTGCCCTACCTAATTTTCCTCACACTACTCGACACGACGTATTTCTCTTTCAATAAACAATGTTTTCCTCAAATTTCTGGTACCACCACAAATCAATGCCGAAATAGTTATGAACACAGTCTAAGATTCAGTCACACTAGTACCTTTTCAATTCCCCTTCATATATCAATATGTTGGTGATATCATTTGCACTATCTCTAGAGATTCCAAGGGAGTTTTTAATTCCTTCAATGACCGCCTTCAATTCACTATCGAATTGGAACAAGAACAGAGTACGTTTTCTTGACATTTTAGTTATGAGAACTGATGATGTTATCATTCAAATTCAAATTATTTTATGTTACTAAGGACAAAACCCCCGGCTATACGCTTCATGTCTCTTGGGAATAGATTTAATAAAAACATTGCTAGTCATCGGTGTGTTTGAAAGAAAATTGACAAGTAACGGTGTATGAACGTCAAAAATAAAGTGAAGTGTAAATAAAGTGGTTAAATTTTAACAAGAAATAAAGACGAATAATGCAGTGTTATTCGAATTGGATCAATATCAGAAAGCAATCGTAAGCATATAACAAAATTCATACGCCATCTCAAAATACCGAGCATCCGAAATCAGTAGCAAGTAAAGAAGAACTTAAAAATCGAGTTATGAGCACAAACATTAAAGTTTCACAAAAATTAACGTTTCAAAACGTTAATATTAGATTTAATGAAGTTTTATAATAAAAGTAATAATGAAGGTTTATAATTTGTTAAGATTTCAAATGTTTTATTTCGTTACCAAGAAAAAATGGTATTTTGGGAAAACTAGGAGTATTAAATACTCCTCTGGTAAACCGGTCTAAATATTTCAAACTAAAAAACACAGCATACCCGTAATACTTATTGCATACCTAAATTGAAAAATAAATATAGCCACTACATTGCTTTTTCTGGCAAAATCTTCTTGCATCACAATTAGGTGCCATTGTTAAAACTCCATCTCGCGCGCAATTTTAAGGCAGTTTGTTTTGCGGGAGTGTTTTAAAAGCGATATTTATGCACGAGCCGCGGGCGATATATTCGCCATTATGAGACCTCTGTGTCCTAAAACTTCCATCTTTTCATAGATGACACTTTTATTGAAGTTCTCCTACGAACATTACGAACGTGACCCAGAGTTTTCTGTGAACGCTATTCCGACGCTCTGTGAGACATAAAAGGAACGCCCAGGGCACCAACTAGAGAGGAAAAAACTTTGTGATCTACGTTCCATTTAGGTAAACGTTGAACATTACAAATGACTTTCAGTGCCGTAAAACTACAAAATAAAAACGCGAGAAAGGGGAGACAGACGCGAACTTCGGCGACAGTCGAACCAACTCTAATGAAAATCGAAAACAGTGTGCAGCTTTGCGAAAATATATCTTCGAACTTTCATTTGCGCCGGCTTACGTTTTAGAAATATGAAGACATATACTAAAGGATTGGAAAAGTTCGAATAAAATACATAAAAAAAACAAGATTACGTTAGCGTTTACTGATCTTTATTGTAATGCGATGAATGTGAAATGGTCAAGAGAACACGTATTTCACATGTGAATTGCGTATTCGTTAAGAGCATAATAGAATCGGCCGACCGTAAAATCGTTCACACCGAATGAGCGCGCGGTATTTATAAAATATTCATAAATTCAAAAAATGTTAAGTTTATACAATAAATTCATAGAAAATATTCTAATATAGTTGGAACGTCAAGAATTGTTAATAATGAAAAAACTATGCAAAAAAATTGACTGGATGATAATTTAAATAAATGTAAATGTTTGTGCAGATTTATTTTTATGGGAAAGCATAATAGAGATATTGAATCCTCCAGTTGCCCAAACAGTTCAGCTAGTGGAGTTAAGTAAAATTATTTTTTGTCTTGAAATACGAAGCTACGGGATTCGATTACATTTTACAAGTGACTGGGATAATTGAAAAATTACGACGTTGATACCATAAAAATATTTTTTTTATTTGCAGTTATAACAAATTAAGAATTTGTAAATTGTGGCCAACTATAGATTTTCTGGCTTTCTCTCGTTCGACAGTCAGTGACGCATTTCAATACATCCACACTCCCATCTGGTATCACGTAAATACAATATACGCTAAATTAATAGCTGCTGTGCCCCCACATTGGTAATCTGTTGGTCATCATCGCACCTTAGAATTGTTGTTATGAAACACTAAGGCTTTAAATGCCTTTGATATTGATGAAAGCTCTCAGAACCGTTGGATATGTTGACAGTGACGGTTAATTTGCGATTGCCTGGTTTAAAGCCGCAGAGCTTTGTTTACGATATGCGAGTGGGTAAATTTGATTTGGTTTGACAAATATTGTCTTTTCAGTATGAAGTTAATGAACTACTAATCACGTTAGGCGCTAGTCGTCGGTGTGCCTTTGATCATACATTAGCCCTTGTCAGACAAGGATATAAGTTGGGGTAGCATATCAAGTCCAAAAAGACATAATATTCTCCAATTAAGTGGTAAGTATCAGTATCGTTAATATTTGTTAACCATTTAAAAGCTTTTATTAGTTGCCATTGGTTTTTATTGATTTTCTTAAGCCATTAATTCCATAATGTCAGTGCACGTTACAAATGTGAATTTTTATTAAACAACTTCGAATTAAATAAAACTAACACTTTCCCCATAAATTTAAATAACAAAATTATTTCAAGTTTTAACAAAGTTGCAAATTTGTCAAACAGTGGTGCAGAAACCTTTACAAGAAAATAGATGCGAATTTTTTCATGAGTAAGTTTATTTTCAAACCACATCGATTTTTAATATTTTAGAATAAGATGTCCTACAACGGGACTGCGTTTTCATAACTTCTATTTCAATAAAACACAATTTTTAGAAAGAACAATTGATTTCTATGAATTAAACACATTAAAAAAATGGTATCATTTGCATCAAAATAGAATCTGCATCCTAGAATTGGTAGTAAAACTCACTTTACTCAGCTGAGGTCAGCCAAAGGTGTGTGATGAAAAGATTATTTTAAATATAGGAATTTTGTGTCAAACGTTCATTTTAACAATGAAAAAGGAAAGTAAAAATTGTATAAAAATCCGAATTACAGTACAACTGTACACAGTACAGTTTCTCATGGTTTAAACAAACACGTTCCGCTTATTAAAGGAAAAAAAACGCTTCGGACAACGTGCAAAGGCACGGAAAGGCAAGGTAGTACAAAGGTACTACATGATTTCCGCCCCCCACAATGTCAGATTTTGCTAAATTTCTATAAAATAGTTCTATAAGGAGTAAGTAAGTTTCTTCGAATGAGAAAAAACTTATCGCAGATTTGGAATCGTCATAAAAACATCCACAACAAATTAAAAAAAAACAATCAACAAGTGCGCCACTCCTGAAGTTGCCCCTGCTCTATTAATTCGTCGTATTGCTATTTGCATCTATGACCTAACAGCCACGTGGTAGACTGTCGCTGAGTGAGTCGATGACTGCCTTCGGCATGTTATTTCATTCATACTACATTTTCTTGAACTTCTCGTTTGCATTTCGGGTTCTGTTGTGCTTGTGGTGATGCTCCGCTTCCTCCCACATATTTTCGATACGGTTTGGGCAAGGGGCCCAACCAGGGGCTGAGCAACTCGAACTTGTTCTCGTATGTCATGGGTACGTCGCTTCTACTTAACCCTTGTGTTGCCAACCGGGTACCCGGGTACCCATCGGCGTATGTTTTGACGAAAAATGTTTTTTTCCAAAAAAGATTTCCTATCGAAAATTGCATTCTACACATTTTTAAAAAAAAAATTACTAAATAAATTTTGCATTTCAAAAAAAAAAAAAACACGTATGAACCCGGGTACCCGGATACCCCGATAGAAAAGGCATGACTTTCGTATAGTATATCATACAAAAAAGTTTGTTGTAAAAATACAATAAGTAAATATAGATAAATATATAAATAATAACAATATTTGTTTATTTCACATTGTTTATTTATTGAATATGATGTATATAATAATAATAACTATCACATTTTGAAATGTGATTGTTGTACAAAAATCATAGAGTTTTCGTTTTTGCACTGTACATACGAATACTGTATGAAAAATTACAAAAAAATAATTCAATTTCAAACTTTTGCACAGATATATTAGAAATCAATGATCACAATGTAAACATTTTCAGCAAACTGTCTGCTGATCACAAACAGACTTATTACAGTCAGCGCAAGACTTCGTTGCATTTCTTCTCTTTCGAATAGGCTGCTCGTTGCAAATGTAGCATGATCCAATTACAACTTTTCTACCATTAGCGTCTCGTTGATCGTTGTTATCAGTTACCACTTCAGTTACTACTTTCATACTAAGTTTCGATTGCGATATTCGTTGCGTGATTTCGCATGACTTGCTGGTTAAAAAATCGCTCTTCTATCATTGGGATGGCTAGTCACTGTACATAATTTAATTATTATATTCAGGTAGGAATGCCTTCCTAGAATATGAATAATTAAATACTAATCGAATGCAGATAATTATTTTAAGTTAAAATGGGCTTTTATCAAGAATTTCGTGGGCCGGGTACCCGGGTACCTGGGTGGCAGATGCTGTGAGTTTTTTTGGGTGGCAACACAAGGGTTAAGCGAACTCACGGTTTGCCTTATGGTTCTTGACAGAAGTCAACGGCTAGCTAATGGAGCTCCGTCCATGGAGTCCAGAACCACTCAGGAGAATATCACAAAGCTGTTTTCCAGTGAAAAACTCGAGAGGTTCATCTTCCAAGCAAACTTTTCACACGAATGACCATCACGACCTGGCCAAGACAGTCCCCTAGCAAACCGTATCGAAAACATGCCCGCGGAGGTGAAGCATCACCACAACTACCACATAGCCCGAAATACAGATGAGAAGTTCAAGGAAATGAAGGAAAAATGGAATAACATCACAGCAGCCGTCATCGACTCACTCACTGAGAGTCTGCCACGCCGCTACCATATATGCAAATAGCAATAAGACTAAGTACTAGGTGTGGGACAATTTAGAGAGTGACTCCCTTATTGATTAATTTTTTTCTAAATTTTGTTACAATGGTTCTTGTAATTTTTTGAATTTGTTCCACTTTTTCGGATCCCGTTCTTTAGTTTAAAGTGTTTCAAGTGTTTAATGATGCCTAGAGGAAGGAGACCTCAAGTTTACCACCAGTTGAGTGACTTTGACCGAGGGCGGATTGTTGGTTTACGAGAAGCAGGTTTTTCGTTTAGAGAAATCGGCAACCGTTTGGGACGGTACCATTCAACAATAATGCGTGTTTATCAAGCGTGGTCTGAACATGGGGTTGAAGGTCGGAGAAGAGGCACTGGGGCTCAAAGACGAACCAATGAACGTTAAGATCGCCGCTTAAGACTAATGGCCTTGAGAGACCGATTATCTACAACTAGATCAATAACTGATCAATGGTTAGGTGAACAAGGTCGTCCGATAGGCTTGCGAACAGTTTATCGTCGAATAAGAACCTTTGGCTTGCTGTCTTACCGCCCACATCTTGTGCTACCCCTCACTGCTCAACATCGCCAGGAACGTTTGGCCTGGTGCACGGAACGACTTCAATGGAACTTGGAGTGGCATCGAGTTGCCTTTAGTGACGAATCCCGATTTTGTTTAGGAATGCATGATGGTCGGATGACTGTTAGAAGAAGACGTGGAGAAAGGCGCAATCCTGCTTTTTCGATTGCGAGGCATGTTCACCGAACTGTGGGGTTGATGGTGTGGGGTGCTATTGGTTACGGCAGTAGGTCACCCGTGCTGTTCATTCGGGGCAGTATGACCACCCGACGAAGTTGTAGAACCACATGTTCTTCCATATCTTCGAGGGTTGGAAGACCCACTTTTCCAGCAAGATAATGCACGGCCTCATGTAGCAAGGGTTTCTCTTGACTTCTTTGAAGAGGCCAATGTTAATCTTTCGCCTTGGCCGCCAAGATCTCCCGATTTGTCGCCCATTGAGCACGTGTGGGACATGATGGGTAGAAAATTGAGGAATCTACCGAACCCACCGTTGACAATAGAAGCTCTACGGCATGAAGTACAAGCTGCTTGGGATGCCATAGCCCAAGAAGACATTGATCACCTGCTGGAATCAATGCCAAGGCGGGTCAATGAGTGTATCAGAAATAGGGGCGGACCAACACATTATTAAAGAAAAATCAAAAAGATGAAGTGTTTTCTTTATCAAATTTTAATCAATTGTTACCTTAGACTAGTCCAATGTTTCTGCCAAATTTGGTGCAAAAATTCCCACCCCTTCTAGGTGGTGCAGTTTATATGTCACTGAGTATATATATATATAATGCATCATAGATTGTGAACTTTTAATAAATTATATCTTAAAATGGTGTCGATAAAACCAAAATTAAATCAATTAAAAATTTTAAGATGTATGTGATTGTAAACACGCTGCTAATAAAAAGAACTGGAATATCGAAAATGAGGCGAAAATAAAAACACTATCTCGAAAATACGACGCATATGATATACTGGGCAATTACCGCTGGCGTAAGGTTTGCGATAAGTTTTTGTACTGAAGTGCGGCATCGACTTGCTGTTTATTGAAATCCCGGTGTCTTTTACATTCGTGTTTTTACCTTATGGCACACGCCAACTTTAATTTTTTTGTATCGTAAAACGTGGCGGCATCGACTTGATGTGGTGTATTGAAATCCAGGTGTCTTTTTCATTTGTGTTTTTACCTTGTGGCACGCGCCGACTTTAAATTTTTTGCATTGTAAAACGCGGCGGCATCGACTTGATGTGGTGTATTGAAATCCGGGTGTCTTTTTCATTTGTGTTTTTAGCTTATGGCACGCGCCGACTTTAATTTTTTTGTATTATAAAAAGTGGAGGCATCGATTTGTTGTGGATTGAAATCTCGGTGTCTTTTTCATTTACGTTTTTACCTTATGGCACGCGCCGACTTTAATTTTTTTGCTGAGCGGTGTAGTGAAGACTGTTAATCGCCAAAATCCAACGCATTTTTGTACGTCACGGCAAAATAATTGAACGTGCAGTTTGTATCTTAAGGGTTCTGGAAACGATAAAATTGTTTGTCAAACTTTACGCTTTTGACAAATTGTTTGATAGTATGGGACTTTGTGTTTGACGATTCTGTCAAATAATCTACATTGTGTTGTGTTTGATGAAAATTTGCATTGAAGTCGTGTTTGATAAATAAGTTTGTACGTGAACGGCAGTTTTTCAAATTTTAATCAATTGTTACCTTAGACTAGTCCAATGTTTCTGCCAAATTTGGTCCAAAAATTCCCACCCCTTCTAGGTGGTGCAGTTTATATGTCACTGAGCATATGTTGAATAATTTTAGATTTAAGCAATTATGAAGAACTAGGCGAGTTTAAACAACAAATTATTTAACAAAAGGAACAGACAAATCTTCTCCGATACAGAAAAGAGAACATTTGACCAACTCACATAGAAAATAATTCAAGAAATCTTCTACATGAAGCAAGATGCAGATTTGAGTAAGATATTAATAAATTTAACAACGTTGAATTTTTAAATTCAAATCTCCATTTTTGACAATATTTGAAGTAGGCTGGAGGGCTTCATCAGTAATTTAGATATGCAATTTAAAAAAATCCGTTTCAAGTGTTTAACGACTATCAAAATGTGAGTATCCAATAATTTGAGACGTGAGGCTACCTCTTTGGATCTACTTAACAATTACAATAGTTGGTTTGTGAATATTTATCAGGTAGAAATACCTGAAGATACGAGGTCTGGCTATTAAATAACGAGACTACGCGCGCAGAATGCGTTCTAGCGGGGGGGGGGGCAAATGCAGCGTTGGATAGCTGGAAGTGTCTTCTATTCCTGTACGAAAACACGTTTTTGTCGCTGCAGCAGTATCTTTTCTATAGAGGTTAAAAACAAACGTGTTTTATTCTCGTGCCGATAACGATGTGTGACGAAAAACACGAGCAACGGATCAATGTGAAATTTCTCGTTAAATTAGAAAAAACTCCGACCGAGTGCTACAAATTGTTGAGAGAGGCCTATGGTGAGAATTCTCTATCTCGTGCACGTGTTTTCGAATGGCATAAAAGGTTTTCTGAAGGCCGAGAGAGCACCGAAGATGACCAACGTCCATGTCGACCTGTGTCAGACCAAAATCAATGAAATTGTTCGCGGAGATCGTCGTATGAGCATTCGGATGATTGCTGAGACTGTAAACGCCGATAAAGAAACGATCAGAAACATTTTACATGACGAACTGAACATGAAGAAAGTCTGTGCGAAGTTGGTCCCAAAAAATTTGACCCCCGACCAAAAGCTCGTCCGTCAACAGGTCTGCTCAGATTTTCTTGAGAGGTTAGATCTGATGTAAAACATCATCACTGCGATGAAACTTGGATATTCCAATATGATGTTGAAACTAAGCGCAAACCATGCACTGGAAAACTCCTGGATCGCCGAGAATGAAAAAAGCAAAGATGTCGAAATCAAAATTTAAAGCCATGCTAATCGTTTTTTTCGACATCAACGGCATCGTGAAGATTGAATGGGTTCCAGAGGGTGGAACTGTAAACCAAACTTACTATTTAAAAGTGTTGGCAAAACTGCGAGAGCGATTTCGTGAGAAACGGCCGGAGTTGTGGAAAAAGAAGACGTGGATCTTGCACCAGGACAACGCATCTGCCCATAACGCGCTGTCTGTGAAGCGTTATTTAACTGCTAGAGGCACTCCAGTGCACGAACACCCGCCCGAATGGAATGGAACGGTGTGTGGCGAGGGGAGGGTAGTACATTGAAGGGGAGGATTCGATTGCAGAATAATTTTTAAAATAAAACTCTTTTTCATGGGCAGTCTCGTTATTTAATAGCCAGACCTCGTATTAAAAAATCCTTTCATTAGGACCAACATTCAGTCTCAACTGCTCCCCTAGAGGCATCAATTTGGGTGTATTATCAGCTAATGTTGAGGATATAATCTCCTGTTGATCTGACAGTAGTAACAGAAATAGGTTAAGAGCTCGTGTTACTAATATCATAACAATTTTATGCATTTTCAACCATAATAATAAATCCGTTTCAACATACTTTTTCAATAAACCAAAAAAAAATTCCACAAGACCACAATAATGTATTAATCTCCAAAAGCTGATAAGGATAACGTTACGGTTGCCGTGGATAGTCATGAGTACGAGTAAGAAAAGATGTTAAGATTTTTGGATGATATCACAACATATCAAAGAATAAATAAAGAGCGTTGGTACAGAGACAAAAGTAAACGATATGTTTCCTCCAAAACTTGTAATACATCACTCCATCTACGATCTATGGTCAATCCCCTACGTCATATTGTATGTTTTGGGGATTCATCAACGTAAAAAAATTTCATCACATCTTCCACGCCTTCTCTTGGTGATCGAACCGATTTCAACGTTAAAGATTATTTCACCTTAGTTGAAAATTTTAATAATTTTGAATTACCTGATAATTTTTTAAAATTTCTCTTGATGTGATTTCTCTGTTTACTAACATCCCTCTTGATTTAGTTCTGTACAAGAAAACTGGTCTTTAATTAACAATCACTGTGTTTTTATTTAGCCTTGATGCATTCATTTCATGTCTCCATATTATTTTCGATAACTCTCATTTCACAAATAAAAATTATTTTTACGTCAACATAGGTCATTATGATTGTTCTTGTATTGTTGAGAATGTCGATAATTAATTTGACATCGTCGTCAGGTTTAAGCCTTAGTGCTATAATTACGATCTGCGAGAGACTAAAGTTGATTTGGTTCGGTGATCGCCTAAACACTGCCCTAATCGATACAATCGTAGCAAACATAAGTAAATAAGTGTAAAAAATAGAAAGTAAATAAAAACCTCCTCGCTCACAATTTTTTTTTTTTTGGTATATAGAAACCATCACTAGATTTAATATTAAAGGAAAAATTGCGAAGTGAAAGTCTCGTAATATCCCCGTGTGAGTCGAGCAATTTGCAAAATCTCCGAACGGTTTTCTATCCGCGATCGGCATTAATATCGAAGTGCTCTAAAAAAAGCGCTAGGAGCATAAAATTCCCCATTCGCATTCCTGATACGCCCCTTTAAAACTATCTTATGTTCCGTCTAACCGCAACACACATACAAGCCAAAGCTCCGGGGAAATCGACTGGAGCTGCTCGTACATTTTAATTTTGAAATATTCGCAACGTAACCCGACCACGTAATAACTAAGTCACACGCACTGGCATAAATGCGATATGAACCGCCAACGACTATCATTATTTTAGCGCCGGCGAATTTGCAATCTAATCGCCGCCGTGAAAATAAAACGCTCCGTTCTGTGGATGAACGAGATTAACTCGCAGTAAAATGTGTGGTAAATATCAACTAGCACCTTGCGAAAAATTAAGTTCGCATGGCTCGTAAAACAAGAATTATACAACCGCATGTATTGCTTCTCGTGGTTTATTTCTGCGCCGTCGTGTCTCGCTTGATTAATTCATTATAAGCAAACGGCTGTGCATAAATCACAGATTGGTATTGTTGATATTGGGATTACGGATGGAATGCCCTGTTATAAGCAATGTGCAACTTACCGTGTCCAAATTAAACAACGACGACACTTTCTTTATAAATCCATCTTGCTGCTTCTTCTTCCTTCGGGACGTCATGTTTAATCCTTTTAAGCCAAATCAATCCGCACAACACGTTCGGTTTCGCGCACCAACATAACAAACGGTCTCGGCCACTTTAGATTCATTAAGTACACTTCGTTTAAGTTAAAATTGCCTCGCAGGTACCTGTCGTCGTAAACTAATTAATACGGTGGGATAAAACGGCCGCGATCTCCCTGCACAGATTCGTCGCGTGCGGGTGAATTGCAGCCAGCGAATCAATTAAGTGCGCCCTGTTTTTGGGCGGACGATATAATTCGCTCGTATGAAATTACAGAATGAAACCGTAAACCGGCGAACGATACCGTCGACGATACATTTGTTCGTTACAAGGAAAATGTTATTTGAACCTCAAGGTCGGGCGAAATTGTCGTTAATTACAACACATATTTTCTAGGTAAAACAACGTTCAAAGTAGAAGTTTCGTTAAAATCGCGCGCGTTCCTAATCGCGTAATTTTATCGAAGGTACACAAATTATCGAAAAAAATCGATTACACACGCGAAATGGGGAACGGTGACGTAACAAGCGATAATGCTAATCCATGAATAAACCAATTACGACAAAATTAATTAAAGTATTTTAGCTGGGACGTATAATCTATTTCTCATAAAGTTGTTAAATGCAACAATGTTGGTGGTGTCACAAAAGCGATCGCAGTACGAAAGAAGATGTGACGTGCACTTCAAGAGACTGTGTATTATGTTGTAGTCAAGGAGCCTCGTATTATTTAGCAAAGATATGGGTAGTGTTTGCTGCTTTAAACCACTTCACAAGGATGAAATTTTAATAATCTAGTTTAAAAGTATTTAACCATCGCCCCTATTCTTGTTCCATTTGCTCGTTTTTCTTTTTTCTTATAATAATATTTTTTTTATATTGTAAAGATTTATGAAATTAATGCATGAGTGATGTGTAAAAAGTTAAATCTGAAAAATCCAATTAATAAAACAACCCACAAGTTCACAAATTTGAAACCGAGTTATGTATTGAGACTTCGATGGGTGGAAGAGGTGGTCTAAACCTAGGAGTTTGTGATCTTAAGTGCTATGGCTATTTTTAACTTTTCTTGCTTTGTCATGTTTATGATTTCCCGGAAACTTTTTGGATAATGCTTGTCGTACTTAAAAACATAGTACTTAAAAACGCCGAAGTCCTACGTTTAAGACGAGCCTCTATCACCCAACGAAGTCTCAGTACATAAATCGATTTCTAATGAATTTCCCTTGCCAGTGGTGAAGGATGTTCAGGCACGAACGTATACCACCTTAACTTGACAGTTACTTGTTTACTTATACCAACATCTGCATAGTTTTTTTCCAATTCCCAAAGAAGTTAAAGTAGTAGCGATATAATACATTTATTTTTATTTTTCGATATGACTTCATTGTCGGTAGTTTCGTATTTAGATACATATTAGAAAAAATGAGAATGAATTAAATATTATCACTATTTACAAAGCCAGATAAAAATGATACAGGAATTGAAATCCCAGGAAAAGATATGATAGTAAATAAAATGACGTATTGATCAATCTCACGTTCAAAAATTTTAATCGTGGCGATAATATTGGCGCAAACACTAACATCCAGAATTGTCATGTCTGCAAGTTGCAAAGCTCATAAAATTATAAAATTCAACTAGTTGAAGTCATATGTAATATGACATTGCGTTTGTTTGTCCGCAGATGTATAACAGAAATTCAATGGAATTCAAAGTATAAATGAAAACGAAAATATTAAAAATCAAGCGAAGGTAAACGATGACGTTTAGGTGGCTGTCGCTCAGCCGAGTCAAATCCACAAAAGCATTAATGCTCGTCACGAGAACTCAAAAGAAACAAAAAGAACTCTACACGTGGAGATTTGGCAACGTTACAGGCGAAAATTTTGTTCTGTGTATTTATTAGCTATTTATAAAACTAGTTGCAAAATTAAGTGCTTTTTGTCACGAGACGTCAGTGATAAAAAGCAGTATTTTGCAATGTGTTTTATACAAGATTTTTTCCAAGTCAGATATAAAGTGTAAATAACAAAGATTTCGCGTTTGCATATAAATAAAATACATATCATTTCGTAATTCAATTAATTATGAAGCTATTCGATGGTTTTATTGATCACATACTACTAACGATTACTTCTAAAATATCTCCCGTTATGGAATTTCTTTTTCTTCTATTGGCGGTACTTACTCCACGGTATAATAATTTGAATTTAAAATTATTTAAATTATTTTATTTAATGCATTTGAGACTTTGACACTTTTGAGAGCAAAATTGACAAGGAGCGTTGTAATTAATAGGGTGGGTGCACTCTAGGTCTTGGCCAATCGCTATCTGAAAAAAGATAATCGTACGTTGAGATATCTGCAGGGACCAAGGATTCGGAGGATTGGACTTTATTCTTTCAAGAATTTTTGTGGACAGTATTTTAAGTTCGCATCTTCGTTCCAGTCAATTATTTTCTATTGTCACGTCATTATCATCCAGCTCGATAGATAGCTCCAGACACATGTTGTGGTAATAATCCAACGATAGATTATCACCACAGTGGCAAACATCTATCCAGTATGTCCAGTAGTTCTGATAGTAGATCGGGGATTATTGGGGTCTGTTTAAACAATACTATATATGTTGTCATTGAAACAAAACAAACTTTAAATTTCTGCTGGAAATCAGCTTGATCGTGATGAGTCGAAAACAATGTAACCAAATGCAAGCGAAGACAGTTGAACCCGCAGTCCTGGTTCTCCCATATATGCAGCAAATGCTTGGATTGGTGGCTACCAAACCAAAGAAGGAGATTCGCAACGGAATAGATATTTAATTACTTCATTGTAATTAGATACGCTCCAAATAACTAAGTAACTTGCACCTCGTTTATTAAAACTGATATTACCGTAAATGGGGTTATATTCATTAAGAAAACTCACTGACATAAGCAGGAGGCCCAGAAAGTTATAGTGAAATATAAGAAGAAAATGAAAACTTCAAATGAATTATAAAAGTTTTTTTTTAATGGCACAAATTCAATAATAATGGTCCTGTAATTCCAACAATTTTGAAAAACTGTATCCCTGGATAATGCGAACTAAGATTTTTAGCCATCTTTATTTTTTGAATTTTAGTAAAATTTGACCCCCCCACCCTCTCCTAGAGCTTTTGGTCCTCTTTCTGGTGCTGGGGTAGAACGCGCGCTACGAGTACGAGTATCCCAAATCATCAGCTTCCTCTTTGTGTATTACTAAAGTTTTCTTAATTGTTTTATTTGATGATGCTACCTGCCAACTCGAAGTATACCGTACCTGCAGAGAAAGGGTTGTGCTATAAAAACTCGTTAGTGCCTTACTTGACAAGTCAGCTTTTTGCCGACATAGAACGGTGTTTCAACGGAGTTGATGATCGAAAATTACAACACGGGGAAACGGAGACGCCCAAGAAAGCGAAGGTATTGTTATGACTTCGGCAAAATTGTGAGAGAAATCATCGATATGCTGAAAACGACAAAAGGACCTGGCCGAGACGAAATCACAAACACCGTGATAAAAAAAATCCAACGTCATCCCTCACTACAACGCTACTCTTAGGCTGGCTCCTTGGCTTCCCTGCAATCTGGAAAATAGTTAAGGTGGTTGATACCGAAGACGAAAAGGTCACCGCAAAACTACATACTGTCTATTGTATGTCATGTTGTTAAAAGGTGGGTCATTTACATCAACTGAAAGCGGAGGTAGTTGAAAAAAACATCTATGATGAGCAGTATGGCTTCAGAGATATGCAGTCCACATATCTACCAGTACTGAGACTGAAATCATCCAGGATAAATTACGTGAAAATGAAACAAAAGCTTTTCTAGACATCAGCAGATCATTTGAAGGCGTCTGGCATAAATGTTTATTGTGAAAAATGTGGGTATTTGATATTATCATTAATATGATTAAACTTGCACCGTCATATTTGGACGACAGAAAATTCCTCGTCAGGATTGGGTCAGGCGAATGAACGACTAGACGTGCAGCAGATGGTGTCTCCCAAGGTTAAATATTGGGACCGGAATTCTTTCTTACTTACTACTATGATCGATTTCTCCCGGAGACAGGGAACATAATGCTATTTACGCAGACGATACAGCCATTTACACCTCATACAGAAATGATAACTTGCAGGTTCAAAGTGCCGTCCGTGCTATAGAGGTGCTCCAAATAGAGATTGGACCAAAATTAGTTGTGGTGCGTTTCACAAATGAGATCAGTCCACCGGCCGACTTCATTAAATATTTCACTTTAGACAGCAAGCTGACATGGAGAGACAGTGTGCAGTATGTTCTTTTCCATTTCTTCCTATGGATTACATTTCTGGTTTCTTTTAAACTAGTTTAATTTTTATTTTTTCCTTAGAGTAACTTTATTGCTTTAATTCTTTCTAGACAAAACATTTGTATGTGATATTTTATACAAAACAGTTAAAACTATATATATTGACTAATTTCACAACGCTCTTTTTAAACGCATAATTTAATTAATAATCAGTCTAGGCTGAAGACTGTTGTAAATTGGGGTGGGTTGTATCGCATGTGGTTGAGATGTGTTGTGCTTGACTGAGTTGGATTAAATTGGATTTGGTTGGTTTCTTTTTCACAATTAATTTCATTTTTATTTTTTTAATTAACCTCATTGCCTTGCATTTATATTTAATGTACATATTGTTAAAAAAATCTTTATCGACAAAGTATGTGGTATATACAGTTTTGAAAAAATAATTATTAAATTTCACAACGACCATCTTACATAATTGATCTAGGCTGAAGACTATTTTAACTTAAGCTGGGTTGGCTTGTGTTGGGTTGGCTTGGATCGGATTGGGTTGGCTTGTGTTGGGTTAGCTTGGATTAGGTTGGGTTGGTTTAAATTGGATTTGGTTAGTTGGTTTGAGTTGGGTTAGGTAGGGTCCGAAAAAACAGAGTAGAATATTTTTCCTAATTATAAGAACACATTTTACATAAATAAAACTGGACGAAACTTTTGTTTGAGTTGGGTGTGGTTGGGTTGTGTTGGATTGTGTTTGGTTTGGTTTGAGTTTGGTTAGAAGGTTAGAAGGAAATGTCTAAACATGCTGGGCGACACTTTTAATCCCATAATAATATTTTAGAACAGTGAGAAGTGTTTACTTTGAAATGGATATAGGTACCAAAAAGCTTGTTTCACGCCGCATTGCGGTAATTTTCGACGAAAGTTAGTAAAATAGACTTATTTCGAAAACAAAGGTGACTTGCGAGCACTATAAGTACACAAACTTTGAACTAAATATCAGGGAGTCTTTTCATACACACACGAAATTTGCATAATTCGTTCGATATCTGCGTGCTTTGGAATTTAACAAATCAGAACCTCGACAATTTTTATAAATACAGCAGCGTAATTGTCATTTACTTGACATTTACACAAGTTTAAAAATTACTTGAAATCTTGAAACCTTGTATTTGACAATTGCCAAATGTAACATTAAACGAAAGTTGTGAAGTGTAAACTGCCATCTTTATTATCATAAAAAATAATTTCATATTGGAGTGAAAGGACAACTTGAAACGTAAGTTTTTGTAAATGTAAATGTAAATGTAAATTCGTTCGCCAATGCTCCACACGTACACTTTGTTCCCGAATATAATTCTAATCATATTTTAAAATCCCAAGGGCCTATTATTATAGGTGACAATAATACAGCAACATTTTCCATGACTCGTCAGATTTGACAATGACCTAATCTGATTAGTTATCGTCATCCATAGCCCACTAGAATGCTAAATTCATTGTAATTTTAATCTAATTAAAAAATATGATAGCATACAGTATGTCCTATATAAAAATTCTGATTGTAAATCACATTGAAAAAAATCAGTTTTTGGCTAGCTCTAAAAATAATGTCAATAATACACATCATATTCAAAATCGATTTGAAACGGGTTTTTCACTGTCTTCCTTCAAATAAAACTGGAGCAAAATAATGAATAGCCAAATGATGTACGAGGGGTGATCATTATTTAGCGTCTCTGACATAGTAGGCGTTGAGTTACGTTGAATCAATTTGACACAATAGTATTAATCATTTGTTGTTACGTTGGTTCAATTGTAGTTTTGTCACTTATAACCAGCATAAGAAAGCGTTGTCGCCAAAAGAATTCATGAAGACATGGTAGGTGTATTAGGTGAGGGTGCTGCTTCTTATCAAATGGTGCAAAATATGTGTTGAGAATTTAAACTGGGAAGACAAACATGTGAATATGCGAAGGGTACTGGACGACCAGTGATTGTCACTACGAAAGAAAATGTTAATCGCATACCCGATATGGTAACGACAGATAGACGACTGACCATTCGCCGGATAGCTGAAATTACGAATTTTTCATATGGTACTATAGAAAATATTTTAACAAATATTTTAGGGCTTTTAAGGCACGTGGGGTCCCACGAATGGTAACACCTGATCAGAAACGCCCTAGAGTATTGCATGCTGAAGCCAGTTTGGCAAAGTTTAAAGCAGATTCGGATGAATTTCGTCTCTGTTGGTGAAACGTGGATTCACCACTTCGATCCTGAGTCGAAGCAACAAAGTATGGAGTGGTATCGCCGGGGTTTTCCGCCACCCCGCAAATTTCGTATTCTGCCATCCGCTGGTAAAGTTATGGCTACAATTTTTTGGGACGGTGACGGAATTTTAACGACTGATTTTTTGGAACGTGGACAATAACAGGCTCATACTATGCCAACTTAATTTCAAGATTGTGCGAATGTGTTAAGGATAAACGATGGGGAAAATTGAGCAAAGGAATTATGTTTCATCAAGACGCTCCTGTCCACAAAAGCCATGTTGCCATGAGGATTTGATTGTTAGAACATATTCACCAGACCTGGCCCCTGGCGATTTCTTTTTACTTCAAAAATTAATAAAACGTCGGGGGACCAGATATTACCACCATAATGACTTAGAATTTTTTCCCAGAGGAATCAAAGGTTTGGAGAATCGTTGGACCAAATGCAGACGTTCAGGGAGATTATGTAGAAAAATAAACGTTTGATATTTCTTCAATTTGTTTCTTTCTATGTTAGGGGCCGTAAATACTCATCTCCCCTCGTATGAGTATGAGTGGGGAAGTGACCATGAATGCCAACTGAAATTAAATTCACGATACTAGCAAAGTCCAGTTATTGACTTGCTTCACGTCTTTGCTCATAGTGAATTTATTACAATAAACTCGTCCCAAAATTTTTTATAAACAAATAAACGTACATACATCGACGAGGAAAAACGAGCAAATGATTTCCAAGAAGTTCGTTGCTTACATTTCAATTGAACAAATAAATTCATATCGCAAACATTTAGTTTTGTATGTATAGTAAACTCAACTAAAGGCCACAATATAAAAATTTAACTTGAGGGAATTTAAACAAGAAAATCAAACGATGCAAATTATTTAATATGAGGAACCAGTTTGCCATAATAAGTGGTTTTTATGGATAATTCTTAGCGACATTTTTTTACTAAATTACAGAAAACGAACATGCAGCGATGAATCAAGTGCATTAGTAATAGTAATCATAAAAATCAGGATTCGATGCAAAACGTAAACGTCGTCGACTGAATCGCAAACGGACTTGATAAAAGTCTCGTTTCACCACCGCTTGTGGAAACGTCGAATTTGCCAGTTGCCGTGCCGGATGTTCCGTTTTAAAATTATACCTTCCAGGCAGAACCCGCAAGTTTAATGAACTCCCGGAAACTGTAACAGCTAACGTTGAAAGTAATGTTTATGAAACGTTTTCTTATCGCGAAACGTGACAGAAACGGTGGAATGCCGCGTCAAGGACTGCCGGTCGGGCGTTCGAAACTGGAAATAATCGACGTGATTCATCGCTCAGATATTCGATAGCGCGTTTTGCGACAGCTAAACGCACGGAGGCAAGAATTGTGGGAATGTGCCCGTTTTCGGCGATCAAACTTTGAATTTGAATAAATTAACGCCACCGGTGGGTGTTCGCGGCGCGAGGTAAAAGATGTCACGACGGGAGGCGTTTCTCTGCCATGGCATTCACCTTTAACTTTCCAAGTACAGTTAAGACAAGATTCCTCGGCTTTAAAACCAAAAGTCGAACAAACGTTTTTACATTCGACGTACCTCCGAACAATAAATCAACGGTAAAATTAACGACGGGGCATTTAATAAGACGAAGCCGTTAAGGATCGTTTGAGGTTATGTCGTGTCAAAACGGATCAAATTACTCTCTACTTTGATTAGAAAAACCTTTAAACGTCGGTTTTGTTGTTCACGACAACAGGTACTTACGTGGAATGTTAAAATTTAAACGTTAACGACACAACTTTCGTAAAACACCAACACAGGTAACACAACACACACAACACACCTACGAATATTTTAAAAACACACCACGAGGGTTTAAAAATCGAACGACGTTAATTCTACAACGAAACGGTTTATCTTCGATAAAACAGCAGCATTGTACCGGCGATACAATGTAATTTAAAACGACCACTTGTGGCTTGGTTACGGTACAGTTTGACTTGCATGGCGGCGATACATTGCTTACGTCACGCGTTAAACAACGCGCTTCTTTCTTGTCGTGCACGGTGCGTTACGATCATTGCCGAATATTAACGACGGACTTTTAAACGGGCACTTCAGAATTGCCATGGTTATGGGAAATAAATAGTGCGGCAATTTCAATTTGATCGGAAAACATTTTAAAACTATAGGAGATTTAATAACCAAGGATTTTCGCATCCAGTTTGATTGAATTACGACCAAGAACACAGCTGGGTGAAATAAAAAGTTACACAAAGTATTGAACATGGTACGAATGCTTTTACGAAAATAAACAATACTGATGTTCAATGCTCAAAATCTGTTCGTTGTCTGTCTTGCTTTAACTCGTGTAAAATTATTATTTACACGATAACACGATGACAAAATGATTTTATTAAAATGAACTTTTGGTTAAATATTGGGGGGACCGTCCCTAACAAACGATTAAAGTTTCATATGATTCGGACAATCTGCATTTTTTTTAAGAACTAAGTTGAAAAATAAATTGAGGTTTTTTGCCAACTGATAGACGTTATTACTGCAAAAACATTAGTGTGGTTCGATCATGCTTAGCAGGCGACAGCAACGAAACTTAATTGATCCCATTTGCAAGGGGTCGTATTGTGGGACAGAGGGAACATGGTGCTTCGTATCGTGCAATCCCTGCAGCTATGGGGCGTAGTGTGACTACCGTGATGGCAGCATGGCAAGCGCGATCTGATGGAGGGCGAAGACAGCGAGCTAGAGGCACAGGAGCGTTCAGGAGAACTACCGAACGACAAGATCGTCTTCTTCGATTAATGGCCCTAAGACAAAGACGGAGGTCTACTCAGTCGATTGCTGATCCTTGGTTTGCAGCTGTAGGAAGGCCCATTCGGCTTCGGACCGTTTACCACAGAATACGTTCAATGAGCCTCGTCCTCCCCCTAACACCTATTAACCGTCGTCAGCGTCTTGACTGGAGGAACGAACGCAGGAACTGAGGCAATGAATGGCATCACATTGCCTTTTCTGACGAATCTAGATTCTGTTTGGGGAATCATGATGGTAGAGGGCGGGTCGAGGAGAACGGCGTTATCTCGAGTTTGCTGTTGAGCGTCACGTCCACCGTACAATCGGTCTTATGGTTTGGGGAGCTATTGCTTTTGGTAGCAAATATACATTAATCGAAATGCATGGCACAATGACATCCGCACGTTATGTCAATGATGTGTTAATGCCCGTTGTTCTTCCTTATCTAAGAGGGATTGAAGATGTTGTTTTTCAGCAAGATAACGCCCGCCCTCATATTGCGCGAATTAATGTGTGATTGGATGGGTATCCACATTAAGAATTTGCCGCGGCCCCCGACGACTTTAAATGAACTTCGTCATGCAGTTGAAGATGCTTGGGATGATGTACCCTTTGAGTACATCAACAATCAGATTGAGAGCCTCCCTCGTTGGCGGCAGGAGTGCATTCGCTTACTTGGCGGCCCCACAAATTACTAGTTTTTTCCAAAGTTTCGTTTTTGCTTATTTTACCTTATTTAAATATTATTATGTCTCTATAAAATTTTGTTAATAAAAATTGTTTTTTTCGGGGTTTCACTTGCTACCAGTATATTATCTCAACGTCGGATACTATAAACATATTTCTTCTTTACACCCTGTGTACCCATATTTGAAATTAGCCTGTATCTCGTTAACGTTTATTCTTATAACCCTCACTTCACAGAGTTGCATACGGACACGCCCCTGCAATTCCACTTCTTTAATTACTACAAGTAATTGTAAAGCTCGAGTTCACCGATTGCGGAATTTTCTTTATTTATAGCACCAAAGCTAGAATCGGTAGTTAGCGTCCCATTGATTATAACCAACTCGGGCCGGCTTTTTCCTTCCATTTAATTTATAACTCCAAATAACTAACATTTCCAATCTTAGATAAACGTAATTGCAGCTCACAGCTCTTTCAGTGCGTACTAATTCGTTTGCAATGCCTTTGCAAGTTCCCGTTTGAAGTTGCAAATTAACAAACGTTCGGCGAATTTCAGGTCACGACCTGAAATGGAACGTTGTTAATGTGTCGCGCGTAGCGTCGAAATACAAATTATTTCACCGCAAAGGGTTTCCACAACGTATATTACTCCGTTCTGGCTAAAACAGAGCTGCAATAAACGCGAAATAAACTAGTTTGTTAATTAGTAAACTGCTATGTTCGGTGCAAATTAATATATATGAAGTGCGCGTTTTGGTTTTCGTTTTTCTATCGGGTAAAAGTTCGCTTATTGGTTGGGACCAGCGGAACGTACCTAAGCCGAATTATCAACTTCGACAATACATTATTTGAGCGGATGTTATGTTTTAATGCAAATACACAGAAATTATATCCGTATCCACAGGCTTTATAAATCAAAATTTAACAATATCTGGAACTAAAATTCGAGACTATATTACCAATGAATATGTGCGATGTTCATATTCAAACGAATAAAATACCAAAAAATTATGCAAGCATGAGCGACAAAGAGTTTGTGTGTGAGTATTAGCGCCATCTAGACGTAAATACTCTCACACTCTTGTTGCTACGCAATTACAGTGATCTTTATCGATCGTTAATACATATAAACTATTTGTCACATGAAAGGCATGCGCCTTGATACACTTTTAGCAGATGTATGTATGTGTGGTGGTCTGACGAAATCAGAGAGATCGAAATAGCTATTATCACATTAATACATTTGCTGAAATATAATCTAAATATTTGCAACTCCAATCCAATTGAATTACTCTTAAAAAATTTTAAACGACTTTGTTTAAAAAAAAATATACACCATTGACAATTTAAATGAACGTACAGAACGTACATTTTAATTTTTCAATTGGAAAACACAACAAAGTAATAATACACAAAGACAAAAGCTGAGTATATTGTGCCAAATCTTTTAAGCATTGTGTCTTCCGCAATTCTGAGCAACGTTGCGTTTATTTCAACTGTCATAGTTTAAAATTAGGTTCGTTTCTCATCTAAATATATAACTTTACGTCCTTTGACCCAGAAATATGCGTGGGATTGTTCCATCGCCGTCGTTCAATGTAGGCTTTGTTTTAATTCGTTTACTTTTTCATTTGCTTTGTTTCAGTTAATTTGACCTATTTATGTTTAATTAAATTTGTCGTTTAATTTTCATTCGGTTAGATAATTTTCCGTTCAATAGTATCTATGATTTGCATTTTTTATTTGTTTTGGCCCCATTCCTATTTATTTATTTTTCGATTATTTCATTTTGTCCAACTTACTTTTATTTGATTGTTGTTTGTATTAAATTTTCTTTTTTTATTTTTGTTAAATGTATGTATTTCCATTTCCGTTATATTTGTTTTACTTCGTTTAATTTTGAATCTTATTTGAGGAGACCTTTTCCAGCTCCACAACATCCGTTCACGAACATATTTACGTACCTGGTCGGTAATACAGTGTTCAAATATAGTCTGAAGAGCTTGGTTTTGAACCTAATCGGTAAAACAGGATTTTAACTTAGTCAGTATAACATTGTAAAGCGATTGGATACAATAGAGGTATTATACCTACTCTTGTTAAAGTATGATACTCAATATGCCTTACTGATACTATACTTGGCACTAGCCCGAACCGGAATAATCAATTTCTTTCAAAATTGCCCTATCTGGTTTCCTATCAACGCAATAGTGCAATACAAATATCTCTACGAGAGATCTGCATAATGTAAAGTTTCTATTTCCTTTAGAAACCTAAACTCCCATTGGTTCGAAATCAACAGATTGACTTCACTGGGTTTAATGTGTTGAAAATGCCAAATTTTAATTAAAATTTACATTAGTGACAGAAATGTGAGTATTAGCGCCATCTACACATCCATACACACACACTCTTACTGCTATGTAATTGCAGAGGTCTTTATCAATCGAATAGGTTGGTACTGTCCAGTCTTGCAAGTATTTCATAGCCGTCGGCACTAAAGTTAAAGCAAATGGCGCTAATACTTACACACGAACTCTTTGTCACTCATGCTTGCATGACTTGATGCACCTTCAGCGGGTGTAAGTGTGACGGTCTGACGAACTCAAGGCAGATACAAAACATGTGTCATCACCGCTGAAATTTATTTTCCGCAATTTACATTCATAAAAATTAATTACATTGATTCGAGATTCGATTCCCGTTGTTGTGGCAAAATAGGAGACCATGGAAATTCATCATTTTAGTTGGCTGTGTTTTTCTAAGTTTGAGGTTATAATCTAATTTAACACAAGCCGCACCCAAGGCAGGAATAACCCGATGTTCGTTTGTCGGTTTATTATGTTTTTAAAATGTACCAATTGTTAGCTTATATCTGGCGAGTACACTGTATGCGGGTATATCACTTCGGATGTTCTTTGCGAAAGCGACTGATTTCATTTTACACAATTTCAATCTTAACGTAAAAAGTAAACAAATATACCAATCACCTAGAAACAGATGTTCGAATACGAATTAATAAACACGATTCCACTTCAATTACAAACAAAATATCAAATAATGTTTACATTGACTGATCACAACATTCTATTAAAGTAACATCGACTTTTTTTTATAAACCACGAGATACGCACCTTAATATCTTAACGAATTCAAACGATGACGTTTAAACGATATTAATATCAACATGTCGGCATTTGATATTTGATGTGATGTGATTCTGAATTTAAATTTAAACTAAAGTGTTTATATTTAATTTCTTTCGAAAGATTGTATTAATTTATCAAGTTCATGTTATCAAATTATCAAGTTATCCGTCCTTAATGGGCTACTAAATTCGTTGTAACTTAATCTTTCATAGTATAGTTATCAAGTAACGTATAACTCACCTGATCACTGTCATTTCCTTGCCAGCTATCAGTACCCTGAAACAAACAAAAAGATTTCTTAATAATAAATATTTAATATATGACTAACGGTCAGTTTTATCAATTAAAAAAAAAATGCAGATTTATGTAAAAGTGCCTTTAATTACGTACTGGATTATGCTACGATAAATGTATTTGAGTGTACTAGCGCTGTCTAGACGTCCATACCCTCAACACTTGAGAGTTGTAACTATTTACCAGCAATCGGTACGAAATACAGTTTTGTTGAAAATAAATTTCAGTGAATCTAGCGGGTGATGACAGCTTTTTCGTGATATGATGAGTCCTGAAGGACGAAAGAGCTGTCATCACCTGATTCGTTGTAATTTATTTTCTACTTTATTATGAATTACAAATGCTCAAAAGAATCAAGAATAGTAACGAAAATGTACAAGATACCGAGATACCATGGCCCTGATAAATAATTAATAAAACTAAAGTTCATCCACATACATCCTCAAAGGAAACGAAGAGCAAAAGCTGGTGATTTTTAAAAGCAAGAACCTATATACAAAGAAAGAACTTCGAAATTATATATTACTAGGGACCACCCTTCATAATCAGAGTTGATGGAGTGATACACAAGTGATCTCCACCACCAAAAGTCTGAATTCTCAACAGTTATGGTTGCAGGGTGCATAAAAATCCACGTAGCACTCTCTCATCTTTCATTATCATCAGTTTATCCTTATCTATCATTATATAGTCTATTATGGATTTCACATTTGTATTTGGTCCTTGTCGTGTGTGTGTATGTATATCTTTGTGTTGGTAGAGGGTATTCGTGATTAGTAAACTATTCGTTAAACAATGCTCCATCAGTCTTGTGCCATTATTATTTGTTTTTTTCTCTCCATGTTTCATAATCACCCTTGCCCCATTGTCCTCTCTTATCACTCTACCAGTTATATTTCCTGTTACATAAATTGTCTTGGTTGTTTTCTCTTATCGTTTTCGATTGCTCCCATAATATGTTCTTCTTTTCTGACTTTACATCTTCATTGGAGCCGTATAGTGCAAGTATTGTTGTATTCTTCCCTCCTCGTATGCACTGTGAGGATTTTTTCTTCTTATGCATCAGACATCCCACTCCTGCCTCTGTTCCTCTTTCCATCGACACCCCACTATATGTCTATATATGACCTCCTTCTAGGATATATTTTCTTCTTTCGTTCTTTTTAGTTTCTGCTACCGTCAAAATTTCCAATTTAAATTTACTAAATTCCTCACTTATTTCATGTTCTTGTCCATTTATACTCGTACTCCTTACGTCCCATCTACCTAGTTTTCATGTGTAATTACTTCCCATATTTCCTGTTCCATTTCCACATGTGCTGTTCATGTCCATGTCCCTTTTCCCAGCCCATGTCCAGATTTCACTGCCTTGATTTTGTATTATTTTTACTCCTTTCAGCTTTCCCTGTATTTTCATTCCACCCCCATGTTTTCGTTTCTCTCTTTCTTTCCTCGTTAAATCATCGTTAATATACACCCTCATTTCTAATAAATTTCTCAATTGCAGTTTTCTCTTCATTATTGTCTTTTTATTAGGTTCGTTTTCTAACCATATCGCGTATACGTCTTCGGCTAAACTAAAAAGCATGACTCACTAAAACATTTTATCGCTGTGATGTTGAAGAACAAAAATTTTGCTTTACATACAATTGGTTCCCATCATTTACAGGTGGATTGCGTACAAATCTCCCCGCATTGTTTCAAAAACGAAAAATTTTCTACCACACGCGAACACACACGACATCTCTTAGAAGCAAACAGTAATTCACAAGAAAAACTGCAATCAAAATTTTATTCAATTTGCCTTTTAATGAAATCAAACCCATAACGACTGAATCTTGAAATTCGCAGAGAAAATTTACAAATGAAAATATAAATAAGTTTGGCCATTTAAATCCTGAGTTGTGATAATAAAATTTGTATATCTAAAGATATACAAATTTTATTGTAAATTATTGTGAAGATGGTAGGAGATTAGTACAAATTGATGCAATAGTTCACCAGTGATATAATGTGCGTAATTACAAACTCCTATAATATTTTTTATATTTAAAAGGCGATAACAACAATAACACAGCAAAACTAATGGTTGTGGATTAAATTAAAGGCACATAATTGTCTTCTAATCACACATGTACAATATTTAAAATCGTTCGTTGCAAATACCATGAAGACAGCATTCTTGGAAAAAGAGCCGAAAAAGATAAAAGCCGAAGTTATAACAATTATATACAATAACGAGTCATGGACGCTAACAAAATTATCTCAATGGAAGTGAGGCTTCTGAGAAGGATATAAAATAAAAACAGGAGGGACAAAATAAGAAACGAAACAGATACACACAGCCTGCAACAACAATCTATCAAAAAATCATAAAACAATTTGGAAGCTTTGAACATGTGTGCTAAATATTGAACGACATGTTTATATAAAGAGCATATGAAATGCGAGTGACTGGGAAAATTGAGATAGGGGACCAAAAATATGTTGGACCAAGAAAAAACAAATGGAGAATGGAAACAATGCAAGACTCAACCCTATCAGCCTGACACCTAAAGGCAGTAAAGTCTTGGATTGTATTCTTAGGTCATTGTCCATTTCCTTACCACTGGTGCATGGGCCTTTTCTACCAATTCCATCAAAAGTTATCTCCAATTCTATGAATTCTGGATTTTTGCATTTTGTATTAATTGCTTAAATACTCGTAAAACTATATATAGTGTTGCGCATTTGGACTATTCCAAAATCATAGCCTGATATCTGTTCAACTAGTTTTTAGTTTTTCTTTTCGTACACTTTTAATGAACACTCCTTCAGTACACTTGTATGTTTCGATGTTACTCACTGTACTATCTAATCCTCGTTTCCATTTAGTCCCAAGAAATTTTACTAGCTTTTTAGGTTCATGTTCTTCTTTTTATTGTCGTGTTTCCCATATAGATATATTCAAATATTTTCTGCTTCTCCCTTAACGTTTTGTTCATATTTAATGTATCGCTATAACTTCGCCAACTTTTATATTGCATTAAAAAGTTAATTCTCGTTTAATTATAATTACCATGTATGTTTTAAAAACTTATTTTATATGGATAGCGTTTGTTATTCTTCGATGTTATCTCGGTCCTTTTTGGTGAATTGTATAGTTAGCGTTGTTGGAGATTCTAACTTCGTCGGTAAACAAACAAAGCTGATACTGAGAAAATGTTATTGCTTACTGGAATAATTTCCACATTACCATAATTATTAATATCCTGCTTAAAAAAATAGGAACATTTTGAAGATTTCATAAACTTTGCTATATTCTTGTTGGACCACCACTAAAACAGCAGAGCGTTACAGACGAACATAAACGACTGAGTTACAAGAAATTAACGATCTATAATAAAACGCCGTAATTATACGTTTTTGGGAATCAATCATAAAAACAGTAAATATATCTATGGACGAAGAAAAAAATCAAAGGATCGATTGGTGAGCCTATGTATGTGAAATGAATGACCAGTACATCTGCAATTTAATTTATAGTAACACTTGATCAGCCTTCATAGCAAAAACGCCCAAAACGCATTATTCGTAAAAAGTCATCGCACATGTTACAGATGGCGGCCGATGGAACGGCCGGAATCCAATCAATTATCGGCCCTGTCTGCTGCGAAACGTTGCTCTTAATTACGAGTCGTAATTAATTATCTCGAGTTCGGGAATGCGACCTCGGTACAAATTCCTTCAACCGCAATGTATCATTTTGAAGCAAGTTTGGCTGGAGCTCACCTTCAGCGATATATATCGCTTGAAAAGGGTGTCTTGGGCGCTAGAGCGCATCTCCCTGTAAAGTTTGGTGAAGCGAATCGATATTGTCGGACGAGTTTGGTGCTGCGAAAAGTGATTATGCATTCTGTGTAACACCATAGGAGTAAGTTGATGACGTATACGATTTGTTGGTATATTTGATTGTCTGCCAACGTATGCAATAATTGAACTTTGCTTGTTACATAGTGAAGTCGCGGTTATATACCAAGGCCCTGGTTAGGTGTTAACATTCGTCGTTGAAAACTACAAAATAGAAAATTAGTAGAATGAGAATAAAGGGAATTTAACATAAGGGATGTTGGAGAGAAATTGTAATAGTAATTCATCCCGGGATAATGTCGAACTTTAATGATATTGGGAACAATAAAAATGTTAATGTTTGGATATCAATTCCTTTACGACATCGTTTATCGATTGATTTTTGATGAAAGCAAAATTTCTACTTTTCTTGTATTGTGTTGCTGTCATCAGCTACAAGTTTAGATTGAAAGTTTTAACAAAAATTAAATATTAAACGGAATCTCTTAGAATAGAAATTTTGATGATCAAAGAATGGAGACTGATGTAGGAAGCAATTCTAGTTTTATTTTTGATTTTAATTTTGCCATTGGCTATATTATATTATATTATATGACAAATAAATAAATCCCAATCAATATCCACTAGGCGTTAAACTAGTGATTAAAATATGACCAGATTATACGTTGCATGCAATTAATTAACTTGCTGCACAAAAATAAATAAAACGCCCAACAAAAATACTTTCCGCTGCGGTCTTTTTGCGGAAAAACGTTTTTAATTTAAAACGCACACACACGCCTTTGCAGCTGGTAAAATGTAAAAATAGTGTTTTGGCATTTTGTCCACAATTAAGACCGCAACTAATTTAATTCCCGTGTCGAACTCAAATGACCGATTTGCAAATCGAGCCGATTTACATACACAAACATTCAAATGGCCGTGCGGAATGTTATTAAATCCGCACGAATGAACAAACAAAACTAACTGAAACATTACAAATCGCTTTAATACCAGAAAAGAGGCATAAAGCGATTTGTAATGTTTACTGTGACGGGCATTTTTTTTTGCATAACGAATTCAATCAAGTCGGCCTGCAAAAATGTTTGTTATCGTTTCTCGTTCGCCGGCCATACATTCCATAATGGAATTAATGTTGTGCGAAATGTTTACATTTGCTTTTTCCAATTTTGTAAAACCGTTTGAAGCCGTTAATGGGGGACAAAGTAGATACACGCGGAACGAGAGAAGGGACGCGGAAAAATGTTAAATCTTTTATTAGTTTACGTGAAATTTGTAAAACGCGGCGAATTGGTAAAGCGTAACGCGATGCATAATAAAGTGCCTTGACCAAATATGGGTTCAGGTCAGCTTTTAGTGTAGCGTTAGACGATTTTTAAGCAAATTTAAATAGCTTTAATCTCATATGCATTTATAAATATTCATTTCGTACATGAATCAACATTAGTGAATTAATAGTTCTTTTCCATAAGTCTAGCACCTATTTAATAACATCGATTGCGAAGAAATTTATACATTCCGGAAACTAAATCGTTGGCCAAATGTAGCTCGTACTGAGATAAAACATTTTTAAGGAACAAGTCAAGATTTTTTTTACTGAACTCAAACGAAGCAACAAAAACAAATAATGAGTTGTTGCGAAATTTGGTTACATTGCTTAGTATCTTTGCCCATTTCATATCATGTCAGCCCGATATAGCGAAGTGCGTAATTATATAAAAGGATTGGAATAGATCGCAACCACATTTATTTTATTTTAAAAGATTGTATGCAACCCTGAATCGGTCATAGGAAGCTATCCCCTACCATCTCCACCTTGGCACACTCAGTGATCCCATCCATCATTTTCTTTTTCACAACACATGCGTCTCATCATTGACATAAGTTCAATTACAATCTCCTATTTCCTCGTCTAGTTCACTTGTAAGTATCCTGAGTACTTTAAATTATATATTGTGGCCGTTCTTTTATTATGTTATTCTTGCAAGATTGCATCTGTCTTCATCTTTCTACATTCCATCGATCTTGTGGAGAAGATCCACTTTCTGTTCGATTTTCGAGCAATCTCGTACATTCCATCTCTATTTACTTCTGTTCACATCTTCAGTACCAACCGAGGATTCCTTTTCCTGGTGCTTTCTCATTAAGCACTGTATATAGAAGTGCTGATCTACCAATGCCCCACGCTTTCTTGTCTACAACAGTTCCGTCAAGTATATTACCTTGTGCTTTTGTACCATATCACGATTCTCACTTCAAAGTTTCCATGCTCGACAGGTTCTTTTTAATTTAATTATTTCGACATACTTATTTATTACTGCCTCAACCATGTACTGCTCATTTTAAGCAATCCTCTAACCATGTTCTTGTCTTATATCAATATATCTAGGTAGGTGTTGAATTTCCACGAATATATATCTTTCACCCCATACCCCCAAAATCCGTCTACACTGCCTTATCATCTCTAAAGAGCTCAGGGTATATTGAATCTATTATCAGCTCACAAGTGCCGTAAACTTCGTCGAGTATAACACAAGTTCAACTAGAACTTAATTGGTCGAAGCTTTAGCTCAAAATAAGTTCACAGATATCTATAAAGATTATTAAACGCAAACTTATCTATGCCCATACTCAGTAAATATTTATTTATCACCACCTAGATGAGCACAAAGCAATATTTTGTACACGTCTAGACCTTTTATTTAAAATAGTCACGAGGATTACATTAAGAACTTGAATACTGCATTTTTGGCCAATCCAAGGAAGAATTATCGAAATGAACGTTGTTGAATATCCAGCTGGTGATGCGCAATTAAATTTAAAATTTCTTCCTCATTCATATGTTTGTCTTAGTCAGAATTATTACAGTTTGAATCTCAACCCTAAATGTTACTATTGTTCAGTACTATGCTTCCACGGAAAAAACACATCATTTTATATTAATGGCAGTTTTATCAAGATTTACCAGAGGTACATTGAAATGTCAAGAAATATGACGTAAAAATGATAATAGGGGATCGAAATGCTCAGGTGGGGTAGCAGACAACTAAGAGTTGAAGTAGGTTATGAATAAACTGGGCCACTTTAGGTTAAAGATTTATGCCAGGAAATTAATAGAACAAGCTAGAAATAGGTAAGGGCATAATTTGCAAATATTGTGTGGAGATAAAACCTATAGAAAATCGAACACCTAATTGGAGTCAAGAGCAGAAAGATGACAATACAGGGGAGAAATTACAACATTACAGGAGATTTCGGGATACAAAGTGGAACAAAAGTACGTACGTTCTGGTAAATAAATTGAAAGAGTCAGATGATGAGAATCATGAAATGAAAGAACGGGGACTCTTTAGTCCTCGTTCTTTCCTTAGCGAGCTTCTTCTTTAAGAACACAAAAGGAATTGGATGACAGTATGGCCCATACAGATACAAACAGTACGTGAAAGTTATATAGAAATACCTGGCTTCTCGCAAGGAAACTATATAAAAATGATGGATAACCTGTATGCGACAGAGTCGAAAAACGTCATCAACAGCGAATGTAATATTACAAAGTAATATTAACAGAAGAAAATACAACAGAGAACATCTAAAACAAAGAAGAGGATACAAACAGAAGTCAATATAGCAATGCTACGTTAGCACAAGGTACACGTGAAACAAAAAGGAGTAGATATTTGGAGTTGTGAAAAGCAGACAGGAAGAACAAAATAGAAACATTAACACCGCTGATAGAGGACATTACCTTTCCTACCCATAGCAGAAAAACAGTGGTCTTTATTATAAGGACGATGTTTGTCTTACGTCACAGAGTGTGAAAGACGTAAAAGCTATGGTGAGAATTAGGGAGGGAAACGGCAAAATCGGTACTAAGGATAAATATAACCAGAACAAAGGAAGTGAGAAGACGACCCATAAAAGAACATAAAAGACTTTACATATGTGTCGCTCATTGTAAAAGTGGTGTAGCTTATTTTTAAGGATATGGACGATTTTAGTGTTATTATTAGTATTATTATCTGAAGAAACTCGTTTTGAATATGTTAAGCTTATATAAATTCATTGTTAATCTAACCTCATATTGTTTACATTTTTGGTTTCTTTTTCTCATTTTATATTTTGTTTTGAGTAATTAACACACATTATATTTCACGAGCTAAACTTCTGTGTCGCACAATTGTTCCAGATACAGATACAAGTAATGATGAAAATGTTCACGAAGATAATCGCCAGCAAAATCTTCAACGTGAACCTGCACCATCTAGATCTAGAAAACGGTCACCCAACAAAGAAAATTGAGCCGCTAATGAAGGGTTAGTGCTAACAGTGGAAAAGACTATTCTATTATTAAGACACAATGAGTCTGTAATATATTTTCTGACGACATTTCCAACACGTGATTATTCGAGAGGCACCGACCTCTCGAATAATGAATGATTTTTCTCAATCTAAGGACAAACGTGGCACAACTAGTTCACGAAAACTAGATGATTCTGATAGTGCTGCCATTATTCTTGCACATCAAAGCCATTATACGCAAACAACGAGCAATCCTGACAGAAAATAGTTAAATCCTAAATCATTTATAAGATGTACGACCTTTGTCAAGAAAAATGTGATATTGAAATGAATGAACCCAAGAAATTAAAGTATTATATTAAAATATATAACACCAAGTTATCTCCATGTTAAGTCAACGCAAGCAATCACATGGAAGACTTGTGATGACGTAAATTTGAAAATACAACGAGTTGATGATGAAAATGTTAAGAAGGAATTTGATGTCCAAAGAGAACTTTATAAACGCGAAAAAGCAAAAGCAAATTCTGCACAGAAAACCTTCAAAATGATTTGAAAAAAGTCGAAGCATACATACTAACTGTTGATATGCACAAAGCTTTACCATACCCAAAATTAATTACTTCAGTGTATACTATAAAAGAAATATTTATTTGTGCAATATGGCAATACATTGCTTTAATAATAATGAAGAGATTCTCAAGACATAGCAGTATGTCTTGTTAAGAAACTCACATGGGTTTACAAAAGCATGTCATTACGTATTCCGATTCTTGCACTGAACAAATCGAAATATCAAGACTTCTGTCTTTTGAAGCTTATTCAAGATCCTGATACAAATATTGACATCATGAGAATCATGATGTGAAGCGAAATTTAAATTTACTTTTAAAAAAATATCACACCACACGTTTGTTATGTATGCCACTGGACTACAAGCTGAGGTACGAATTCATCGCTGTAATATTTATTCAAACAAAACAACAGTTAAAAGAATGAGGACGACTCGCCAACCAGTCAAATCTTGTTTAATTAGAATGACATTGCCATCTCATATTACCCCACCATCATACGCGGGTTGTAAGTTGTTGTTCTGTTGTTCTGCGTCAAAATGCAATCGAAATCGACCAATTAAAAATAAATATATCAAATAGCACCAACTTGTACCAATTGAATTCTTAGTAAAATCAAAAAATCTAATAAAATCCCAGTCTGCAAAATGCCCAACTATTACAACCTGATTCCATAGCGTGCATTTTGTCTTGATACCATACGCGCGTCAGATGTCATTCATTTATCCAAAATATGAAAAAGAAACCCAATAGTGTACATCTTAGATATTTCAGTAGAAAATACTACGAAGAACGAAATTTCAAATATTGAAATAAAATTCCCGCCAGCAAAATGAAAATATAATCATACATTGCCATCAAAATAGAAACACTATTAGGTCGAAGCCAAATAGGATTACCGAATTTAAAAATAATAATTACTAATTCGTATGAACCGTGACTTCGCCACTAATGTGATCAGCACAATATGCAACCAACAATACGTGCCAAATAATGAAATGTTCGATTATACGGCATAATATCAAATAATTTGTAATAACATCATTACTACTGAAATGAAATGACCGCGCATTTTATTACGTATTTATGACCTCCACATATTAACTACCACATACATCAAGTGATGAACATTTTATTTGTTTTATTAAAATTTGCGGGGCCGAAAGCAGCCTCGTGCGTACATACGAGAATGGATGAAATCCAAAACAAGCTGGAAACATGACATAATTTTATGTACTTAGTAATCAATTAATTATAGCGAAGTTTTAATTTTTTCCCATTTTATTTATTTAGGTGTGAATTATGACTAATTTTTAATTATTTGATAATGCTTGTTTTCAAATTATTACTGATGGCAATTCGAAATTTTAGCAATAGTTACGTCATCATAATAAACCGCATGCGAAACAGCATGTGAAAATCCTTCACTATCGACAGATTTACAGAAACTGTAAATTTGAAACGAAAACATAATGAACACGGCAGAAATTAATTGTATTAAAAGTGTGCAATTGACCGAAGAATATTTTAGCGCCTTCGGCAATCAACTCTTCAGTACAAGTTGCCAAAAGAACGAACAAGCATTAGAATTAATTTACATTATATATAAAAATATCGTACAAATTTTGATTTCTTTTCAAATTCCCGTGGGACTCTTAAAAAGTTTGTATCTGAACTAATCTGATATTTGTCCCAGCGAGTTAATTCGTATAAACAAATATTCGATTAGTCCACATACAAACTTGGGGAAGAGTTCTTTGGGGGTTTGAAAAGAAACACGCTGCAAAGAGAAAATACAATGAAACATTGGATACTCTAGGTCAGGGGTTCTCAAAGTTTTTAATCATTGCAACAATGATTGCAGACTAGTACTATTAATTAACACTAACAAAAATAATGTGAATATAAAAACTTAAATAATATGAATAATAAATTTATTCATTTGTATTGTGCGACTTGTGTAGTTGTTTTATTTTAATGATGTCATTAAATTTTTCTTGTATGTCCGCGAATGTATTCTTCATAGTGCTTGTAAATGATTATACCTCAATTTTAATCTTAATTTCAACTTATTTATGCTCATAATTGAAAAAAGTTTTTTCGCAAATACATGTGCTCCCAAATAATGAAAACATTTTTTGAGCATGTTTTCGTATTTTCGGATAATTCACGCAAGATACTCCTTTATGAAAATCAATTAAGGAACTGTTCCGAGAGGAATTCTTAGCATCGATATTTTCCTGTAATTTTCCAATTCAAATTGCATGTCTCCAGAAACATCACCCGGATTGCAAGAAAATGGATCTGAAAATAAAATGTAGTTGTCCGCGTGACTCTTAAAATCATCGAAACGTTTGTCAAAATCATCTAACAAACTCTGTTGAAGAATAACCGATGCCTCGGTATTTTCCTTTACTAATATTCCACATGTTTCAAAATGACGAAAGTTACCAATTTGAAACTGTTCTTGTAATAAATGAAATTTTCTTTCCGTTGAATTTACATAGAAGATAACATATAAGCTTAGCATTACCTTGCAGTTAATATCTTGTAATGAAGTGATATCACGATTTTTTTCAGTTAAAAACTCTGTAATTAAACTGAAAAACCTTTTTAATGTTTGTCCTTTTGAAAGCCGTCTGACCTCTGAAAAATATATAACGTCTTCAAATGGAGATTGAGACTCTTCTAAAAGGGTTTTAAATTGGCGGTGATTGAGAGCATGCTTTTTGATCAAATTAATTGTCTTAATAACATCATTCATGACATTATTCATAGCTGTAAGATTTTCCTGATGAATAATATAGTGATAATGCTGCAATTTATTGGTATTGTTAGAGTACTTCAACTTGCTTAAAAAAATGTATAAAGCATTGTTTGTGGCCCATCATAGATGGCGCACCGTCTGTAGTTACTCATACCAAATTGTCCCAATTAATATTCTTCGAAGCAAAAGCAATAACTTCAAAAATCATAAAATTTTTCAGTAACTCCACGAATAAATATTAACAGTTGTGCCGAATCGTAGATATCGGTACTTTCGTCCAAAGCAATGGAAAAAGCAGTAACTGATTTTGAAATTTCTTGTAACTGATGTAAAATATTCTCATCAATATATTCAATTCTACGAGTAATGGTCATTTTCGAGCAACTAGTATCATTGAATAACACACTAGGTCAACAACTTTGAACATACAATTTTTAAAAAATTCTCCTTCCAAAAATGGTTTACTGTGTTTGGCAATTTCTTGTGCAATAACATAGCTAGCCAAAACAAAAGATTCATTTTGGTTGAAAAGATTTTTAAACACTAATTTCTGACCACTAAAGAATTTTTGTAGGGATTCATTTATTCATTTATTCATTTATTCCTTTATTCATTTATTTGTCGTTCACTACCAGTAATATCATTATAATTACTGTGATGCGTATCGTAGTGTCGTTTTATATTGTATTCTTTGAAAACAGACACATTTTGTTGGCATATAAGACACGTATTTGATTTTATTGTTATATAAAATACCCCATTTTTCTTGAAATTTTCGTTTCTCTTGTGTTATTTTGCGTTAATATGGCATAGGCCTGTATTGTTCAGGGCAACTGGATAGGCAGGATAAGGTCTGGTGGTACAGTTGTCATTGAAAAAAACGACAAATTTGTTACTGATTCCTTGAAATTGTGTGTTGCATTAGATGCACCAGAAATGATTAACACTTCTGTATCTATTTGAGGCTACTATATTATATTTCTGTACAAATGTGTAATAACTAGACATGCTACAATATTTTTTTAAATATAAACTAAACAATATAACATATCGTATCGATATCGCGGGCCGAAATCACAGGCTTTGCGGGCCGCACTTTGGGAACCCCTGCTCTAGGTCAATCAGAAAGGTTTTATCTATTTACTGGTGTCGATTTAATTTACGAGTCGTGCATAATTTTCAACACATTTGCATATGTAATTGTTGTGCATAATTGTTTGCAACGTAGATGAAAATTGAATTCAAATTAAAGTTACAGGAATGTATTTAATTTGAATGATTAAAACGGGCAGCGCTTTTTAATTGAATTTTTAAACCATACAAATCCGAACAATATTGCGTTGCACGTTTAAAATAATTCCACATTTCAATTGTAATAAACCTTTGTTGAAAATAATATATTTGCATTTTCGTAAATTTGCAATTTTTTCACAACATTCATATTTATACATGACGCTTATTTCCATATTACACTAATAGCTGTGTACAAATCAGAAAACTGGTTAAGCCTCAGCTCCACAGATGGTTCACTAATCAAACCATTCCACGGACGATGCGTGTGAAGTTCAAACCCCAATCATGCTGTCACCCAGCAATTGCACATAATCCATTGAAAAATTGATATTCTAATAAAATAAAATAATGTAGAATGTTAGTTATGTAAAAAAAAATAAATAAGACATTTTGGTGTGCTTTTGATTTCCACGAATATCGTTTTCGATAAAGGTGGGAAAATGAAGGAAACACTAGAGCTTAACTAGGGTGGATGAACATAGCGTAATCATGGACTTATGTGAAAGGGTTTGAAAAAAGCCAGCGGCACTGTAATGCAAACGTTGCAATCGATGATAGTAAACGTAAGAGAAAGTGATGAGGGACGAGTTACGTTACAAGATGCATGAATGTTGGAAACAGGAAATTAAATCGGAAATACATACTGCGGAGCAAAAAAGATTATTACTGAGATAATACGTATGAAGGGAAACACTGAGAGAACAAATAGATTTTTTTTAAATAAACCGCTCAGGGCATTTACTGATATTACTATCTGATTACGCATATCAATAAGAGGAAAAATCGGAGAGAACATTCAGTGACATAGAACGATTATAAAACAAGTGCTAGAAAAATTTTGAATGTCCTTATTTTTATAATAATACCTCGCTGATCATTACATAATGAAATTCAACAAAATCAATGTGCCATATTAACGAAAGCATAATTTAATCAAAAATACGTACCACAAACTAATTATATAATGAAATTTTCGCCAGGTTAAATTAAATTAACAGTCACTGTATTTGCAGGCTGACATTTAATTACGCGTACGCATTCAACGTTGCGAATTTAAAGAATTGTTATCTACAAATCCCATTTAACGCGGTTCATGTACACCAGACCTAATGGATTATTAAACTCCCATTATCACCGCGACGACCTGCATAATAGTTATAGCGTTACGATCCCGTCTGGAGCTCGCAGTAAGCTGCGCCGATCACACAACGAATTCGCACCATTGTGCTAATAATATCCACCAGACCCAAAAATGCATTAAAACGGAACTTTTAATAACTCGATTTATATTCGCTGTATAATTTCGTCCGAACGGAACCTTCCATTCAAAACAACGGACTTACGTCCTCTTATGAATATTTAAACGAATTTCAATATTTATGGCTTCATTAAACGGGGCGAAAGAACGAGAAAAAATAAACGGCGCGGCGAGTTTAATTTAAACAATAACGGTTTTTTGATTAATTGAGTTCCCTGATTCTGAGGGCGCATTAATCAAAATGATGTCGGAGATCAAAGTGCTTAAAATTTGATTAATGCTGGAATTGTGGCAGTGTGAATTATTTTTCGATGCCGTTTCAAACAAAAGCGGAAGAAAAATGTTTTGCGCCTTTTGTGAATGCGGCGAATTATAAAGTAACGGCGCTGCTGCGCAACAAAAGTTCAAAAGCGTATTAAGTCGTTCCATATTCCGCTGATTTATTTTTTCATCGTAAGCCTTTTGTGCCGCCTTATTTTGCGGAGGTATCACGCACATATTTCACATGACGGAAACGCATAAATCATTTTGTTGTAATTGAAAAGTACCTACCTGGAACGTGAAACACCGGGTGATTTATAGTATAACGCAACGAGAAAAAATTATATATTATAGAAGAAATTATTAAAGCAACTACATTCTAAAAGTAAAAACATTTTAACTTTATGTTTACTTAAATTCTTCAATTTCTTTTTAGAATTTTCGTTAACGAGGCGAATCGTCGTCTTGAACAAATTGATGGCTTTCTATTTTCCCTAATGGTTTAAAACCAAGCACCATTTTTGCAGTAATTTTTCTATTTAATCTTTAATTATGTGGAGTGGTAAATGATTATAGATTTTTCTCATCATTATAAGCGGTCCCATTGCAGGTAATGATCAATTATGCTTGGGCAGTAACATATATTGTGTATTCCTTAGATTTATTCGATCTTTCTATCTTCATAGCCAATCATTTTATTCTTATTTGATTGCACATATACAGCAGAGAACAATATGTACAATGGCATTACTGTACAGTATATTTAGAGTTCGAAATGACTCTACAGAAATATAATCTTGGTTTAAATGGCATTGTCCGGACAATTCTCTTCTGCAATATAAGGACATCAGAACTACGCATTTCTCCAATACACAATCCCATATGATAATATAGACTCCACAAAGTTTGTTAATAAATCGTCAAAATATTGAAATTGACATATTTCCTAAGTTGCCACATAACATAGCAACTTTTCCCAATTTTAGTGTGTAACTCGTCTATATGAACATGAACAATTTCAAAGAAGAAATACTAATTTCTGTTTCAATATGCGCTGGCAAACCGTCAATATATTTAGATGCTTTGGTAGATACCTTCTTTATGAGATTAACAATCGCATTTGGAAGAATGGTATCGGTTACAGAAACATGTTGTAGTTAGCCAACCGCGAATCCCATTGGCCCAGCTTACCTGCGAATCGCTTATTTATGTACAACAAATGTGAATTAAACATGTTTAACATTTCCCCCAAAACTCAATACCGAATTGCGACAAACTTTAAAAATAAGCAAGTGAAGAGTGCATCACGATCACGGTCTTGAATATAATAGAAATTTCGTATACAACGACTTCATTGTTTAATTAAATCGTGAATGTGGTGATGTCCAATTTAACCCCAATATGAACATATGAACAATTGTCTACCGTAAAACTATAGCAATGGCCTCCTCGACATTTCTGCGTGGGGTAAATGACATATCCATTTCCAGCCGCGGATAATTGAGTGTTATTTATACCATTAACAATTATATTGGTGTAATCAGAAAATAAAGATGATGAAAGCTGCCCCAAAATAAAACCTTGAGGCACTTCATATTTCAGAATGTCAGGCCTTGAATGGAGTTTAGTTCCATTACACCACTACCTATTTCAACCACTTGAGGTCGTCTTGACAGATACGATTTGTGCCATTGTGCAAATGGCTTCAAATCCGTAATTTTCCATTTCCACGGTTCACACAGTCAATCGTCTACGTCAGGTTGTAGAACAGTCCCATGGGTGCCCGTTTATCTTCTAATTTTTGATAGATGTTATGTTTAATACCAAAAATAGGCGTTAGTCGTACTACAGTTTTTGCGGAAGCCGAACTGTGAAATTGAAATACTCAGATACTTTTAGGTATTGCATTCAACAGCAAATTGGTCGGTAGTCGGAAACATCCTATTTCGTGCCATCTTTAATTTACTGGAAAATTCTGCCCCAATTGAATTTTTATTTTTCATTTTCCTGACTACGTCATTATCTGTGAAAGGTTTGAAGAAAAATTATGTGGTACTGCCTTATTTATGTATTTACCCGCCGGTATATTACAATATCAATTAGTAGTTAAATCGTTTGCCGTATTTATATAATATTTATTAAATTTTATTGCGACCATGTATGGATCAGTGATAGGTGCATTATTGTCAATAGGCTCGAGGGTGTATGCACGAGGATATGATGATAATAAATAAATGGTTTTCATTTTATTGTCTAACTAAAATTATTATTATGTAGATGCTTTATTTTTGCTAAATTTATGTTTTTGCAGCATTGGACAATACGTAAAATATCTAATTTATCATAATTTATAAAATTTCTGTCACTGCCAAGTTTTTCTTAAGTTATTAGTAACTTTATCTTTCGTCTGCTACACAAATATATAAATTAAAATGTTCCGCTTAAACTTTATGATGAAATCTGATGTTAATGATTAATGGATAATATGGAATCCCTACTCACCAAGGAGTGGCAACTCCCGATAAAGGACGTGAATTTGGTTGGAGGCATTTGATTTGATTTAAAAATAGCATTAGTTAATTTCTGGCGTAAATTTTATTATTGGGGTGGCAAGGATGACATTTGTAGTTAATAATATAGTCAACTTTAACGGCTTATTATTCGACATTGGCATAATAATTTTGTGTTTTTCAGCATGCTTCAGTATTTATTTAGCCTTAGCAGTAGCTTGTTGATAGATTGCAGACGAACTCCTGAATGGCTTGAGTTTCTATATGTTACCATTTGATTTAGGATGCTGTGCTATCTTCAGGCTGATATAGATCCAGAATTTTTTAATATGATCGTGGAAATCATACGTTGTTGCTTTTTATTATCATATGTGGTATTGAGGTCTCCATATTTATCTGCTCCCATAGTACAGCTCTATCGATCAATTCGTGTGATGTTAGGAGTTTTTAAGAACATATTGACTAGTTGATGACACATATGAACATTGAAAGTTCCAAGCAAATATCCTCAATAATCAATTTACGATAATAAACCATTGGTTGGGTTGACTTGCGTTTGAATTGGGTTGAGTCACTTGAGTTCACAATTATAATCACCATGGTGTAATAAATCCGTGATTGAAGGAAGATGCTGGCTAAATTTTTTAAATTGTATTTCATTTTAACTAATTGCATTACAATTTGTAAACTTTGATAGATTTGGTTTGTTACGGAGTAAGATAATAATAAGAATAGATTATATTGTCAGAGTAAAAAATATATAAAACTGGATAGAAACATTGACATGAAATATTTGAGCACAACATACACATAATATCTATATAATTAGGTAATGTGATAGATATGTAGAAAAAAAATCAAAAAATTTTGAATTGACCAATTGTAATGTAATTAGTTATTAACAATTATTACGTATTTCACCATACTAGCTTATTAAACATCTTTCACTGGAAGCAATTCGATATGACTTTCGAATAATTTAACTTACTATTTATTATTGTAGTAATTAGAGTTGTGCCGAATATCTACATCGATAATAACTGTAAATACAATGATAACACTGTGCTCGAAACGGGAACTTATGTTTTTCAACATCGATGGGTCCTGGGTAGAATTCGAGTACGCTGAATTTAACGCCATCAGCCGTTTTGCGAAGTTGACTCTAGTTTTTCCGTATATATCAACCATTCGTTCATCAAATATCGTTTCAGTTCGACAACATTTCTTGGTTTCATGAAATGTTATTCACTTTTTCTAACTTATCGGCTATTGAAGGTCGCAAGAAGTGCAGAAGAATGTGAAGGAACGATGAATCTGAGAGATTTTCATTACAAGAACCCGATATTTCGATTTTTCCGTACGTTTCAACCATTTATCCATCAGATATCGTACACGCACAAAAATGTACCAGAATAACGGAGATTATTCTAAACAGGAGCAGACACCTGTTCACTAGCGAGGCGTACCTGGAGGGCGAGGACGCGGAGGCTATCGAGGCTGAGGAGTCAACAACAAACGCCGCGACCAATAGCGTCGAGGATCAGGAAGATGCACGTCTGAAGAAGGACCTTTTAACTATTCCTGAAGATGTACAAGACAAGATAGGCACATCAACGGTTAAAAATACAATCGTACTAACCATTACAACACGAGGAATCGGAACAAGTACCGGACAATTCTTCGAGGCAATAGATTGCCTGACAACCAACAAATGCAGCAAGTTAATTTAAATTAATTTTAGCGTTGCAATTTAGCATTGTTGGAATCGAAAATTTCCCAAGCCCATGAGGCTGTAGAGAGAGTTAAGCCTATGGGAATGATTCAGGATATAGACATTATAGCGTTATGCAAAGCGGAAAGGCACATCCGATGACAATTGAACCAATTAAGCGAATGGTTGATGCAATAACCATTGTTAAAGACAATGAGCAGCATTTCATTTCGGGGATAACTAAGCCAGGAAGATAGAGCTGTTAGAGGATTATTTAGACCAGAAAATCTTGAAAATGCCCTCAGTAATTCAGAACTCGTGGCATGGGATTGCGGCCTTCTGTTCTCGAGATTCAGAGATTCGATAACTGGCGCTTTTGTGTTCTGGACATGCTTATTGCTTTTCATGGCATCAACGATAAAATGTCATTGAAAATTTATTTGCTACATGCACATATTGAAAAATTCGCTGAACAATCACCAACCGAATCGGATGAGCACGGCGAGCGTTTTCACTAAGTAACGGCCAGACTAAAACATTGGTATATTGGGAAAAATTTGATGCTCTTTTAGCAGGTATTTGTTGGAATTTACAAGAAGAAGCGTCAGAAATATAAGATTTTTCAGAGTAAAATATTTTTATGTGGAAAGTGAACAATCTTTTTAAGAAATTTTGACGAACTGTAACGATATCTGATGGATAAATGGTTTCAATGTACGGAAGAATCGGGTTGATGTGGTGAATCGTTCCTTCACATTCTTCTGCACTTCCTGCGACCTTCAATGCTCGATAAGTTAGAAAAAGAAAAAAACATATTTGATGAACGAATGGTTGAAATATATGGAAAAACTTGGGTGTTTTTTTGTACAATCTTCAAACGTGAATAACTCGAAAACTAGAGTCAACTTCGCAAAACGGCGGACGGTGTTGGATTCAGCGTACTCGAATTATGTTTTCTACCCAGGACCCATCGATGTTGAACATAGCATAGTGTAATTATTGACAGAATTTGAAAACAATGCAGATTTTTTTTTGACTTGCACTGTTACAGTATTTTTTGTTTTTCAATAATTGTAATATGTAAATAAATTACAGTTTGGATCCGAAACGATACCAAAATGAGTTTGTGGGCGGTTCTAAGGGCCCTGTGTATGCGAATTAGCAAACAATGCATTTAGTGTCACCTACGCATCTAGCCCCCGTATGGAAACACTTTTGGGCAGCTGTGCTAAGGTACTGCAGCACTCGATTATTCCTGTCCTTTTACCACTAAAGTCGTTGCTCATAATTGTCTTTCTTCATTAATATTCGTTTGCATGCAATGGATATTTGTGCGATAGGACTATGCATGCTGAAATTCTTTGAATTTTTTTACCAAACTAAAATAATATAAATTACAACTAACAGTTATAAGAAATAAGAATATATAGTAGTATTACGAATATTGAACGGCTTCAATGACATTACATTATTCGGGGTATACTTAACAAGTTCAAGAACGATATCTTGTCGAAAAACTTGGGGTAATCTATGCACAATCCCCTCCTACATCGGGGAAATGCGACACCAACCCAGACAGCCAAGAGGAAACCTATATCGTCGATACAGACGCTGACCAACAACTTTTAACCCTTTTGAATCAGAAGTGGAACCAGAAGTTAAAGTAAAGCAGAAAATTCCTCCCATAATCATTTGCAAGAAGGAAACTGGTTGGAATGAGTGGCACGAAGAAGAAGCCGCCGTTCGCGAAGGCGAAGAACATCGCAGACGGCATTCACATATTCCGTCGATTCCTTCAGGCGGATGACAAAGTACATTGACGAAGTTGACCACCAGTACCATAACGTTGTGTATGTTAGTGGAGGAGAAACCGTTGATTCTCCCCGAACGTCGATCCTCTCTCGTGGACGAGGTTACCAGGTGATGACGATCACCACCACCGAACATGATGCTAATCCTGCTGGTGGTCCAGCTGAAAACTAGCACAGGCGCCTAGAAGATTTTCAAGAAGACGGATGTTGTGAGGATCAGTGATTGTATCATGGTAGAGACGAGAGTCGTTCAAGCTTCGAGCGACAAGACAACCGACGCGGAGATACTCTCCAGAATCCTGAGCTGAACTCAAGGCATCGCCACGCACTTCAAGACTCAGTGATAAGAGGACCACACGGAAATTTACACACAGGACAGTACGACAAGTATCGTATGAACAAGGATGACGAAGAAAACTATCAGTTTTTGTCCTTTTGAAGGTGGACTAAGACTTAAAATATATGCATTTTAATCTTCAGTGGGAACACTTGGAAAGATGGAAAGAAATTTGAAAAAGTTCTTCCTACAAATAGAAAGCATTTTAAAATTTAACCATATCCGAATTTGTTTTTAGCTCAAAGTTTATTATTTATCCGAAATACGTTCATTTTATGACAGCAAATAAGTCGTTCTCTCATAAAAAAAAACTATTTTCGTGGAACTAAATCAAAATAACCCCTACATCAGAAATACATCATCTGCGATAAACACAAATAAATAAATACAACTCGCATAACTAAATAATTTCATAAATAAAATTCAACGCCGTTCTGTCAATTGGCTTAAGTTGAGCACCTAGATCAAATTAAACGTTACAGATTTTTTTTGTCAGACTAAATGATAAGAAACCAAGCCTAATGGCATGAGGCCTTAGGCTTCGTCAAAATTTCAAAGGATTTTTGTATCTCATTAATAAATAAATGTGCAAAATCTTCTTTAACCCAATAAAACCTAATAAAAAAATGTACGCTTTGATCTCGTCTTCTTTGTTGATTGACGCTGGAGTAAATTTAATATTCTGCTTAATATTAAGCTCACAGAATTAACGCAATTTTCATGCTGTAGCTGTTCTATTTAATTTTCCCATAAAATTGCATATAATTTACATACTCGACTCGACATTCTCATAAAAATGTCAAGACATAGTTAATGCCAAAAACTCACCGGCGTAATTAATCTAAATAACAAACTGCATACCTCTTCTTATCATAATAAATTTAACCGTAAGGCCAAAGTCATCAAAATAATAAAGTTAACGCCACGATATTAATATATCAAGACTACCAAACTAATAACTAGAGCTGCTAAGTTATTGGAGGAGACGCCATAGTTCTACGACGACGAGATGATAATTTACGGCCCTTAATTCGTGGAATATTCCAACCTCGACCCCTTACGCGACCTATAAATTAAACAGTCAAAGATTATTAACTTGAACGTACCAGCATGGGCCACCGAACCATCAAGTACACTTTGGCGCGGCCGAAAAATCGAAACTTCCTCAGTCTCTTGAATTTCTTATCGTTAAAACCCATGACAGTTCGTCCACCACGAGAATGATTTTTATCGCGGCACTGTCACATGGCGTTGTCCTGTTACTTCAACGCTGGGTAAATTCACGCGTCAGTCGTTTTGGACAATATAATTAAAGCGATTTTCGTTGCGGCACTGTTTGAAATAGATTTTAAACTAGTTCAAGCACTCTTTAATATTTATATATACACATTACGCGGAAACATCCCAGAGCAGTTTGCTATATTTATAATCGTTTTAGTTTGTGGGGTTGTCGGGGGAATTCGTTATAATTAACGGTTTTTGGCTTTGAGCGTTTTAATCCGATGGTTTTAACTTTTAAACAGTCTATTTATAAATTTGTAATAAAATACCACGTAACGACTAATATCGTAAACGTAGGGGAAATAGAACGTTAACTATCACATAAAAGATAAAAGCTAAAAAATAAGAAAAACGTTACTCGTTATTATTTAATTTCAACTGTATACGTAATTTTGAGCGAGTAATACGTTTTAAAAGTTTCGAAGAAAAATAAAATAAGTTTCTCAAGCCTTTATAGCCAATACTATTAAGGAAATAACGACATCGATGTTATTAAAGTTTTCATTGCTTTAAGCAAATACAAATAAGAAATCTTTTGCAATGAAATTCTCCTATCAATGGGAATGAATGAAAGTATACACCAGAGTCGATTCAACGATTTTAAATGTAATTATTAATTTCTCTATATTAACTGTAACTAGAACTAAACATGAAACGAAATAGTAAATGGACGTTTCAGCTTTTATGGAAACGTACGACACCACCGTTATAAGGAAATCTCATATTGGAGCGACGTGAATTGAAATAAATATTCGAATATGTGAAAAAAAAATGTAGATTAGGCAGAGGAGACTCAAGGCGCAGGCATAGGAATTCCCCAGCACGACCGAGCAGGAGACAGAAAGGTTTTCGCGATTGATTTTATTACATTCAACTCGTGCTATTGATTTGTTGGCACAAAACCTAAATGTACTTGTACTTTATTGAATAGTTACGATAATGAGACGCAGATTGTTGACGATCGATAATAACCACAACAAGATTCACGTCAGCGGTGAAATTAAGATTAATAAATTAGTATTCAGATAGTTTATTAAAAATATATTATCAGCGAAAATAATGCGACACAAGGATATTGAAAGGACCCTTTTAATGGCCAATAGTAGTCGTTTCAAATTGACATCCGATTCAATATCCGCTTCGGATACTTTTCGATATAATCGATAATAAGAACAGACTACGCTGATATTTTATTAAGGACAACAAAGGATATTTTACAATTGGAAATTTTACTGTGGTCATCGTTTTGCTAGATGTATATTATATTTGTTGGACCGCAGCCAAATACCACCGGGGTCGGTTTTGATTAACATCTTCAATACGTTGTGGGTGGCATAGGTCACATAATTCGCATGCGTTTGTCACAGTAAAGCACATTGAAGGATATAAAGGACGTATTTAAAAAAATATATGAAGTACGGCAAATAGTTTTAACAAGAACATGGAATTTTAAAAAGATCCAATACACATACCCACGTTGTGAAATTCTGTTGCGTTAAATTCCGAGTAAACTTTAACACAGTATCTCAAGAAAATCAAGGATTTATGCCAATTGTTAAATCAATGTCTAATAATTTCGATTAGCAACTAAGATGACCAAAGAGCCAACGAGATTAAGGTCCTTCACGATAAATGTCTGATGAACCAGCTATGTTACAACGTACAGTATCTTGAAAGTATAACTGGGGATAGAAAAGCGACGACTTTACGACATATTTGTTCACCTGAAAGTGGCTTTCTATAAATTGGAGAAGAAGATGTTGGGGTAGACAGACTAGGAAGAGGTTTTAAAGAAATTTAAAGAGTCGGGAATGTAGAAGGTGACATGCAAGATCTTGCTTTCAATTGAGGAACTGTTAACCCTCTACCACTCTTCAATCAGTACAACCAGTGGCCGGATTAGATAATAAGGAAAATTGATATAAACATAGAAAAATAGTAATGTTCAAATGGAAGGGTGTGAAAGGGAAATGGCAAGGTGAAATGAACGAAGTATATCTATGATAAATCATGGAAATATGTTGCGAAGTATAAGAGAAGTTACAGTTGCCTGGAGATGTCAGTATGGGAGAGTAGAACATAAGGACCAAATAATGGCGAAATAATTGGTTGGTGAAATGCTGGAGATTAATGTAGAGGAGGAAGCAGGAACGAGGTGATAGTTCAGGGACATAACAAAGTTGCATGAACGTGCAGAAATATCGATGGAAAGGAAAAGTGGAGGGTAGAGAAGGATGATGTGAAAGGTGAAGGAAAATTGGAGATTGGTGTAGGGGAAATACACCATACGACATATCTGGGAGCAAACCAGATATTGAAATATACACTAGGGCAGGATGGAAGGACATGTTGATAACGAGATTTACGTGTGGTATCAAGAAGAGAGGAAATATAACTTGTACGAGTGAAATGTATAAGAAAAATTGTCTATGCAGAGGCGTTTGATAAACGCGAACATTTGGAAAAATAGGGAAGACCAGGGAACAAATGTGGGCGAAACAGATCAAAAGAAAAGATGTTAGAAAAAATTTAGAATCAATTGAAACAAGAAGAAATAGAATCTGGCAATTTCACAAAAAAAAACAGATGTACAAAACTAACTTCACCCCAATTTTACCGCAAGATCATGATTTAAGAGGAATGTAGTGCAAGGGAGTGCAGAAATGTTTATGGAGGGGATGGAATGATGTGGAGGGTACAGAAGCGTCATGTGAAAGTTGAAGTTGAGACTGGTCTATAGGAAATACATCCTACGTCATATCTGCGAAGAAATCAGAATATTTAAATACGCATCAGGACAGGACAGAACGACATTGTGATAGCGAAATTTACATGTGGCATGAAGAGGAAATACAATTATAAGAAGTATGTCCATGCAGAGGCATTTGATAAATGTGAACATTAGAAACAAATATGGAAGGCTGGAGGACATTTGGTGGGGGGGGGGGGCAAACAGGGTGAACAAAAAACACGTTAGAAAAAATTAAGACTCGACTGAAAGAAGAAGAAACAGAATCTGGTAATTTCACCAAAAAATCAGATTGTTTATAGTGTTGATGTTTATGGATTGAGAGATCAAATGAATTACCTTCCAGGGTGACAAGTTTGCGGGTAACCAAGTGAGGAAATAAAACAATATGTAAATAGTGTAATAATAAATTTTGTTAGTTACGACGAAAATTCTCTTCTCATTCTCTTTGCCGAATGCGTCGTTTGTTATAAACAAAGTTTAATGCAAAACAAACAAAATATACATGTTGATCATCATGATGTATATGGGCAAACCTCTTAGTCACTCGCGGTCAAAAACTAACTAATCGTCAGGATAATGTCATTCATTGGGGGTGCAATGTTTCAGTTTTAATTAAACAACTGATGACATACCTGACGGGAGCAGGAGGTGTACAAGAGCAGATACCAGTAAAGATAACCAAACAGGCTGGAAAAGACTAGAATGATATACTTATAGGAGGAGAGCAGTGAAAAACAAAGTGAAAAGCTTCCTTCTTCAGCGGAGATTTAGCACAAGGGCTTGGACACCTATGGGTGATTTCAATTTTAATTAATTAACTAAATTCAATTTTTCGTCCTCCGATAAAATATAATCCAAACCATGGGAAAGAATACGCAACACTTAATTTAATTTTTAATAATTTAGTTGTGTATTAATCTAAGCAAACCATCACGTTATAATAAAATTACTTTCTTTTCTCATTCAGATTAGGAACGAAAATCCTACATTGTGTGGTCTTTATTCCCTAGAAATAATTTGGCAGTGTATTCCTTTGCGTTTGATCTGGCAAAATTGGAAATTTGATATCACAATATGAAGATCGGATTTCGTTTGAACATAAAATATATTCTAAAATCAAATTTACTACTTTTAATGCAACTTATGCAAAGTTATTATGCAGCAAGTATTAAGGGTAATAACTAAATATTAAATTTATTAAATTAGGTCGTAATCTTGTATAAGATTCTCTGCGAGAATAAGAGGTAGCTTAAAAATTTTAATTAGAAAGTTTGGCGAAATCATTTCGCGCGTAAAATAAAACAACAAGAGTTTCGTTAATCTTTTACATAAAGAAAATATAAACTTTGAACTTAACGATTACGTTCTCTATTTATTATTATACGTGCGGGAATGCAATTCAATTAAAATTTTCTAAAAATTATTTTTGAGTGCTTGTAATTAATTTTCATTGCATTCTTATCTGATATATTAGAGGTAGGAACGATGGAGATAGGACATCGTTTATGATTAATTAAAAAAAATGAATAATAAAAAAAAACTATTGTAGTTTAATAGATACCATTGCATATTAAATGTCGCGCACAAAGAGATTAAATATTATTGCTTATCAGTTTAATAAAGTCCAATGCATCACGTGTCGTGTCGACGAAAACAATCACCCGTACCGATCGCGACTGCCGCGCTTTCATTCGTGACGTCGACGCGTCGCGACGTTCCATAGAACACTGAGGGATGAAAGCGCCGCGTCTGAACGTCTGCGAACCGCGCAAGCGAGATCTCCGGATATCACCTGTCGTAACCGCGTGTTACAGTGGACAGGTCTGGAATAACCGTGTATCAAGGTATCTTTTCGTTATTGGCGTGATCAGGAGCACGTCTGGATTCATTTTGTGTATAGGTATTTGAATTTTTTATCAGTAGTGAAAGAAGTATATTGCAATCGAAAATTGGATCTGCATGAAAACATCACGCGAGTGAAAAACAAACTTTGCAAACGCGGAAAAATAAAGAGCCCGGGTGCACTGCACCCTAAAGACTGATTACGACCCCGTGAATTGTATTTTTCCTCCTTTCGGTTTGATGAAATCTAATACGTAGCTCTGGGGAACTTTTTAAACCCTACCAGTTAAATTATTCGTGTGCCGAAAAGGCTAGCATATGCGGTAACGTTTGTGCTTTGTAAATGAAGTTCCTGCTTATGTTGGTTACGTTACGCTTGCTATCTGCCGGAACTGGGACTTCGATATCACTTTTCTGAGTCGGTAGACAGTTGAGTAAATCTACGCTTACAAATGATGTATTTTACTCTGCGAAGTAGACATTATTTATTTTTATTTATTTTTTGAAACCTAAGTTTTTTGTAATTAATTTTATTTGAAAGGGTTCATATATAGTTGTTATTCCATTTATTATTTAAGAGCCACTGGCAAATAAGGATGTTAAATTGTTTAATATTTTCGATAATTCATTCGTGACAATTACAAAATAATTATTTATATAGAATATTAGATACGGTTCCAGAATCCGTGCCACCCTCTCATGGTTAGGGTGCAGCTCGCCGATAACCACGCCTGTTATCTGTCCACTGAGAACATAGCATGCTATTCGATTCGAAATAATGTTGCAACGTGGAGTTATAGTACCTAATTGCTACAAATACCACAATGGCGACTGCCATCAACAACTTATACATAGCAACACAAGTACATGTATCAATGCAATAGGTACTATATAATACATCAACAAAGATAGTCAACGCTATCTTACCAACTCTGCATTTGCCATAACATTCTTCTACCAGTGCCTCGTCATCCATTTAGCACAACTCACACCATCATATATTATAACTACAACACTGTACTATTTCCTATAAGTGCATCTCCTAGTTAAGTTGATGTGCTACTAGCTAGCAACTGCCCTAATCTATTATACCCTTCCGCATTTCATGCTACATGTTTACCTTATAGTTTAGACGGTCTGCCCTCTCCACTTAGCCCTTAGACGATAGGCCACACAAAAGTATTTATATGGATTTATGGAATATAAATAATTATTGAAAATATATATTTCTGCTAAATATATAGCAATATCCTTGCTACATTTACATCTTCTACCAATGTTCATAAAGCTTTTATTGTATTGGTTATTAGAAGAAAAATATATTCTTTTGTATTTTATTTTTGTACGTTTGTTCCACTTCTCTAGCGAATTTCACTTCTAGCATGCCTTGACAAAGACTTATGTTTACCTTTTATTTTGTTTTCAATTCAGTTTCTTATTTTACGTTTTAACATTGAATATGACTGTATACGTGATTTAGAAATGATTGAATATTTTATCTCACATACTTTATGTTCATTATTTTCAGCTTGCCTGAGGTCATGTTTCATTTTTCTTATTTTGCGGATCGATTTGTTCCGTATGGATTGGATTCCGGATTGAATTGGATTTCCTGCGATTTAACGAAAATACTTTCATTCAATGGCAGCCGCGAGTAACAAGAGGTTGTTGTGATTTCCAGAGTAGTATAATAATTTCTATTTTCTGCGGGTTCCGACAATGTTCTGTGCATGTCAGGATATAGGGGTTTATTTTGTTTGAACAGGTTGAACAGGTCTTGGTTAATTATTGTATTTGTACTTTGCACGTACTGATGTATGAATTTAAATAAATCTTCTTTATTGATGTTTTTATTAATATTTATTATATCCGTGCCCATTATTCTAAAGTTTTTGATAAAATTTAAGTCGATGTACTGTCAGTAATTTATGTGCACGATATATTTGCCATCACCTATCAATCATTGGACAAAATATAAATTGGAATCGGTGCATAATGTCGTTATATTATAATTTAATATTTGCATCGTTGCATTTCGATTTATTGTATAGTGTTTATGACAATCTGAGATGAGCATAAACACCCTTGCAGGAGTCATGTTTACGGTTTATTTACATACGCAAGGAAATATGCAAAGTATCGTAATTTTACAATCTGTGCTCCCTAATTTCTTATACATTAACGCCAAAAAATACTGCATGGAGAGGTAACGTACTCCCAGCTTGTCAACATCTAAACGAAAGTGTGTAGAATTTCTATGACGATCAACCATTCTCGCAGCCATCTTCTCCTGAAGAAGATGGTTGCGAAAATATAATCTTCACTCTTGTTTTCCAACCCGATGAACATGATGCGGAAAAAGTATTGGTTCGTGTATTGGGTCTTTATTGCGTCCACATATCTGCGCTGGTTTCGTTGGTTGCTTTGTTCTTACGAGAAATTTTTTTCTTGTTGATCACCACATGTGCTTCTGGTTTTATTATTTAGAGCAGGAGAGTCGGATGAATATTGTGTTGGACAGGTTGTTAATTTGCTTTTTGCTTTATCTTTGAAGATTTCCAGATTTTCAATTACGTTCAATTTGCTGATTTTTTGTATTGAGTTAGTTTCCACATATATCTGTTACCTTAAAATTTAACACATTACTATGTTGATGCGTCACGTGATGGAATACTAATAAATATTAACTAGTAAATATTCGGGACAGAACTGGGTGATATGTAAATCTAACTATACGGTGGTTTTATGAAACCCACATTGTTACGACAACAAAAATTATGGAGACTAGTATACATCCATAACTGATGAAGTCCGACAGCAAGTGGGTTTTTGAATTCGTTCTCTTACTTGATATGGACCAAAGCTTGCGCCAATAGGTACTTTTACGAAAATAACGAGCTGGGTATGTAGATAGATATCTGATATCGACTGAACTTGGAAAAATTGTATGTTGTATATAGTGGTCAATATAGGGATAAAAACTAAATCTCTACAAATAACGTAGAATGCACGATGACGTATCGGAAAAGGTGATGCTGTCATTTTCTTTATAAGAAAAGGAAAGGCGGTCGGTTTTTATTGTATTTATGAAAGGTATGTTCCACTGAAAAACAACCTGACGTCGACCATGTAATTTTCAGCAACCCGTGTCTTTGAACGTATGTTATGTTTGTTTAGTAAAATCGAAGCAAATCAGCGAGCAACCATAAGTAAATATGATAGTTGTCGAGCTGACCTACCCTCATCGTTGAAAAATCACTCACTGCCGACGTAGCTATGTAGCTTCGTGAACGCACGTTAGAATTAGCCCATTAGAAAATATCTAGTGTATTGTTTTAAAAATAACTACAACCGAGCAAGGGTGGTTTGGCAGCAATAATAAATATGCCCCAAACAAGCTGCTTTGTAAAGATAAAAAACTGCGTTGATTGGTCTTACTGCGTACTATGATTTCTGATGGAAGGAAGATAACATAAAATTAATTATAAAATTATTATTATATTATTCTTTGGAAAAGATGTCACGCGTGTCTACTAATCTATTGGCCAATGATATGCTCCGAGTTACAATCAACACAGATGTTTGCAACCCCATGGTTCCATATTAGTCCTCCTTTTTTATTACACACGTGGAAACATTTTTATATATCAATAGAAGAATTGAAAATTTGTCCACAGTAAGTAAATACACACTTTTTTCAATTTTTCAATACCAACTTATTCTTTCCTTAAATTGCGCATTTGAAAATTTTCTAAATGGCTCAATATTTGAATCTCAATTTAAAATAATATCAAGATTGTTTTCAAATTATAATTTTATTCGTGGCTTCGTGTGCTGCAATTTTGGAATTGAACTCGGTGTTCTTCTTTATTTTTATTTGACTTCGTTTGCATGGTGTTGGAGTGCTATCAATGTAATTTGTAAACTTACTGTTATTTATTAGTGTCGATATTTTTTAAAAGCGCTGCAATATTTTCCTTCCTCTTGCTAAATTATATGCACTTGTCCTTATTTCAGTGACAACACTTCATTTTGACTCTTACACCCGTTGCTTGCCAATATGCCTGGCAAAACACCGATACGTTAATTTTAAATTATTGCAACGACGTGCACCATAGAACAGACAAATTGAGAATAAGAACTAGAATAGATTTCACCTTCTTTTTATACTGCCGTCATGATAATATTATTGTTAAACTTTTGATCGTCTACAGTTTTCTGTTTTCGCGATGATATCATTCTTAAAAGTAATTTTTATTGTAATATATATATATATATATATATATATAAAACTGGCCGCTAATTTCTTCTAATTTTAATGGTGTTTCTACTTTCCCTCTATGCACCTTCATAGTCTCATAAATTGCATAATTATTTCAGATCTTTTATGCCAACAGGACATTTTTTCATGTCCAGAAGAACCGTAGTCTCCAGGGGAACCAAGTATTGACTACTTATACTCAACCGAAATTTATGTCAATTGCATATTTCTTATTCGAATTTTTCTCCTCTTTCTTTGTATATACTTTGCTTTAGGTATAAAAACTTTTTATATGTTAAGAAATTTAAGAACTCGAACTATTGAAGGGATGAATACAGTGGCTGAGTAGTAACCATATACCAAACAATGATATCGTACTAAATGCCACCATACTAATGTTCGCTCTTAATAGTAACCAAACATTAACGACTCACATGATGGAAACTAACAACAATATTGCATTTCAATTGAGGATATCACAATTTTATATATACATCAAATAATTTTGAGTGGAGTGGATAGCTACATTTTCGTTGGCAACTGAAATATTTTGCAGATACATTTATAAATTTTCATATATTTCTGATTTCATACCAGCGGTTTCAATTATGAAACTTTAATATTAAATTAACAATGTTCGACTTACAAATGTTTACAATATTTTCTACATTTTACCAAATATATTGGTAAAATATATTGTATTCGTATTTTGTACTAGCGGCTAAAGGTATTGAGATATTTTCTTGTGTAGGAGGAAGATATAACAGATATAACTGTTGGAGCGCTAAGACCTTAATGGAGGTCAACGAAAATCTTGAAATTCGCAGATTTGCTTTTATATTACAGAAAGGACATTTTTTTGTAGAATTCATAAGGTAATTGTATTTCGCAAGATAATGAGTCCGCATTATGTTCCGGAAAATTGTGAAGGTTTTACATAAAGCACGAGTTGAAAAGATTCTTCTAGGAGCTCCTAACGATTATGTTCCGTCTTTTATGGTAAACGATACGTATAGCGTTGTGTTTGTATTTTGCACAGAATATGCAACAGTTCATCGTTGCCAAGCAGAGAATCTACGTTTGTCTTACCGAAGGGCTAATGTGATAACGCACTGCAATATTCAAATATCAAAAATATATATTTTATTGTAAATTAAATAACAAGTAGGTAAATGAAGTTTTCGTTGTTATGCAACCAAATGATGTGACTTAATTTATTTCGATAGCGTTTTCAACGTTTAAATTGCCGTTTCTAAAATACGTGGACGGTATTACTTGGCCCTTGATGTTTTCGTGGCACCATATCCGGTTTTATCTTACCACACTCTTAATTTGCAGTAAGGTTAAAATGGTTTTCATTAATAAGTCTCTATTATGTGATTTTAATGACGTTTTTGTATGCAACTGCACCTACCTACGTTCAATTTTTTGAGTTAATTTTGCTACTTTTTAAAATATAACTAAATATGTTCAAAACTACATACTTTGGATTTGAACATTTTGACGTTTTAACACAAAAATTCTGAAATTAATATTTATTCCGGTTGTTTAGTGGCAAGTTGATATTGCTGTTTGTTGTCATATGACATTAAAAATGTTTCACTGCACATCATTCGCATGCTAACCATGGTGAAATGTCTCAAGACAAGGTGGAAATTATTTTGAATTTTCTGTATACTGTTTGAATGTTTTGAATTGTTTCCTTCGTATCCATCACACACTTTTAAATATGACTTAATTAATTATTGTCGTCATTAATTTAGAGTGCGTAATGCATGTAAATATGTTGTTTTTCAATGAAGCACTCTACGATCTACATTAAAAAGTCAGCTTGACCACTTCACGAAGTTCATCGAAAGCCGGAATAGCCCGACGATTGATTTCAAATTTACCCAATTGACGAAATTGGTTCTTAGATTTGTAATTTGTATACTATATGAATATATTTTCACCAAAAATGTTATTGAAAATATTGAAAAATAACTTCCCGCATTTACGTACAGTTTGAAATACAGAACAATACCATATTTTGTGAAAGATAATTATGAAGATGGAGGAAGTATAAAATTATAAGCACTATACGACTTCTCTCCCTACAGGCAACATACATACATATATATATGAACATCGGATGAAGCCCCAAATCGCGACTGTGGTACTTGTAGTCGACAGATCGCAGAATGTATACATTATTACCACTAAAGGGTTAAGCATGTATTATTTAATGGAGCTTGAACTTCGGATAACATTCACAGAATATTATATTGCGTCAGCTCGGTTCGTATGGTTGCAAGTAAGATTAGGTGTGAATGATGGTCCACTATATGTAACATGTAACAGCTTTTCGTCGTGAAAATAGATTTTCTTTAACGTAAATATTAAATTTCATGTTTCATTCCAATGGTGCATATAAATCTTTAAAGGGCTGCTTTTATTTTCTTGGAAGGAAATATTTGCATTTTAGGTAGAGATAACGCTATTGTGCATTATTTGCATTAACTCCGTACAGAACAATTTGTAATAATTATTACTTCTTGATTGGCGCCGAGGTACACGCGGATCCCGTTTAATTCAGGACGTACAAAAAAGCAGCTACATGAAACACAGTTTCGCTTAGCAAGTGTACCCTTGGGAAATTATACTGTATCAGGTACGACAACCCCTCAAACTAAACAGTGTGCATTGTTTTATTGTCACATTAAAACACATTCTCCTTTAAATGATCTCGTAAAAAATAATCAAATAGTAGCACAATTTATAGAAAAGTCTACAGATTATTTATAAGTCACTAGTCAAACGCGTAATATGATACGTATAAAATTTCATTTCCAAACAAGCAAAGAGTTTCTGCTTCTTTGCTTGTTTGATTTGTCTTGATGCGAGTCCTTTTGAAGCAAATTAATTATTGCCTTATTCTTCGTTCTTCTTGTTTCGTATAGTGTCAAGTATTAGCCTCTGCGTCGACGCTCCAATAAAAAAAGCATTTAGGGCAACTTACTTATATCTGCATATATACTCAGTGACATATAAACTGCACCACTTAGAAGGGGTGGGAATTTTTGGACCAAATTTGGCAGAAACATTGGACTAATTTAAGGTAACAATTGATTAAAATTTGATAAAGAAAACACATCTTCTTTTTGATTTTTCTTTAATAATGTGTTGGTCCGCCCCTATTTCTGATACACTCATTGACCCGCCTTGGCATTGATTACAGCAGGTGTTCAATGTCTTCTTGGGGTATGGCATCCCAAGCAGCCTGTACTTCATGCCGTAGAGCTTCTATTGTCAATGGTGGGTTCGGTAGATTCCTCAATCTTCTACCCATCATGTCCCACACGTGCTCAATGGGCGACAAATCGGGAGATCTTGGCGGCCAAGGCAAAAGATTAACATTGGCCTCTTCAAAGAAGTCAAGAGAACTACGTGAGGTCGTGCATTATCTTGCTGGAAAAGTGGGTCTTCTAGCCCTCGAAGGTATGGAAGAACATGTGGTTCTACTACTTCATCAATGTAGCGTCGGGCGGTTATACTGCCCCGAATGAAGAGCAAGGGTGACCTACTGTCGTAAGCAATAGCACCCCACACCATCAACCCCACAGTTCGGTGAATGTCCCTAGCAATCGAAAAATCAGGATTGCGCCTTTCTCCACGTTTTCGTCTAACAGTCTTCCGACCATCATGCATTCCTAAAAAAAATCGCGATTCGTCACTAAAGACAACTCGATGCCACTCGCAAGTTCCATTGAAGTATTTCCGTGCACCAGGCCAAACGTTCCTGGCGATGTTGAGCAGTGAGGGGTAGCACAAGATGTGGGCGGTAAGACAGCAAGCCAAAGGTTCTTATTCGACGATAAACTGTTCGCAAGCCTATCGGACGACCTTGTTCACCTAACCATTGATATTGAGCTATTGATCTAGTTGTAGAGAATCGGTCTCTCAATGCTATTAGTCTTAAGCGGCGATCTTGACGTTCATTGGTTCGTCTTTGAGCCCCAGTGCCTCTTCTCCGACGTTCAACCCCATGTTCAGACCACGCTTGATAAACACACATTATTGTTGAGTGGTGCCGTCCCAAACGGTTTCCGATTTCACTAAACGAAAAACTTGCTTCTCGTAAACCAACAATCCGCCCTCGGTCAAAGTCACTCAACTGCTGGTAAACTTGAGGTCTCCTTCCTCTAGGCATCATTAAACACTTGAAACACTTTAAACTAAAGAACGGGATCCGAAAAAGTGGAACAAATTCAAAAAATGACCCGATAATTGCTTGTCTATCACCACCCCTAAAAAATGACACAAACGTCAAAAATCCCATGACTACTTGATGATTGGGTTTCAAATTTTAATCAACTATTTCCCTGGACTAGTCCAATATTCCTGCCAAACTTGGTCCAAAAATTTCCACCCCTTTTAGGTGGTGCAGTTTATATGTCACTGAGTATATATCTTTAGAGTTATAGTTAGAGTTGTTGTAGTTGAACGTACTACATATGCATCAAGTTTGACAAGTGAGTGTATGTGTTAAGATGCAATATCTTATTAGTTACATCGTATTGGTAAATTAATAAAAACATGATGTGTCTGCTTGTAGAGTCATACAAAGTCATCATGGCCAGTGTTATTTATTTTATAAATGCAATTTTTTGGTGATTGTAATACACAAATCGTTTTAAACAATTTGTGCAGAAAATATTTGCAATAGTAAATCCCCGACACGGATATGAATCAACGCAGTGTATCTAATAACAACGTAACATTAAGCAAATATTGTAAAACACATTCGCGAATAAAATATTACGTAATTATTTAAACTTAAATAACGCTGTAACGTTTGCAGTTATATTCATTGCAGCTGGCTGCATTCACGTTTCATGAAAACAGGACATCTGTAGGAAAATGCGAACGCTACAAATAAATGCACATATTATGTAATATTGTTCGCACCGAGGCACACATAAATAATGTGCATGCCCGGATGTGACCATTGGAGAAATACGTGCGAATATATGTTCCCTGTATACCGCTATTTACTATTTGTATAAATTTACTGTATTTTCACTATTATAAATACTATGAACGTATAGGAGCGTTCCGTTGCTACATCCTGAAGGAACGTATGGTAAGTTATTCGTAGTGTGTGCAAGAAATGTATGTTATTATGATGAGCAGTACTTCCGCGAAGGTTTCGAAAAATCATGATCATGATCATTAGTTCGCATGAATTCAAATTTACAAACACGAAAAAAAGTGCGCACGAGAATGTCATTTTCGTATATTAAAATAAATGGTGGTAGAAGTAACTACGGTAAGAAATCAATATAATCAACAAATAATAGACAATAATAGAAAATGGCACTATATATTATTATGGTGGGGGCTTTTGAATTAGTTTAAAGCAGATTTTTTATATTACACGCTAGGTGTCAATTTTTTTTAATGTTTTAAAGAGGACATGTAATGTTTATGTATGTACATGTGATGAATAGAATGCAGGAATTACAGTTTATGTTAGTTGACTAAATTAAGAATAAGTGACAAATTCAAATAAAATGGTAAAATGTACAAAACACAATATAACTAATTGCAAATGGAAACAGAATATAGTGCTTATAGGTCTTTTTTGATTTGAATATGCGACCAATTTTAAATAAAGAGTGAGCACTGGTATTCTAAGCTTCGTTTGACGTTTCGTTAATTTTGTTGGTTACTGTACCAATCAGAGTAAAATTAGTATTAATGTTAAGAATCACAAGTATGTGCGCTATTCGCTCTGCAAATATCTGCTGATCCACCATGGTATCGATTATATAGAAAACTGCTTTTCGATGCATTCTATGTGATGAGACTTTTCGTTAATTAAAGTGATCACTGAATTCTCCCTCGCATAGTTGCAAGGCCAAATTTAAACATCAATTACAAACCACATATTACACACTAATTATCCAGATTTAATATATCCATGTAATAAAACGATTACATTCAATAAATGGCAAATTCGTCGCTTTGCAAAATTTGTCATCACGCTGATTGCTGTATTGTACTAATTTTACAAATTTTATGTGCAATTGTGTGCAATTGACTCAATTAAAACTAAATGTTACAAACATGTCGAAATAGCCAATATTGCACGCATTTCAGTGAACTTGATCGCCTGCAAACCATTTACATCTACGTTTTCAGGAAGTTAGTATTTCAATTATAACCAAATTTGACTGAACTACAATTTAAAATAATAAAGCGTTATTATTGTGATTACGAAATAAGCTGGTGTTCAACAAAAATTGGCTCAATAAAGTATAAAACAATAATATCAAAACTGCCATGAGAAATAAGATCGATAAAGGTAAGTGATTGTGAGGTATCAAATGAAATAAAATATGTATAATTTTAGCTATTTCGATGTACGAGGGGAACTTGAAAAACTATCTATCTGACAAGTATATGTGATTAATGTCAAATAGTGATAGGTCTGTGAAAAGTTCACAGTAAATTTGAATCAAATTCGCCTATTTGTTTTCTTTTCGTGAAGTGTGACAGTAGTAGAAAATGAGTGTAGTAAAAATGGAGCATTGATCATTGAGCCCTGTCATATTATGTATTCAAATTTTGCTCTAAACAGTTTCGTTAGGGAAGGGAGTCCATCGAAGCTGATGCCAGAAGTGGAAGAGCTGCAGAAGCGAAAAATCCGGACATTTTCAAGAAAGTGGAGGCAATGGTTCTCGAGGAACGCCGTTTGATGGTGTCCACCATCGCTACAGCATTGGAAATATCGGAGCCTAGAGTTATAAATATATTGCATGAAAAAGTAGGCATGAGCAGGGTGTGATCAAGATAGATGGGTTGAGTTGGGTTGGGCTGTTGACTTCCCAACACAAACTGCGAAGACGCCAATTCTCTCAAGATCATTTGGCCACTCTGGAGGCTGATCCAGACTTTTTAGACCGAATTGTAACTGGTGATGAAACTTAGGAACACCACTGGGATCCCGAAACAAAATAAAAATCCATGCAATGGGTGTATAAAGGCTCTCTACCACCAAAGAAAGCTCGAACTCGGCCTCTGCAGGAAAACGCATTACATCAATTTTCTGGGACTTAGAAGGCATTTAGGAAATTAATGCAGAAGTTTACAGTAATACTCTCAAGAAATTGCGTAAAGCCATCGACAAAAACGTCCACATTTGTCCCAATCGAATCTGTTTCTTCTTCACGACAATGCGCCTGTGTACAAAGCTGTGAAAGTTCGGCCCATATTGGCGGACTGCGACTTCACTGAGCTTGATCATCCACCATATAGCCCAGACATAGCACCATCGGACTATTATTTATTCCGAAAGTTAAAAAAAAATCTAAGAGGAAAGCGTTTCCAGACGGACGAACACTTGAAGCAGGTTATCGAATAATATTTTAAGAGAAGACATTTTTTCTAGTGGTACGGGGTCCCTTCCCGACAAATGGCGAAAGTGTATTAATGTTGATGGAGATTATATTGAAAAATACACATGTTTAGTAAATCGAATGCCCTTTCCTTTCGGGTTAGTTAGATATTTTTTCTAGTTCACCTCGTATGTCATGGGAATTCTCAAATTCAGTTGGTACCCACATACCCAAGTTGGTACCAACTTGTGTAGCATGAAAAGTAAGTACCGGAGAACGTTATCTTTAGATTGGAAAAAACAGGGAATCGAATAATGTTGTTGTTTACGTATTTAGTATTTATATTTCAGACGATAAAATAAAATCAAGATATCACGCGATTGCTTTCGATCAACGAATATTGAATGGCATTTTTCAATGATACGAATCAGTTGCGAAGGCAATGGGAGTACACCTCTAGATGGGAAACTGTGTTCATAATTCCGTTTACTGAAAACCTAACAAACAAAAATCAATTTGTGCTGTGTATTATTGGAAAGTTAACACAGAAAATTTAGAAACGTCAAAACGAAGAATAGACGCATGTAGCTGTAACGTTTTTTCTTTTTTTGGAAATTCATGTAGATTGCATCCTTTAAACTCAACCCAACCCATCCCAATCCATATGTATATGTATAAAATTTAATCTATAAAATAAATAACAACTTCAGTTCGTTTTTTATCGGCAGACTTAACTGTGAATTAAAACCAACGCTAACTTCCTAAATATTATTTGTTATTTAAAAAGTATATTGAATTATAATATATCAATTTTGTTGTAAATTTAATGTAATTCATTTAAAATAATTAAACTCATATATCTGAGCTTCGTATTTGAATGTTTTTAAGTTTGCTTCGAGCTTTGAATGCCAGTTCAGTTCATTTACTTCGCCCACTTAATTAATTTAATTAAATCGGAAAACAGAATATTTTTTTTGGTTTAATTATAAATCTTATCTGCCAGGCCGATGTGGTCATTTTGTCTTTAAGGTTGATCGGAAATCGTTTCTTTAGCAACTGCTTCGAAATATTTTCATCTAGCTAACTTTCATGCTGTTACAAATTTTATTTTTGTTCGATATTAAAGATTCGAAGTAGATTTGCAACGTTTTATTCGGAGCCTTTGCTATAACATTAACTGAACTAAACGTTTCACAACATATCTACAAGACGTCCAACGGTATTCCATCTATACGAATTTTGGTGAGAGATGCAGTAACTGTATGCCAGCGCCAACATGGTTGAGTTCAATCGATTAGCAACCTACGTCGACAGACTTTTTCATTTTAGTTCTACTTGAGGTTGTTTATGATCACATGTAGTTTCAGCATATTCCACGATTTAATATCACGGAAACGTGCCTCATACAAAATACTATAGTTTGGTTTAATTATTGTTTTTTAATTTACTTTAATTTCCCACGGTTGTTTGCATAATTTTACTCGTATTTATTATTTCCAACTCATTTGATACACAATGCACCAATAATTTTTGCATAATTCGCAGAATTTGTCTTTCAGTATAATAAAAAGAAATATTAATACTTAATTGGTAAACATTGTAACACTGTAAATATTTGCAATATTCCTGGTATAGATGCACACGACATTGCAAAGTAAAACAAATACGTATACAGTGCACTAGCATCTTGAAACCATTTGCAAATTTTGCTGACGGTGAATGTTATTTCGCCGAATAAATTTCCCGCCGCTCTCGACAATTTATTAATCCCCACTGCGCTTGGAGCGGTTTTTAGAAAGTGCATTAAATAAACAGCAAGTAGCAGGAAATAGCATTTGTTGTGATTTATGGCCCAGTCGTCTTAGGAAATCTGACAGATTTTTCCATCATTTTTCAGGACTGGCTCATTATCAATAAAAGGAGCGCAAATAGATTTTAATATTCTACCACTCATGAGATATAACTCGACCAATGACAGAAATAAAATTAATCACAGGTCGTGTAATGAACAATAAAAATTTATATTAATAGGATGTTTGTTGTTCTCCGGAATTTGTAGCTACTGAGAATATTGTATACAGTGATAGAAAATAAGTATCTGGGTATGAAAAATATTACGATGCTCAAAAAATTGCGAATACCATGAATAGCGAATATTAGTAAGTAAGTAACAATTCTAGTCAACAATAACACACAATACCAATATTTCAGCAAATAAAATAAAAGATCGTGCAAAATTAGCTTCTGAGGACCTGCAGGCATCCATAAATTCTAGGTGTGTGTAAAATGCACCATCCACAAGAAAACGTCTGACAAGTCGAGAGAAGTGGATGTAGTTTCCATGCCTCGGGAAGTATATACGCAAGAAATGCTGAAGAGTTATCACTGAAGAGATTGTGGACTAAAATATGGGAAAGCTAGAGCTACTGAGAATATTGCATACAGTGATACAAAATACGTATCTGGGCATGAAAAATATTACGATGTTCAAAAAATTGTGAATACCATGAATAGCGAATATTAGTAAGTAAGTAACAATTCTAGTCAACAATAACACACAATAGCAATATTTCAGCAAATAAAATAAAAGATCGTGCAAAATTAGCTTCTGAGGGACCTGCAGGCATCCATAAATTCTAGGTGTGTGTAAAATTCACCATCCACAAGAAAACGTCTGACAAGTCGAGAGAAGTGGATGTAGTTTCCATGCCTCGGGAAGTATATACGCAAGAAATGCTGAAGAGTTATCACTGAAGAGATTGTGGACTAAAAGATGGGAAAGCTAGAGCTACGAAAAAAATCCGTCGAAATATATTTACAGTTTATATTAAATTACTCAACTATAATTTATTGCAATTCAAACGCGTCAATCTAAACAATTCGAATCTGGATTATGTACACACAATGATATTTCCAACTGCATCACAGTAGCCATCATACTTCACAGATTTAAATGCATTAACTGTTTTGACAGATTATAATTGCAGCGCACTTTGATAATTTCATCACAGTTGAACTAATTGCCATAATCAAATCAAGGTAATACGGATCAATACGCCTCGGTTACGCGCATTTTCTCAAATATATGGAAACTAACATTGTTGTAGTATTAAAGCACACCACGGTAATTTTGAAGCGGAAATTCCTTGAATATTGGTTTTAATTGGCTTTGCTTAGCGCTTGCATTCCGGACAATCAGGGTTATAACAAGACGGGTCTATAATAAAAGCAGAGTAAATAAGAAATAATAACACTTTTTTAAATCATCTTCCAAATATGAACAATCCCATTAAAATAAATATTGAAACATTGTATGAAACGTTAATTTTAATCAAAAATGTCTATTGTTATTATTATTTTATTGGAGAGGTTAATGATTAGTTTGTCTTGTAGCACTTTTTTTTTTTTTTTTCAATAACTTCGGTTACTTTGTTTTCGTAAGTAAAAAGCCACTTTCCTTTATGTAATATTGTAATATTTTGGTAAAAGTTATTTTAGTTTCGTATTAATTTTCATGTACACGTTTATTGTGTGGACTACCATAATGAGGCCTTGCAACTCACCGTTACAGTGAGTCACAATGTGCCTTTCATTGATAAATAAGCGCAGACTATTTACCCGATGTTATCGCATCGGTCGCCAGAATTATTTCGTACATGTTTGTTGTCATCTTTGTTGTAGCCTACGTCTACGTCGAATAGGATCATTGCAACAAAAATTGTGAATAGTTTCCTAATCTTTCATTCAGCGATAAACAATAATAAAATGTTGAAGTTAATTTTGGCTTTATTACTTAATAATAAAATGTTAACCCCAAATATCACAGATAAGACGTGATATTTATTACGGGGTATTTATCCTCGCCTTGGAGGTGTGACAAATGTCTTCGAATTCAAATTCGATGCAATGCACGATTCTGCGAAATGGACGTCACGACACGCGGAGATGAACATGAAGTTTCCAGAGGAGAAATTACACCAACGCATCGAACCGGAGACGGATTATTTAAATATGGTGTACGAATAAACAAAAATCATCATAATCTGTACGACACCTAACGGAAAATAACAATTATCGAGCAGTAACAAAATGCTGTTACCAATTAACATTTTGTTCTTTTATGTAGTTTCAATATCAGTGCAGATCATACAATGGGACTAATTAACAATGATAAATACCCACCATGGCGTCCAAAATTCAAGGCAATTAATAACAGTAGAAATAAGAGCAATAGCAAATGCCTAATACGGATAGGGAATCAATGGAAGGGGGTAAAAAGAAATGACCAGCAGGAGATGAGGATAGTGAAGAAGAGGAAGAAGAAAACCTCTTCTTTAAAACCATGAAGACAGGCTGTTACTTGCAAAACAGAATACGATTAGATCAGGTTGAAAATAATAGAGAAATAATAGAAATGAAAAAAGACAATGAGGAACTAAACAAAGAGAATAGTAACATAAAAAAGGATTTTAAGGAGATTAGAGATGAGTTGAAAGATACAAATATAAGATTTGAACAAAGCTTATCGATAAAGGGAAATAATCCAAGGAAAGTTAATAAAGCAATAAGCGAATTCATTAGAGAAAAACCAGAAACAGAGGTGACGATAAAGGGATATGGAAACAGAAATAACAAAACAATACTAGAGGCATAGTATGCATGAAGAGTGTATTCTAGAAAGCAGGCCTTGATATTCTGGGAATAACAGAAACCAAAAAGAAAGGTAAGGAGGAAATGGGTCTTGAATGAGGAAATATTCTAATGGAGTCAATATCAATTGTCGAGCTAAAGAAGCAGTATGCTTCATAATGAAAAAGGAGAGCTAAAAATATATACAGAAGCTGGGGACTCCTCCAAGATAACAGTCGCAGTGGCATACGGACCCAACGAGAATGAGAGGGAGACAAGCGTCTGGAACAACTAGCCGAAATATTAGAAGAGGTTAAAAGATGACTAATAATAATGGGCGATTAACGGAAGAGTAGGCAAAAAAGATGAGGAAAGAGAAGAGGCATGGAGCACGGAATACACGGAGACGACAATGGAACAAGACTGCTCGATTTTTACATATCTCACAATCTAACAATTTGAATACCTTCGACGCGCACAAAGACCGTAATAATGCAAATATACTTGGGAAGTAAAGAGCAGAGGGGAAACACCGATAATAGATTATATAATAATAAACTGATAAAGGACATAAGGAGGAAAGCAGGTCCAGAAATATACTCGGATCATTACTTACTGTGGTCAAAAATCTAATTAAAATCAAAAATATTCAAGTAACCAAATAAGACGGGGAAGTGGGAAAGATAGCCAAAGAAAAAATCCAATTCCAGTAAAGGAATCCAATCTAGTAGGATTAGCAACAGACAAATTGGTGAAATGATGAATTAAAACAAGGAGTAAAAATTAAAAACACTAAAAAAAATGAAAATAGAGAAATGCTAGAAGTACAAAGTACAGAGAAACAAAATCAAGGAAAAGGTGAAGAGAGCTAAAGAAGAATCGTGGGAAGAATATGAAGAAACGATGGAGGGAGACACCTTTTTTGGAAACCACGCGCTTTTCTATAACCTCATCAAAAGTTAAATATATAAAACCAAGGACGGAAGAGTACTGGGAGGCGAAGAATACATCGCGAATACATGGAAGGGATATATTAGTAGAACAATATGATATAAAACTAGAATATCTAGAATAACTGCAGAAATGGTTAAGAATCCCCAACTCCGCATTAATAGATTGTTCAATAAAGCATGGAAATAAGAAAAGATACTAAAAGATTGGACAGAGGGGACAGAAGATAATGTACCAACTATGCTTCCAATATTCACAAAGGAACAGAAGACTTGCACAAATAATTACAGATGAATGAGACTATTACGCATGACAATGAATCTGTTTACAGGGATTCTATAGGATAAATTGGAAAACCACATAAAAAAACGGAGAACAACAGGGGTTTAGAAAAGCAGGTCGACGACAGATGCAATTTTCATTGTAAAGCAAATGAAAGAAAAAGGAATAGAGTTCAATACACCGCACATATGTGCTTCGCCGATTTGACAAAGGTGTTTAATGCTGTACGCCTGAGTCATCATCAAGACTCAAGATAGAAAATAACATGCCAACCAGCATTACATAGGTGATTCAAAATCTGAATAGTCATAAGACAACAAGAGTGAAGTCACGAGACCAGATATCATAGAATATCTCAATCCCCGGAGGAAGTGATAGTCTCAGTCCATAGTGTTCAATATGTTTAAGATCCTCATGGATAAGGTAATAGAAAAACTGACGTCTCTTAATCTGGGGATAGGATTAACAACAAAAGTATTAGCGTGATATGCTATACCGACGTCGCAGCAATCATAGCAGAAAAACGAATACGACATCCAGAGGCAACTGTTCAAGTTTTACCACACCCGCCAGCAACTTAATATGATAATCTCGATTAATAAGACCAAATGTATAACAATCGCCACAGAACATGTTCGATGTAAAATGAGACTGTAGAGCAAGTATAACAATTTAAATAACTCCAATTTAAATACTTCATACAGTCACGTAAAGAGGATGGGTGAAGATCACCCAAGATATGGAAGGAGAGCTGGCAATCAACAGCTCGCGAAATGCCACGGAGGCAAGCTAACAATTACTAGATCGCAGGATCGCAGGATTTGCCCCTGGCTTTTATTTTCAGACTTTTCAATTTCCATGCCGGTAAATTAGAATATTTGTTATTTGATATAATCCTCGGTTACGTTCGCAATAACTTCTATATTAAAAAATCTTTGAAGCATCTAGCTGTTATAAAACATATATTCAGTGCGGAATAAAATTAACTATACTATCACTTATGGTTGGTTTCAGTCATATAAAACTTTATTTGCACAGCATGCCATTAAAAATTTGCTTTTATGGTATTTTCTACTAGGCAATGAATATTATATTCATTTATACTTTTGATATTTATATCTTTTTAATGTTGCTTTTGATGTTTTAATGCGTTGTTCGTTATGATTGAATATATATTCGATGATGGGATCAATCATGAAAACGGAAAATGGCTTCTATAAAAATTTAGTTGACTCCATTAAAGCATATTTCTTTTGCCAATACACATGTTATCTTAATTGCTGTAACTAGAATAGTATTAGAATTATGAGTAGCACGTCCATACAATACTGTTACATGTATGTTATATCCATTTAATGTATTTTCATGTTATTTCTGTTGTTTATCTTATTTGATTGATTTTTTGTTCCCGATTTTATAAGATTGGTTTGGTGTCGTTGTTTATTTAAAATCAGTTAATCTGTTTCTCGTTATATGTGAATTGTTATGCATTTAATCATAAACGAATAATAAATATCAAAGTTGCCATCTTCAGTGGAAAAAGAAAAAAAGAAGTATGTTCAACTATTTCTAGTGGAGAGATTAAGATTGGACGTTTTGATTTTATGAATTTCCTGGTAAGAGATTTTAATGTATGTCATTTTATATATTTATAAGTTATTTATTTACCATTCAAACCACAGTCTCCATCAATGTATTACTCGATTTTATTTTTGTACGTATATTACATTTGTATTGTTATTTTTTCTCGTAAATAGCTTGTGCTAAAATGCATTCGAAAAGCGATTCTCGTTTAATATGACGACCGTAATATTTATCAATGATGAATAATTTTACATTTATAGTATGGCATTCTGTGGAAAAGTGGTCTTTGAACTATTAGCATACGTATATGTTTGAAAACGCCATTGTGCGCTGTAATCGTGAAGAGTCTAAGAATGTTCATAGAATAACATCGTGATGCTAAACACTATTTGAATCAAGAAATGTATCACACGAAGTATTTCCCTTAATGACATATTTCGTTCGATGATTGAATGCTCTGGAAATATTTTAAAGTTGAATAGCGTCGGTGTAGTTAGCAAAGTACGTAACTCCAGTATTGGTTTAAAATAAATTTTCTTGCCATCTGCTAGGGGAAAAAAACAATGCACGTGCTGGAAAATTTTGATAATTATCAAACTCCAAATATATATTTTTAGAAAGATAAATCGAATGCGGAATAGGTCGTGACTCCAATGTGCCATATTGTAATCGGCAATTCTCGCATCTCCCACGAGTCCATGCATGTTGTTACGTTGCTTTGGATTTGTTCCACATACGTTCGATTCATATGTGAATTTGATTGCATTATTATTATCCAATATATGTTTTTACGTTAAAAAAATTGCTTTTGCAAACCAAGTCGGAATAAAAATTACGAATTTAAATATAGAGCTGTGGTAGAAGATGATAGAAAGGTAATATTTGAAACATGTCATAGTCGGCAAAAATTGGACGAGCACTTACAAACTATTACATCCAGAAAGAGATGCACTCAACAAATATCAACTTTCCCGACACATTTTCAAAAAGATTTGATGATATGAATTTATGCGAAATAAAATATAATAATGACATTATATTAAAAGAGGAGGCGAGATCTGATAATGGTAAAGACAACCTGTCGAACAGTAAAGTCTTCACAATGCATTTAATCAATTGAATTGTGTCAAAAATCAAATAAATCAATGTAACATAATTTTTAAAAAATTATAATTTTTTTTAATTAAATATGAGTTTTTATAGCAACGAACAACATTGCTATAAAAAAGACCTGAAGTCTGATTAAAAAAAAAATCAATTAATTGTCCCCCCTGAAAAATATAACACTCTTTGCTAATTACATCGTCTATATGCCCAACGTAATGGAAATTGATCAATAATAACAATTATCATCGTAATTTTGAAGTACGACGAAACGACGAAACCTGAAACCAGGATGAGTCGTATACCCTAGAATTAGAGGACGACACATCATAACCACCACGGGGCAATAGGATGGAAGAAAAATGAATGGGATCGGTAGGTGGGTGTGGAACAGAATGCACGGCTTGGGCTCTAGACTTACAACCCGAACGAACAAAAATCAAAAAATACACATTAATGTCATTTGGGAAAAGCCAGGGAGACGTGGATCGTACCAACATTTCGGAACACCAATTTAACTGAGACTCAAACAAAGTTTACGTAAAGTTGGGCGTTAAGTCTAAAATTGAAATTAAATAAAGTTGGGCATCAAATATCGACAAAATCCTGCTCCTTGGTGTTTGGCATCATTTTCTAACTGGGGCTGTGTTACGGACCATTTTTTGTAAATATTTTAACAATTTCTGGGCATTCTTTCTATAAGCCATATCCACCGTAATCGTTCTGCTTTTATGACGTTATCTTTGTTTCTTTGCACATAATGCCTAGTTCCTTATTTGTTCTTCTTCCCCAGCCGTCTTCTGTGTATATTCCACTGTAGACAGCTCTGAGTATTTTCTGTCCCATCTTACAAGTGCATCCTCATCTGCGTTCTTTGGTGACAATACCTCAGAAGCATATGTTATGGTTGGCGGTTTTATAAATCCTTATTTTCATTTTTCTTGACGTATTCTTTTCAGCATTCCGTACTTCTACCTTTCGTAATTCTGACTTTCATGTCCTGATCCTCATGTCCTTTTTCGTTTATCATGACTATAAGAAGTCTACCTTGCCAAACTAATATTCCCTTCCATCGTAGTTATTTGCAAATTTTCATCTGCGATTGTTTTCTGTTGCTTTATATCTAATCCTAAAACTTTTGCTTCTTTTTCCATTTCTTGCGTTCATTTTTAATTCCGATTTCGTCTTTGCTGGATTTGATGCTCGTCGTTGTATATGGTATCTTCCATTTTAAATTTACAGTTTCTAATGATGCTTTCCAACACCAGGTGGAAGAGTGTAGTAGAGAGAGGACCACCTTACCTCAGGCCATTTCCCACCACACATTTTATTGATTTGTGGCCACAGAGCAATTTATTTTTCGTTTTATTCAGCGTCATAGTTGTTAGCTTTATAAGTTTACGGGTATTACTAGTCCTCTCATTGCATTGTACAGTTGTTCCTTATTCACTTTATCATAGGTTTGTTTGAAATCATTGAAATCGTAGGAGGTTGTTTCGATTTCTTTGCGAGTAAAATGTGGTCATTTACCGATCGATCTGTTTCAATCATTTCTGATTATAATATCATATATTATTCAGCATTACGTAACTCGAGTGAGTTACCTAGCATTTCTACAATGAAAAATGCAAAGACAATGTAACAAACAATGAAAAAACGTCACATCATCCACGAATTGTCTTCCTGTTTAAAGAAACTTTTAATCATAATTTTCCTTATGCACACACAAAATCTCGCGCCCTGGTAAAAAAATACAGAAGGCTCCTTTCAGCCGAGCCTTCAAAGAAAACGCGGAAAACTTTTGTTGGCGAGTTTTATTTGAACCGAGAGGGTTCGACAAAACCAATGTTAATGGTAAACAAAGAAAATTGCGGAATAATTGAAAGTAGCGTACGTATGTATATGTAAAGCGCATATTTAATTTCAGTAAAATGACGTTCCTGAAATGGAACATTTTTGTGCTGAAACCTCATTTCGAGATACGTAATCCAATATTAGCAGTGTTTGATTTAAATTTTTTTTTGTGAAATCATGAGCAATATTGCATCCACCGGAGGTGGCATATTGCTCTCGGTGGCGCATCTACTTTTACACATGGAGCTATCGCTCCATGTCACTTGTCATTGTTTGCAGGTATGTATTTTGGCAATCATCCGCATTTCTGGCTCTTCTAATACAACATTAATAACCTATACGATGGGGACAAACGAGCACTAATCGCGCCGCCACTGACAGTTATCATATTAACGACGTGATAAATAGCTAGCATGTTCAGACGATATTTCATAAACATCGAATCGCGATGATACCATTTTACGACCATAATAACGACTTATAAAATACTGAACATTATGGTTATGGCCACCGTTCAAGTCATATTGCTTGTAAAGAAAGATCGGTGACAATTATTGGAAATTAAGAACTATAACCGAATAAAATAAAAATTTAAAAAGTTGCACGGCAGAATATCGATAACAACCTCATAGTTTGTAACAATGTTGATCGACCCAAGTAGAAACGGAGCGTTTACATATTTCAATAAGTTCCATATAAACGGTTACGTCACGAAATGGATTACATAATAAACAGTTGAGGATCAAAAATCTAATAGAAATACATGCCAGAAAATATAATAGGAAACGCAGCTGAAATGAGGAAAGTGTGCAGCTGGAGTGTAAGAAAGACGAATAGGTATTAATGATAAATCAACAAGGAAATGAGTTGAATAATATCGAATAAAGTGCTTCGGGTTATCGGAGTTTTCCACTACAATTGCAAGCAACCGTCCTCGTAAATCTTGATCATTCGATAACACTAAAGACTTTATTGAATGGAAACATTGGGTTAGCCATCAATGTTAAGTTGTTTTGTAAGAATAAATCAACGAACCCGGTCGCATTGAGATTCATTTAAAATTCAAAATACCACTGCGTCCTTGAATACCAATGAGGGATTTACAGGAGCCACTCCCGATGTAAAAACAGATTTTAAATGTGTTGGTTATAACCAGTGACGTAGACAGGCGATTTTAGGATGAATACATTGCATTTTATTGTCCAGTTTCCTCGTCTCTTGCAAGAGAACGAATCTATAATTTTCATTTTGATCGTAAGACTTTAAATAAATATTTCAGAAGCGAAGTTTTCGTACTTTTTGGATACGATTAGAAATAATTTGATCAAGACAACGTTCCTAGACTGAATGACAGAAACTAAAACGTGACATAATTAATTAATCTGCTCACGCAGCTTTTGTTTTAATGCTTAACATGTCGATTTGGATACAGCAGCTTAAGATTATGCCTTTAGACACAATGCGACACACGTTCACGAAATCTCAAATCGCTATCCAGATGTAGTCCCAAATTCCGTGCGCCATTTAGAATTGCAAATTTCGAATTATTTAGCACAATATTCAAGTTTGCATACATCCTGTTTCAGTTTAGCCATCACAAATACAATATTCAAGACTTGTTGGAGTTTACACGTAAGGAATGTAAAAATTGCAAAAATTCAACATAGATGTCAAGTCATCATTTATTGCATCAATAGCCTGAGCAGTGTCACTGGGATTTAAACAGAAATATAGTTGCGTATCATCTGCATAGTTATGAATTATAAACTGTTTTAGGGAACGACTTAAATTACATGTATAAATAATATAAAGTAATGGTTCGAGAATCGATCCCTAAAGGACACCATACGCGTAGATAAAAGCTCTGAGAATGTATCATTTATAATGACCCTGTATTGGTTGAATGAAAAAATTCTAATTTCAAGTGCAAGTGAAGAACATTTCAAGATGTGTTGATTCTTCTTAATTCCTGGTTAAAAATAAAAAAAATTAAATTCTTGCACTTTTGACGCCTTGGAATCTTAATTTTATGACAAGTATCTTAGTGCCAACAGCACTCTGCCTGTAGCATTGGTCTGTCGCCAAGAAACGTCATATCTAGTACCAATTGTTTTACATATCTATCTTATCCAATGTTCAACATTTTCAAAAATTACAAATATTCAAACATGCAATTTTTCTTAAAATTCCGTGGTTTGACTTTTTTAATTGATATTTTTAAATTTTTTGCGTCTGGCATATATTTTGAGTTGTTTGAGTTTATTCATTGAATTTTTGAAAATGTTCAGATTTGACTAAAAAATATTCCCAGCGGTAGTTCAAGGGCATTGATAAATATGACACAATAAAATTATGTCCTCAAGTACGTCATGCTTCCAAAGTTCAAAATAATTTAATTTTTGTTTCAATAGTAAAATCATTTCCTCATAAAATATCAGTTATCTATTAATGCTCCAAGTCTATTTTATTTGATAAGTATTTTTTCTACTACAACTAAGATATTTAACTAAAATTCAATTATTAAAAATATAATGTAGATGTAAATGTGTGGTGTTCTCGGTGTAATGTCGATTGCCAACTTTCGCACTCATTATAAACAGATGAACTAATTAACTAGCTGGTGCACATGTAGTCCATAGAAAAGTGAGTTACTAGTGTTTGTGAGTGCATTAACGTCAATCCCCCATGCTCATACACTCGCATTCACCATTTTGTTGAAAATAAAATTCAGAAAATAAAACAGGTGGCGCAGGCCGTTTTACCTTCGATCGGCTCAGCAGGTCACCAAATGCATTCGCTGAAGGCAATGAATAAATCAATCGTTAAACATCACTGTAATTTTTAAAAAATCAAACAATCAAAATCGCAACAAAAATTTTAAATCGCAAAAAAATTACAAATCTCGAAACAATTGAAACAATAAACCAAATAGATTGTAAAATATTACATGGTCTCCTTGGATAGCTCATCGTTACTATTGGGGAAAACTTTTGTGAAAATCGCGTCTATGCTAATAGGTATTAATAACATTATATAATACGTTCAGGCTCATACTACATGCCCACACATTCTTCTGATTGGTTATTTTTTCGCATACTGCCACAGATCTGCTAGTGTTTACAATTTGACATTGTAAGTATTCCATTTAATTTTAGTAATATAATTCCAATATAACGCTCTGATTTACCAATTGGAACAAATCTGTAATAAACCAACGTAGATCTCATTATGAAATATTGCGCATATATATAAGGAGACAGAATGGCCATTATGGACAAGAAAATGTGGTTTTTAGATTTTGCCAGTTCTTGGAGAACCGAAATGAAAATTTATGTAAAAACGTGGATGAGGCTTTTCTGCAGACTGAAGATAATGGGAAACAATAAGGAAATGGATCAAACTGTAATTTGTTAGTCCATACATAAGGACACCTAGAGATAGTGGTGGAAATGTTTAACGAATAATACGTGAATATATAAATTAATACAGTGGAACATTTCGATTTTCATAAATAAAAGGTAATCTTTATACATATTTAAATAATAAAGTATAGCAATTTGTCGTAGTAAAATTCTTATCGACTACATTTATACCATCTACATTTAAGTGAAACTCTGTTTTGGAAAACTGTGAATCTTCATCAAAGAAATTTAGCTTAACTCTGTATAATATGTGGCATTAATAGGCAACCCAACCCAATCCAGCCCAACTCAACTCAATATTACTCAACCACATCCAATCCAACCCAATTCAACTCAATATTACTCAACCACATCCAACCCAAAATAACTCTGCTGCACCCCTGATAAATAAATGCCCTGAGTCAGCTAATTTTTGATTTTCATTTCCTAAGCACCAATTCGATTGGTATGTCAATAGAAGCAACAAAGGCTGGTTAAAAACAAAGAAACAATAGAGCTAACCCTTCATAAGTATTTTTCAAAACTACTCACACAGCTGCAGTCAAAATTAACCGCAAAACTGTCAAAGTAACTTTAGAGTAATTTTCCCACGTGAAATTTTCCAGGCGATAAATTTTACCTCACGATGATCTTTCCACAATACACCGCCCAGTAAGGTCAAACTCAGCTTTAAACATTACTATAAATGATGCATACTGTGCTATGAAACAGTTCGTATATTCTTTTTACGTCTAAATCTCGAAGTAATTAATAGTGTAGGATATCGAAAAAGTTCCAAGTGATCAATCATCAAAATTTCCACACCAAGTTATTCAGTTATATTTACGTTTCTGTGATGGATTTGTACTCTTAATACCAACCAGCATGGTTTACAATACATCTGTAGTAAATTTTTGGAGGTTGAGCGATTTTTCAAAATAATCATTTTTGAGCTATGATGCCATTAACAAATAAACCATAAGCAGAGTTCAAATAAATAATGCACTTTGAATTCCTGGTTTAATAATGATTTCCCATTATCATCGTAATGTACCCATTTAACTAGTAAATAAACTACAAAATAAATTATAGAAAGAAAGAAAGAAAAGCATTCAACTAAAGTGACATTTGAATAGATCTAAGTCCCAAAATAATGTGTATGGTTTTAAAAGTTTGCCGACCACCTAATAGTGAAATAAACAGTATACTCATATAATAATTGAATTTAGTATTCAAAAAGCCGTTTAAAGCCGTCATCCTATCTCAAGTGGATAAAAATGATGAACAATAAAATAAATTGAAAAATTACCCAACTATTTTTTCTTACGCCTTGATATATCTAGGGTGGGGGCAATTTTAGATATCAACCAGAGTTTGGTCGCCTATGTGTAGCTGAATATTGAGGACAACACATTATGAGTGAATATGTGGTTGAAGATGGAAGTAGAAATGGGCGGATTTGAATATTTCATTCGCGACGAATAGACGCAATATATTTTTTGAGGGATTATGTTAAATTAAAATATATTAATTCTCATCTTAAACTAACTGGAGTGACATTAGGGAAACGAACAATAGTAGGATTGGGCTGCCTGTTACATTGCAAGGTCACTTCTCGAAGAATTGATGATTAAGGCATATATGGCCCAAATGTACAAAGACAATTGGAAATCAAAATAAAATGAACGTCCAAATTTAATTCGTGTATTCAGAAACAACTAATGAATCAATGTATCTAAATTAACTGAAATGTAAGTATGTATCTCATGGTTGACCAACCATTCGGCATTCAGCACAACAAATTAGAGCTGCTTGCCAAATATTGATCAACACTAAACAATTCCACAGGTAAGGCGAGACCTAAGGCAATTCGAAAAGAAATTCCACAATTTCTCATTCATACCTGTACCTGCAATGATCTCTGGTCGATAAGAAATCATATAATAAGAGCCGGGTGAAAATAAAGGTCAACCGATAAACAGTAGTAGTATAATTACTATATTTATTACGTAATTTAACTGAAGTAATTTTTTGATTTTGCTGCATAGAACGTCGGAATTTATAATCAAATTTCCAGAGCATTACCAAAGTTCAAAATTAAAAAATAATTAATTCGTCCACTTTTTACTTTTTTATTCCACATATAAAAGGACAGTGATCGTGAAAACTTGAGATTTTACCGTAAATACACGTTTTAACCTTCCCTAAGCCTATTATGGGTATTTTCGACAAGACTTCTGCGCCACTCTGCTTGAAATTTATTTAAACGTAAGAAAGTTCATTGCGGACCACCACCGATTTTTTACTTACTTATGTTACTTACACTTATTGTATTAAGTGGGATTAAATTTTTATTTTATCCTTTGACTAAGGCAGCTCATCGTAGATTCATAATGGACACCATTAAAATTTTAACATCGTGGTAACTGCAGCAAATTTGAATTGATATTCTCTGAAAAATCGCCGCAGTTTTTGCGCGCTCAACTTTATCCAGTTAATGAACTAATTTTAAACTCTATTAATTCAGTTTTACCCGTTAAAACTTTGACTAGACTCACAGCATTAAAATCATGCTCACATACGTGCTTTTCGCGTTCGCTGCGAATTTGAACATTATCTCCACGTGGGCGAATTAAATTGATCAAGGTAATCGGAATTTACGAGATTAAATTTCGTAAAATTTTGCGAACTAAATTCATTTAGCTTTAATGTATTTTTTACCACATTGATAATTTGCCTTTTACAAATAACTACCAAAGTGTTTCTATAAAAGTTTGTGGTTCAGATTTCATAAACTGGAAACAAATGTCGCAGAATAGTGAACCACGAGGTACGGCAAGCTGGAATAGGATTTCGGACGTCGTCGGTGAACGATACGAGTATTGAAAATATTGTTCTGCAAGCGCTGGCACAGATAGATGAAATTATTATAAAATGGAGCTTGACACCAAAACAACCATTTAGTTAAACACGAATCATTTTTAGTTCATGAATTATCATGAACTAAAAATGACTCGTGCATTTAACTTTAAAACAATAATTTAGTAATTTTGTTAAATATTTGTAATAGTTTAATTAGTATAGACTTAGTGGATCGAGGCCGCAATGTTTATTTGAGAATTTAATTGCTGTTGAAATCAAAAGCCTTCGACACTATACGGATAGATGAGGTAATAAGTAGACTTCCTTGTCATTAGACAAACTAATCTGCTTTTAGAAAAACTTGATTCTTGGTATATTTGCATCACTTTGCATACACCTTGCACCGTTGACGATATACACGTCATACCTGTAATATAGTGCAATGTGGAATTTAAAACCATTACAGGTGGCGCAGAATAAATACCTTATATTCAGATTACGTAATAAGTGACTTAGTTAACAATATCCGCGATATTGAAGAACTAATCAACCAAACAAAACGCGTTTTGATGGATCAAGATAATTGATCCCCCTTTCGACAGATAATAAAATACAGATTAAATTTATTTCCATTTTTGATACATTTTATACCTAGTAAATAAAAAAATATAGTTTCAAACAGATTTCAGGGTCCTTAACCATTAAGCGAGCTATTACATACAACACTGGCAGCTATTTAAACGGATACTCGTAGAAATCCCGCCCAGAAATTGTTCAGCATCCCCCCTACGGATCTACCACCAGTCAACCAACATCCTTTACTAACAGAACGAGTAGGAGAGAATAAAGCACATGGCGGATGTAAACGTGCAAAAAATCTTCGGCGAAAATACGCTGCGGCGTAAATGATGACACTCCACGCCCTCACATTAGCCGGACTCTCGACGAGCTTTAGAGGTTTCAGAGTGAAGCGTCGTAATGACGTCAATTCGAAATAAGAATTAACGGCCGCAAAAAATCCGGACGGTGTATCCTGGGAACTTCATCCCCGGACGTAATTGTTTTTTCTTTTTGTGCGGCCGTGGCAATTTAATTTTATTTGATGATTCATAAAGACGAATTATTTTCCAACTTTTTCCATTTGACACTTTTTACACCATTTATTCCACTTAACGGAAGTGATTTAGAAACGCGGTCTGACTTTTTATGGCTGTAGATTTATGTGAGAGATGGTCTTTGGACAGGTTATAATTAATTCAATTTTCAATGGTCCGCTGTGAGCCATCAAGAGAATTATTGCCACGATTTTTGGAAGATTTATGATAATAAATATTTCAGATTATTTCTTAATTATTGAATAGGGTACTATAATTTAAAAATATATATTTTTAAATGTATATAACGGAAATTATGGTAATAATAATTTAATATATGGCGACTTGACTAAGGTTTCGCATTATTAAATGTAAATTTGAATTTTTTAATCTAGAATAAAAATACCTTGGACGTTCCTTGGACGAACCTTCAGTTCGAAATTAGTTACGCGTCTAGGAACCATTTTAAATCAGATTTTATTTCGTTTAACGGAAGTGATTTAGGAAAGCGGTTATTGATAGTTCCGTTGAAAGATATTGGAAATTTTTGGTCAAATTATTATTTTGCAATAATCGTAGTTTGTATGAACTAATGTTTTATTGTATTTGCATAACTTTTACAGCGACGTTCAGCATTAATTCATTCCCAAGTGCAACGGGTGGATGTAATGTCTTATCTACAACGGTAATTTTTTTACATTAGTACACACGGTATCAACAAAATTAATTTTACTTATATTTCATAAAACGTACGTGTCGTAGATAATTGTTATTATTAAATATTTTAAAATATGCCCGTAAACAATTAAAACTACATACATGATTAATATGTTGAATTTTTTCGTCGGAAAAAAGTCATCATTCAGTCAATTTTATGTTAATTATCTTATGTAAAGTAATGCAAACAAAACAATTTAGTATTCATTTTTTATAATATTATTATATATTGCACTAAGTTTTTTATTTAAGTCGGTACATTCTTTTGTACGGCGTGCCCCACATATGTGCCATTGCAATCACTGTATTGTGTAAATTCCTTGTGTGACTTTATTTTGTGACGATATTGCTTTTAATTTTGAGAAATATTTTTTGTTCTTAATAAAATGTTGTTTATGTGATAGTTATTATATTTAAAATTTTTGAAGTGTGTTTGCATTTTTGGCCTTGTAATTTATTGAGATGTATTTGTTATTTTTTCTTTATTGATGATTCTATTATTATCAATTGCATTTTTGTTGTTTCTTTATTATTACAGAATTAACCTTAGTTTCTGTAACAATTTTGTTTCAAGTAGTATTTTATTTATATTTTTATATTCTTCGAAATATAGCATCTACCAAATTGTTGATTGTGCTGATTTTGTGGGTACTATGGGCACACGAATGGTAATTTAGATACCTTCTACAATGGGTAGGTTTAGTAAACCAATCAGTATACATTTCACTATCACTATGTATTATTTTTATATTTAGAAAATTTATTGTGTTGTTGATTTTACTTTGTGTACTAAATTGCAATTTATTGATATTTATGGATTTTAAGAATAGTTTGTTTCTTTGTTGTTAGGGATGGGGAGTTTGAAGATTGGTATTTTGAATTTTGAATTTGCTAAGAACCGGCCACGTTATATGAAGGACATACTGTTTATTATCGGTGGGAGCGGGTCTTCTTTTTTGTGTAATTTTGGTAGACCGTATAGTTTTGGAGGGCGGGCGTTACTTATTTTTCATTTATATGCCGTTTTTGTATATTATGCTGCTTATGTCCCATTTTGGTATTAGTTTCGCTTATGCTTTGTTGATGTTTAATTGTAGGGTTTTTGGACAATGTAAATAACATGAAAGGATATTTAAAACAAAATCAAAGAACAGAAGCTAATTCTGCAATAAAGAAAAACAACAACAAGAATTCAATTGATGATAATAAAAGCATCGTAGTTAAGACATTACATCCAACCGTTGGTTGTGAGAACGAATTAATGCGCAATACGAAACGTCGCTGTAAAAGTTATACAAATACAATAAAACATTACTTCTACTACAATACTCAAACAAAAAATCTGATACATTAGGCGTGAACTGATTTTTTTCTATCTACCGATTGGATATTATTGTAATACTGATGATTCACCAACTTGATATTCAAAATGTGTCCTGAATTAAGTCAATAATCGTTTGGCATGAAATCAAGGTAACATTTAGCCTGCAATTTCACACTAAACTACTGGGAACAATGCCGTTATAATTTGGACTGAAAGCCAAAAGGAAACATCGATATTTACTTTAATTACCAGTTCTATATAAATTAAATCGCAGTGTATGTGTTAAATCCCAGTCAAATCATAGAAAAATAGAAAAAGTAAGAAACCACGAAGGTGATTGAAGGTTAAGTACATCGGAGTCTCCAGCCATACCTTCTAACATGAACGAATTTCGAAAACTATTCCTCCGAAAGCAGTAACAGCGGAAGCGTCCGCTCCAAGGGAATTATCGTAACCCAATATGTTGTAAAACCTGATATCGTGGAATTGATCAATGCACAAAAATTCTATTTCTTTGAAGTTTTGTAGGTGCGATTTGAGAGTAATTTGCTATTGGAGCGCACCCACTTGATAATTTATTTTCGTTAAAATAATTATGACAGTGAAATCCGATTTAACAAATTAGTGCCTAAGTAGCTAGCACGAAAAATATGTATGGGCGCTCTTACAAGTATATTACATGAACAATTCCCAGTTATGAACTAGACCATATACAAATCAGATCGATTTGAATGAAGATGTAGTGCACCTTAGATGCTTAGCCTAACGCGCACCAATTACTTCTGTGTGTTCGCATGCAGATAATTTCAGACATTAACGACTGTTGTAGTTCATACGGGGGCAACGCGACTAGTACTGACATTTTTACCCAAGAAACAAGTTATCGTAACTGCGATCTAAATGCTACAAAAGGTTTGTGTCGATGCATTAGCTCCATCTATTCTACTATATAATGTCAGACGTCTGATGGCTCCATAAGGACAAAACGATGTGGACCCTTGCCTTGCCTTGAACGACGACTGTGGAATTTCGAATGGAATAGTGTCATCTTTAGTGACGAGTCTAAGAAGACGAAGATGAGAACGCCGCAAACCTGGAGTATGCGATAGAACGGCATGTGTATCGCACTGTTGGGGTAATGGTATGGGGTGCCATTGCCTATGGAAGCAGGTCACCTCTAGTCTTTGTTAGAGACAATATGAATGCTCAACGCTACATACATGACATTGTAGAGCGCCATATGCTACCCTATCTTGCGATCATGCGAAATCCCATATTCCAGCAAGATAACGCCCGTCCTCACGTACCTCGCGTCAGTCTAGACTTCTTTCAAGCTGCCGACGTTAATCTTTTGCCGTGGCCCTCCCGTTTACCTGACCAATTCCCCAATTGAGCATGTTTGGGATGTGATGGGTAGGCGACTCACCAATTTAGCCAATTATCCGATGCTCTGAGACATGAGGTATAAGTAGCCTGTGTTGAGATGCCTCAAGCAGATATCGACCACCTGATTTGATCCATGCCTAGACGGCTCAATGAGTGTACGCGGCTTCGAGGTGGTCAAACACACTATTAATAAAAACTCGTTTGTCTTTTGTTTTTTAACTTGAATTTTGCATCGATTGATTGATGTGGTGATTATTTAAAAAATCCAATTCTTTCTTGGTGTTCGGATTTCTATTTCACTTAGTGTATTATTTATATTTGTGTTGAAAAGGATTGTGTAAAATTGCAATTTTTATTTTTGTTGCTGAGATGGTGCCAGGGCTGAGACGCAATTGTAGTTAACAGCTGGACGACTGTGTCATTTAACCGCGAGTGTCTTGGTGTTCTATTTTCTGCGATGAATTAAATATTCTATGTTAAGTGCCTATTAAGACACTGCTAGGACTAGCGATGATGTGTATATTACATGTACAGCGTTGGTAGCTGTTACGGATTTCTAAAATCATTCGAGGTGACGCATAACAAATGCGTTAGATTCACTCTGGGCCGAGACATACACGCACGAATTGTGACACGAATTTCCTGAACAAAATTTCGACGACGAAAAAGATATATGGGACACCAATTGCGTGGACATGAAATAAAAAATGTAGTTACAGGGCAGGATTTTAATGTTGGAATATTTCGACGCCGGAAACGTAGCAACAAAATTAAATATTTAAAGAACACAGGCATAGGTGTAAACAAAATGACATATAAATGTATTTCTAAATAATATTGCTAACTTTCTAAATATCGGCATCGACTCGTCTTAAAAGTCATTAAATTTTTTATAATACAAAAGTTAATAACTGTTATACTTGTTCAATTTCAATTAATTTATAATATTTGAAAATTAAAAAATTGGTTGTTCTCAATTGGGAAACAAATCTACTTGACTTTGACTTGCCATAGTGTTTGTGTTTGAGTATTATGGTTATTTAGACATCAATGCGAGCGAGCAAAGCAGCTGTCATCACCTTAATACATTCAATGAAATTTATTTTCTATATCAAGTCGGCGAAGAGTCTAAACCAAAGGTGGTAAACATTTACAGACATAACAAGAAAATTATTGAGTAGGTGGTAAAAAAGTACGATTACCTCGACTTTGACCTTTACTGGATGGCAACAACTCAAAGTAATATTCACTCAAAAGCGAAAATTTCTAATGATATTTTTTAATTCCGAAATAGAAATGGCTGCCAAAAATTATTTGATTATATTTTGTAGATCTGTTGATTTGATTGCGACGATTGCTTTGGGCTACAGGGAAATCAGTAGCTTAAAATCAAAAATTTTATTTGACCATATAATTTAAACAAAAGAAACTTTTATTAAGCAAACAAAATAAAAATAACTATTTGACCTTAGACTTTAACACCTATATTAAGTTAGATTGCTGCTGATGGTCCTCTATCCTCGATGAGACGTAGTATTCGTCTGACGTGTCGCATCATGGCTTGGACGCTTTCTAAATCCACAATTTTTCAATAAATCAAATATTGTCAACATGTTTCGCGACCAAAATATGTTTCCGATGATGATTACATATTTTCCGAATATCCCTCAGGCAAGGCCAATTGAAACTTTATGGGGCCTATGGTAGCAAAAGTGTATGAGCATGGTTAGGAGGCCCAGAATGAACAAGAATTGCGACAAAGAATTTATCGAAAAATTGAGGATAGAGGACCATTAGCAGCAATCTAACTTATATGTGTTAAAGTGTAAGGTCAATTAGTTATTTTTATTTTATGTTTGCTTAATAAAGGTTTCTTTTGTTTAAATTATATATTGTTAAACTTTTTCCCAAAACTTATGAGACAGGTGTTATAATTTCTGTGTCTTGTAAATTCTCTATTTTCTCGTCGGCGTGAATAACTACGTCGTAGACTTTTTATAACTTTAATTTTCTAGCCGGCGTAAATTAATGCGTCCCAGGATTGTTATAAATTGAACTACATTTAATATTTCCTAGCTGGCGCAAATTAATACCCCATTAAAATACACATACACAATTAATAACAACGGTAACGAACTTAACTACTGTAGAATGGTTTCGATTACTGCCAAATTAATGAACTTAGTGTGTGCTGTATCTGCTTATATACATTTCTTTAAACAATACTCCTTCTTTTTGAAAATACTCAAATAACAACAATAGGTTGGATTTTTTGTTTTTTTTTTGGTTTCAAACAAAGAACTTGGTGACCCAACCGAACCCAGCCCAACCCAACCCAACCCAAACCAAATGGTATCACTGAGATCGGGGCTCCTTTCAGATCCTTTCTTCCACTCTTCGAGAATGGAAGAAAGGATCTGAAAGGAGCCCCGATGTCAGTGATCCCATCACCGAGACAAGAGGGATCCGAGTGACAAAGCAAGGCATATTGCTGGGTTGCGTTGGGTTCCTTTCAGATCCTTTCTTCCATTCTCGAAGAAAGGGTCTGAAAGGAGCCCCGATCTCAGTGATCCCATCACCGAGACAAGATGGATCCGAGTGACAAAGCAAGGCAAATTGCTGGGTTGCGTTCGGTTGGGTTGGGCTGGGTTTAGTTGGGTTATCGTTGGCGTGAATTCGACTCTCCACAACATCTCTACGACATCGTTGATAGAACACATCACCGCCACATTTTTTTGTGGGATCGAATATATCTTTCTTGTATTCGTTCTCTAGCGAAGTAAATTTCTTTGGCATTCCTTGTTGACAAACTCAAAGGAATAATGCACAAAGATATCGTCCAAAGATCATACCGCATTTTTTCTGCTGTCATACATAATGTTTGTTATCGATATTTCATCTTAAGTTAACTCTGGAGTTATAGCTTGCGTCGGTATTGAATTGTTATTTAATAAATGTATCGACAATGATAAAATCCGTAGCAAATTTTGCGAGAATGCATTTTTGTCAGCCACCATTATTTCAAGTTTAACGTATCATACGTTTAACTCAGCAAAAATACAAGAGCAGATGGCTCAATGTCTATTTCGAAGCGCATTACAAATTTGAAAAGACATATCGTGCCGAAATATATTAACAATGCATTCGACGTCGCCGATATAACATATTGAGCAAACCGATGCTCCCCAAATCGATTCATTATTCATTCGTTCAGAAACTAGTCGACTTGCTATCGAAGGTTCCTATGGAATATTTAACGAGAACCCATTAAAAACAGTTTTACGAGTATTACGGTGAGTAATTATAAATTAACTTTTGTAAATTATTAATATTAATATGAATGGCCTTATCCAATAATAATTTTATACAACACCAACTAACTTACCCTCCGATAGTGACTGGAAGAATTAGTGTCCGATATGGAGAATGTATCAACGAAGGAATCGAATCTCACCAGTTTTTTCGGCGGTTGTTTCCTTATTGGACACAGGGAGCACATGTCGGTCACGTGTCCATACGTGGGGGGCATAATTATCAATGTAGACCCGCCGCGGCACTCACATTTTTAATTTCACGGAAGCTTTACGCGCCATCTGTCTTTCGGGCGGAGCAAATTCATAGTCAGGTAGTTTTCCGCCAGGTGAGCGCGTGTACTTGGCGAATTCTATGGATGAAATTGCCGCTGAAGTTTATTGATCATTCCAAGAAACGTTTAAGGAGAACGTCATTGGAAAAACACATAAGGAATGGTTGCAAGATGTTCCGATTTGTCATAGTTTTAAGGGGGGATCCTGCTTTAGAAGGCTCAAAAAATCGATTTTTTTATTGCTCAAATCTATGCCTAATATATCTAAGAATATGTACAAAAAGGTAAAGCGGCTAATTCGCAATATTTTGAAAAATACAGCACTAAACACAGTGAGGTGTCGAGCAAAAAATATACGAACGCTCGGACAAACGAAGCGCGCACCCCTCCCCGCAGTCACTTAACACCGAACTATGTACTGAAAAAAGTTCAATCGGTCGTTCGAAACAATAATATTTTGAATTCGTAAGAGCTATAGTAGGATTATAACGAGATATTCCGTAAGTAATCGAAAATTAACATTTTTCCTGATCGTAAACTTTAGAGCGCGTTTTCTCGAGTTTTCGTTTTTACGATTTTTCTAAACTGGTGGGCGTGATTGCGAGAAAACTAGACAAGCATACAAAACGAAACAAAACTTTTGTTAGCTTCAGTAGCATTCTATTTGATTTGAACTAAAAAGATTAATGAAAAAAAAAATTCTAAACAACTTTTTTAGCAAGTTGAAATGATTTTCTCTTCCTGCAAAGAGCACATTTATTTTCAAACCTGAGAAAAATCTTGAATTTCAAAATTTTTGGTTTTTTTTAGTTCACCTAGAAGAAAATATATGAGAATTACAATTTTCTTTGGTTTTTTTTGTTTCAGACAAAAATTACGAGCTACATCTTTCCCACCGATTGTAGACTGCAATTGAAAGGTGTTGCACAAATGTGCATAAAAATCGGTTCCGTTTAAATATTTTTCTCTCGAAATATTTTTTCTTTAATGCTCAAATATGTAATAAAATGCTCTAAAAAGTTCACTAGAGTTGCTCATTTTTTTCTGTTCTTAAAAAATCCCCCAAAAACGCTATTTTAAGGCGTCCTAAAGCAGGATCCCCGGATTAAAATTTTGCAGAAAAAATTTTCGGTTGGTGTTTTTGAAACAAATTGTTAAAAATTAATATTAAATTACAGCCTATAATGGCTCATAATTCAATTACACTTGAAAATTATAAAAATACATAGAAAATATTTATACGCAAAAATTGGATTTTGTGGATGTTCGCATCTATGGGTAATTTTAAGGGAAAATTAAGAATCAAAAGAGCAGCAAAGAAATGGCGTTCTATAAGGGAGTTTTCACAAAGTGCGTTAGGCTCTTAACATAAACATATCCAGAGTAAACGATTTACAACATTCCTTGATATGATCAAAGATTCGTCCCAAAACTGTTGGTATGTGATAATGTGCGATGTATGCAAGGCTAAACATAATCATTAAAAAATAATATCATGTATTTGGATTATATGCGGGATATCAATATTGAATTTCAAGTCAAATTATTAGTAAAATCCCAACGTTCAGGTGTTCTATTTAAAATCGTAGACCGGAATAAAACAACTTCAGTCAAACCCTGTAGAGTAGTATATAATTATTGACAATCCATTACTTCCCCTCTTGTATTTTCAATATATTTATTTTCATCGTTTCTATTATTTATATTTTACTCTATTGTTGATTTCTTAAGTTGGTCTTAAGTTTTAGTATTATTTCGATTTTGTATTATTGTTTTAGCAATATTGCTTTTATTTTATTGATTCCCTATTCTGTACACCTATTATTTACTTTCTTTGATTTGATTTGATTTGTCATCAACCGTCGCCTAACTGTCAGAGAACTTGCCGAAGATGTTCGAAGTGTTGGGCCGTGTCATGAGATAACAGAAAAATTTTACATGCGTCGAGTCGTTCCTCGTTTGATGAGCGAAGGGTCGAAAGGACACCGAGCGAACGTTTTGAAGTGAACCCTTGAGCAAGATGACTATGACGCAACATTTATGCAAAGGAGGCGAGAGTTAGGCTATTGAGACACAACTTCAGTCATCACAGTGGGTTGGAAAAGTATCTTCATGTGCGGAAAAGCGCGTCATTCTCGATCTAGTGTCAAAGTAATGTTCACAGTTTATTCTTTGTCAATGGAATTGTGTATATTAACAATGACAATGCGCGAAAAAAGTAGCAAAAAGAGACCACAGTTGTGGCAAAACAACTCTTCATTTCTTCACCATGATAACGTCTACCCAATCAGCTTTGTCCATTCACTAATTTTGCTGCCTCCGCAGACCACACTCCTTTTGACTTTTTTTGTTTTCACAATTAAAATCAGTGTTGAAAGGACGCAAATTATCCAAAAGAAGCCTTTCTGGACTGCATCGCCAAGTGGAACAAGTGTGTAAAACGAGGAGGGGTGTAATTTGAAGGACACAAGGACTACAGCTATATGTTGAATAAAAAATATTGGAAATTGTTGTGAGATAACTTAAATTTTTAAATATCAATACATTGGATGTGAAAGTTGAGTACCTAATTGCTTTCTAATGGTTCTAAAATTAAGTAATACATATCTTTGATGAAAAGGAAGAACTACATGACGTTGTTATTAAAAAATAAAAAACTTACATCACAACAAATAATTCTTGTACGGTAAAGAACAACAATTTTATTACAAACAAAATAGTCATCAAGAAGCCAAAAAAATATTGCGATTCGGTATATCGTTTGATTTTCAATAACGTGCGGTTAATAATAATATTGCGCAACAACTGAAATTTGAAACTATGGATTCTCGGGTGTTTTTCGCGTTGGTTTCTCTCCGTAATAATGTGATCTTCGAGCTTGGAACTAAAGTTACACACAAACCTCAACTTCCAAAGTAGAACGTCACATCATTATGGAAACAGATGCCGAAAGCTCATGCTGCAATGATGCTTATTTGAGACGTAATTGTGATCGTTATTAGTCAGGGTAAAATAATTTTACTAGGACGTAGAATTCGGGTTGCACGATCCACACTAATGAAAGTAAAATTTTACTCAAGTCAACGTTTCGATTTATCAATTGAGTCTTTTTCAAGACCGAAAATTGAAATTGTAATACGGAAATGGGTTACAATTTTGAGAGCAGAAATATTGAAATATTTAGGAAAGTTATGAAGTACAAAGGATAATTGTTGCTCTTCAATATGTTGTATAATCTTAACGCTTGGCGTAGCTCAGGATGGAGAATGTTTAAAATTCTGGTCTTGATTTCCAAAACCAAATTTAATTTATGTTGAAAAGGTGCACTTGAACTATAATTGAGATATGTGCCCGAATTGGTAGGTTTATCGTACCGGCATCAAGTTTCATATTATTGTCTCCTCTCCGAAGGATTAAAGTGCATAAGAAAGATATAGTTCTATTTCTCTTCATTTCGATGGTAAATTTAAGATATTTATTGAACGAATCAAACATTGATAACCTCGGTGTTAGTGTCTTCAGCGTACTTAATAAGTAAGTTCAGAACAATTTCACCGGAGACAATCGTGATCCCATAGGGGTGTCAAAAAATTTAAGGAAAAAATTGCCTTCAAAAGGGAAATAGGTTGTATTCAAAATTAAATTGATAAGATCAATCAACTTGATCTTGATCTATATATTCGTATTTCATGCAAATGAATCCTTGATAAAATTGAAATTTTTGCTATTACTGATTTAATGACATTATCAATAAACATTTGCAAATTTAAATTTAAGTTATTTAATTCTCAACTAACAAATACGAAAAACTTGCTTAATAATTCATAATAATTCATCGACATATTCGTGCGTATCTGCTGCGAAATCTCGGTTCAGTTAAAGTTGAACATTATGTGGCGCAGTGCCAGTTCGCTAAGCTCCGATATTCACATCTTGTTTGCACACGTTGGATATTATGCATGTAATGCCCCTATAAAAGGGATCGGCTTTGCGTGAACTTCAACTCGGTTGCAAATTGACGTTATGGTTTTCGTGCAGTTATCTTGGATCTAAGATACCATTCTCAAGAAATCTGCGATGAAATAGCAAATTGTTTCCAGTTAAACAATTTAAAATAGATATAGATAGACGTAGAATTTAGTTTTACAAATATTATTGTTCTCATTTCATGACAACATGCGAGCGTAAACATAAAAAATTCCATATATCAATGCATGGAAATTTCAGATTTCAAAATAAATACATTGGCACCTTTGCGAAACGTTTACAATATTTATTGCATCTTTTGTTTGTAACTTATCTTATAGTTTCTGTAGCTATCATAAAATAGTGAGTACCCGGCGGTTAAACTCAATAAAACCAATCGAATTAAAGTAATTTGTAATGTTCCTCGACCGCCAACTTTGAACAAAACGCTTATATTTCTGCCATTATCAAATTTCAGAGAAGTTCGTTTCATCCCATTCGACCCCAGATGATAAATTAAGAGCACATTTTCAAATTGGCTTGGGTCCAGTTGTGAAAATGTTTGAAGTCTCGTTTCACATTATTAATAGCTAAATCCAAATTTTATGAACCGGGATCACGGTACAAGCAAATTGGATGTACGGGCAATGCTAAGAGTAAGTGACATACGATATGACGCGAGGAGCTCAAAATGTTTCTTTGTGGCACTTCTTTTGAATATTTCATCGCACTATCCGTCTTTCACCCACACAGTACTAGATCTACCCATTTCAATAAACGACCCCTAATACCAATCTTCTTAAGTCTTTGTATCAAAATGTGATGATGTATTTTATCAAATTCCTTGGAGATAAATAAACATAACATGGCATAGCATCATTTGAAATTTTATTTACAATATCTGCAAATCTTTGAAGCAAATCTTTGGTACCTATATTACATTGAAAATTATATTGATGTTTATCTACGATTTTGAGTTTTACGTATAGTCTATTAAGGTGCGTTTCTACGATTTTATTAGTGCTTGATGGAAGAGGTGTTTATTATCATTCTCATAGAAACTACGAGGTACCTATCTGGGGAACTCGCTTTAGTTAAGTCCAATGGAGATTAACGTTTCTCTTGAAGACGAATTGATTAGATTCAAAATAGAGAGTTCCATGTAATAAGACAGTTCAACAAAATATTTCATCTTAATCCTTTCATTTCAGCTTACCCTTTGCAACTAACAATGCCTACAATGAAAGTAATCATGCCAACGCCAACTCTAGTAAGTACGAAGGTTGTTGTTGATGGACCCATTTTACGCATCATAATTCTATTAAAAACTATTCACCTGGATTTTAAATCCAGTATTTCGTTCATATTTTTCCACGTGACTTTCATTTTTCCTTTCGTGCTCTCAAAAATATTTTATAATATACTTATTTTAGCGTCAAGTTACCCGGCAAGCACGTTTTCCAAGATTTTTTTTTCATCATTTTATTAATTATTTTCCAAGTGGCCTTTTACGAGAACTAAGTTTCGAATGGTAAACCAATGGTTCATCTTCAGCATCGCCATATACGACTTAAAGCACAACAAGAAAGTTGCTATTATATCACAAATTTTGTTTTAATTGAGTAATATCGTTTTGTTGGCGTTGGTAATATTATGTTTCTATTGTTCTTTTATTTATCAACAATTAATATTTTATTAAGCAAACTTAGTAATTAGGAAAATTAATTGCTATTGCTGCAAACGTAACGAATTTTTTTGCTCAAGAGAGATTTAGTATTATTTTAACGAAAGTTGTTCACACTACAAAATACAAGATTTAAAATCACAGCCTCCATCAATTTTCATAAACATGAAGTTTGTTTCACAAAATATTTATTTATAACCTTTGAAGATATTATCTTCACTAGATAGCCAGTGGGATAGCACTGGTTATTTAAGGGAGAGAATAGCCTGAATAGACAATACGTGTTTCGATTTGTTAAATAATCATCCTATTTTAAATTTTTTACCAGAAACAAATATTTGGAAAATTATAAATATTATTATTTAATACGGATTTAATATTTTTGAATCATATTAATGTCTATTGATATTGATAAGAATTAGCGAGACCAAATTAAACGAAACCTACCCAAATCGATAGTTTTATGTGCATTTTGCCAGGATATAAATGTTATGGCGAAAATGCGCCAATTTTCTTAAAATAATTTAAGTTAGTAAATTGTTTGACGATAACTGGCCACATATTTTTGCAACCAAATTATATCTTGGCAAACTGAAATGAAAACAATGTGGACTGCTTTATGTCACGTTCCATTTCGATGATCAGATCAATAAATAATTTAATAATTTGTGAAAATGCTACAGTGTAACGAAACATATGTGACAGCAGCAATATATATTTTATGTATGTATACAGTGTGTCCCAAAAAGTTTTATACAAATGGAGAAAAAGTTTATATTACATTTCTCAAAAAAATATATTCTTGATAAAAAGCTCTGCATGACTTGTAGATCCATAATTAAGTACAAAATTTTTAAAAAACGTGGTTGGAATACAGGGAAAATCAAAATCATGATTTGGAGTGAGAGTAAAATTACGTTCAAACCGTACTGGAGAGCAAAATGTTCATTGAAATTGATATTAAGTAGCAAAAAAATATGGCCGAGTTGTGATTTTTTCAGTTAAAAATTATAAGATATTATTAATTAGATTATTTATTGAATAAAGGAATGAAACATGATAAACCATTGATAACCTCCTTAACAATTTATGAACAATGAATAATACGCAACTAATACATTTTTTTGAGAATACGTAAAATTACTTAAATACTACGGAACTTCAACGTATCCACCGTCCCTTTCTAAACTGGTGATTGTTCGTTCATTAAATTCTTTTATAACATTTCTAATCACATGTGGAGTTATAGCTTCACATGCTTCTCTAATGACTCTTTCAAGATGATCAACATCTTGAAATGGCCTCTGAAGGTATACCTTTTCTTTTAAGTAGCCCCACAAAAAAAAGTCTAGAGGGGTAATGTCCGGCGACCTTAGAGGCCAAAGAAACTCCATGTACTTCCCGATCACTTTACCATCAAAACTGTGGAGGGGAAAATCTTGAATGTTTCTGTTACAGTGGCATGGTGCTCCATCTTGTTGGTACCATATTTTTCCTCGTTCATTTAGTGGTAGTTTATCAAGAAAGTCAGACAACTGATTATTTAAAAATTGTAGGTATCTTTCTCCATTCATGTTATTTCGAAAAAAGAATGGACCAACAATTCTGTTGGGGTTGGGTTGGGTTGGTTTAAATTTATTTGACTTTAAAATTCGTGCAATTGTAGTCTTACTTACATTCAATAAATTGGATCTTTTTCGAAGTGAATATTTTGGATTTTCCAGGACCGATAGCATCACATCAGTTTCAATATTTTCATTTCGAACCCATGCCCGATATTTCCTTCTAAATTTATTTTCAACACTTCCAGAACTCTTGAATTTATTTATTACATATCTTACAGTAATGAAATGTACTATTTTATCGGGGTGTCGATTATTACAGATTTCTGCTGCTTCCCTACATGTTTTATAATTTTCTCCAACAATGAGAACAATTTCTATTTTATCTCCAATACTCAATTTTACAGGCATTTCTAATTATTGCAAACATACGCTGATCTAACATTTGACAATTGTTGACAGTTTTTACTTAGATATTCCTAAGCACTCTATCAAGAACGTGCGTAAAAAGGATGAGTAACTTGTGTCAGGCGCTTATTATGAACGGGATCTTACGACGTGTCGTACTGCGCATTACAATTGCTGACGTGTATATTGAAACATCTCTTATTTTTTATCTACGAGTGGGCATATTTTTTTGCTACTTAATAACAATTTCAATGAACATTTTGCTCTCCACTACGGTTTGAACGTAATTTTACTCTCACTCCAAATCATGATATTGATTTTCCCTGTATTCCAACCACGTTTTTTAACAATTTTGTACTTAATTATGGATCTACCAGTCATGCAGAGCTTTTCTCCAGAATATTTTTTTTGAGAAATGTAAGATAAACTTTTTCTCCATTTGTATAAAACTTTTTGGGACACACTGTATATGTATATAATTTTTATAGATTTTATTAACTAAGAATAAAATCTGTTAATAATTTATTCCGAAGAGTAATGTTTGTAATTTAACTTATAATATCAAATAATTATTTGAGTCATACTCCCCACAATAAATCAGAGACGTCAGATGGACGGGTACCAATACGTTTTAGGGAACATCGAAGTATATTGAAAAATAAAAATAAACAACAGATTTAAACAGCTAAATAATCGTATTATTTAAAAACTTCTATTCGAAGCACAATCTCGAAAACGATAAAATAATACGTAGTTAATAATTTCAATTCTAATATAATTGTCCATTGATCTAAGAATCTAGGCGAACAAATTAAACTGAATCAACACCAATCGATAATTTTGTACATGCACTTTGCCAATATGTTCGAAAATGCTGCCAGATTCCTTCAAATAAAATACTTAGATAATACCAGTTAATTTAGCAAATTTTTGTAATACATTTTATATCTTGGTAAAGTGCAATAAAAATCTATCGATTGGTGTATCTTACGTTTAAATTCGCAGCATAGTTCATGGGTAATAGACAATAAATTTATGTCCCACAGAAGTATTTCACCTTTAATTTATAAATAGTTAATTAAATGAATCCTATCAATTATAATTTATAATCAAATAATATATAAATAATTGAAACTGCAACAAACAAAGTAAAACAAAGTAAATTTGAAAAATATAATTTGATGCAAAGCAATTGAACAACATCTACATCTAACGTGAGTGAAAGAAAATAAAATTAAGCAGAAATTAAAAATTGATTAAATTAAATTAAATCAACGAGCAATATAAAACGGAATAAAAGGTAACGAAGACGATTTAAAAACCAGGAAAAAACACAGTGGCGATTTTAGTTTTATTAAAAAATGTATTGTGACGCAGAACTTTGGTTTGGAACAATGATTTCATTGTTTTTAAGTTCATAACACTTTAAAATGGATACTTTCTAATTATTCTATTAATTGTTATTAATCATAAATAATTGTAAGCAAAAATAAAATTTAAACCACATTTTTGTATCATTGTATTTCTTCGAGCTAAATTAACGTAGGCACAACTGGGTTAATTTATTTATTGACAGACTTGAAGATTTTTCGAAATAATTAATTTCAGTAACAATTTACAAACTGTGTCGTTAATGTTATAAATATTGGAAAAACTTTCAGTCTTCCATGGCTCAATTCTGCAGAAGCCAGTTAAGTAATGCATCAAAATTTACTATAGTTTCAGCACATGCAACTGTTTCAGGATTCCAGTTGAAGGAAGCTCCTTTATTTGGATTGAACACTAAAATAGCCACCACCAACTATAAGACGGTAGTGGTCGCAAATGAAAGCTCTGTAGATCGCTGGACCCAATGTGAAAATTAATGAAAATAAAATAAAGCATATTACAATTTGGGACGATATTAACTTGTTTTTTCTTTCTTTTCGGATGTTTTACATTGCAACAGTATTTAACAAGTACGTAATTACGATATTCTAACTCGAATAATTAAATGTAATTTAACAAATAGGGCTAGCGTCAGAAATTGCAGTCAATACCATATTTTATATAGGGTGTAATTGAAATAAAAAAGATTTACAATAACTATTCAATTTAGTTTAACGATGTTTTTTTCTTAAAAAAGTGGTTATTATATTATGGCGTATTATACATCCGACATTTTCTTTTGTTGCGTTCGTTGTTGGTACCATTGCTATGGCAACGAAGTATGTTTTTTAAATAGAACTGATACATTTTTATTAAAAATGTGAGATAATATGATGTATTCAGGTATATTTTCAAACTAGGTGTTCATTGATAGAAAATTGTTTTGCTGCAATGTTTGTGTTTAGTACACTTGTGTACGTTCCACGCTAAAAGATAATTTGCTTGATAAAAAATTTAAATAGAAAGGAAAATTAACCAGCTGGTTACAATTGGTGCATATAATTCGAGTCATTACTCGCATAAAGCGTGCAAATGAAGTAACAAATATTTGCAATAAATTGGTAATATGAAGTATTACAACAAATCTTAAAATAAATGTTTCTAGTAATTTTAGTTTTGTAAAAAAGACAGTATTTCCAAAAAGTTAAATGTTTTCAAAAATAGAAATAGAAAACATGTTGGAGCTATTTAATGATGAAACCAAACAACGTATAAACAGAATTGTCATAAATAGCACAAAGTGATTCTAATGCAGGGGTGCGTAAAATTCGATTACGCACGCAGCGAAATGCATCTTTCTTCTCTTACTTTGCATAATTTACTATTTTTGTGTAAGATTTTTTTATCTGAAATGTAATTTAAGTTAATAAATTATGTTTACAAGTATTTTAAATTAGAGAACTTCAGGAAACCTTATAAGGGTTTGACTGATTGGGAACTGGAAATTGCAGACTCTCAAATTAAGTTCTACTTCAAATATAATTAGAATAATATATTACGATAAACAGTGAAAAATGTACGAGAAATAAATTAAATAAAAGCAACGCCCATTCTGTAATACCCTGCATATGGAAATAATTCAATAATTTACTTATTCCTAAATAAATATTCACGAATGACTTAATTTTGACGGCAATTTTGACCAATCAAATTTGGAAATGTAGAATACAATTTTCGATGTTTTCATGTTTTTGGGAGTGTTTTATAAAAACGTTAATCCCGCGTTTCCAGTGATTACACGAACCCATAGATCTCCGGTTAAAGGAACACGGGGGGCGCATGACGAGCTAATTTAGACACTTTTATATGGTAATAAGGAATCCCACTTTAAATTTCGAGGGAGATCTCATCCCATTTCAACGTTTTATGCACATAATCTAGCAACGTCTCCGGGCGACTTTTAATTTTACGTTCCGCCGATGAAGCAAAACGACAAAGGATCTTGCAACGCATTCCTCAATTAAACATTTTCCACCGTCACGGTTTGAATCGTCTGAACGTTTTTGCTACGTACGAAATAAAACGAACCGAATGTACAAAATCGATAAAGGTCCCCCGCATTCTCACTGACGTGCGGTGTTCTGTCAGCGTGCGATTTCGGATGCAACCGGGGGATTTCCTGTTAAAATCCTGCCATCGGCGGGGTTAACTAGCACTTGCACAACACACACTCCGTTTGATTGAAATTAGATTTTGACAGGGCGGCCGTCAGCTCGCGATAACGAATCGGCGACTAGCCGTGCTACGACCGCGGGGCGACGTACGCGAGTCGTCCGTTAGATGGCGAAGCGTGTCGCGTAACCTGAATTCGCTGAACGATGCCGGTTTCAGTTTATGGAATTTGCAAACACGTCGCGCACCGCTGAATAATTGAATGTGAATACCAATTGTAGGTGATTAAGCGCATTTGTGTAGTAAAATGCATACAAGAAGAACTGTATCTATCGACGAATTGCCATAGTTACGAGGCCAACGAACTTAATGTGGCAATTACGCACTTTCATGTTGGCGCTATTGTGGGAAATATCGACAATTTATTTAAATGTCAACCTACCCCTTGTCATGAGTGAACTTTAATAAGATCATAAATGGGGTAAATTATTCTTGCGTGTCAATCAATTTGTCGTGTCAATGAATTCAACTGAATCTAAGATAAAGAATACGGATATTAATTTATAAAACATAGCCGACGTTTCGTTTGCTTATTGAGAATTTTTCATTAGAAAAATTATAAATTTTTTTTTTAAAAACTTAACTTTACGGCGTAGGATAAACATATTTATAATTTGGACACATCTTTGGACACTACATATTTATAATAAGTCATGTCTGTGTATTTCATTTTTCTGCAATAATTTGTTTCTATGTTTATGAACAATTGATATTCCTTGAATAGGGACAATGGTCTTTCCCCGATGTTCCACAAACAAATCATATTTTTTGTATCTTAAAAATTAGTTCATATTTTGCGCCGTTGATTATCTCCAAATATATATACCATATCTAAGACGTGGCTCAAACATCGAATTATAAACACATTTTGCAGTTTCTTTTTGTTTAACAGTAGTATGTATAGCACAACAGACCGATGAATTTTTTTAGTTATGCAATTAATGTGCTCTATCCATTTCAAGCCGTTGTCATATTTTCCAACATGGTACTAAAATTCAAATTATATTTATAAGTTAAAAACTAAGTCTTCCTTAAACTCAAATGTCGTTAATTGTAATATTCTGTACTTCCGTGACATTGTTGTGGTACCAGGTAAAAGACGTTTCATCTGCAAAGAGAGTAATTGAGTAATTTGAGTGCTTTATAAATAAAAGGAATAGTGTTGGTCACAGGATGAGGCCTTGGGGTACGCCTATATGCAAGTCGCCAATATCAAACACTACCGTCAACGTTGATACGAATTATCTGCGATCGCCTAGGTATGTCATTCGCATGACCCCGGATCCCATGCATATTCTTTATTACATATATGTTCGTACACTACTTTCAGGTGACTATAAACTGCATCCTAAGTTGGCTAATAACATCAATTATTCGTATTGCAACTAGTTTTTCGATTATTTTAGATAAAGTTGATAATATTGCAATTGGTCTAAAATTGGATGGGTGGTAATTGTCTCCTTCTTTATGAATAGAAGTTTTATAACTTATGTGTAAATGGTTTATATTTCTCAAGGGAATATCGTCAGCTCCAGTTGAGCTTTTGTTTTTTAAAAATTTAATCACTGACAAAATGTCTTTGGCATTAGTTGGCCTGATGAAAAAAGATTGAGAGTTTAATTTTTTAACATATTGGGAAGGGTCTACGTTGCATGATCGATGAGACTTTGCCCGGATTGTGTATCACACAGCCATTGTCAATTAGGTAAACTTTGCTTTTATCAAAATCTTTACACCTCATTTACTATTTTCCAAGTCGTCTTTGGTATATTTGAAGATCTAATAATTCTTTCTTGAAACACTGATTTTCTCCATCACCATCTTTAAAATTTTACTGTACGTTTTAAGGTATTCCTGGAACCATATTTCATCAACAAATTTCCTCATTTTGGATAATGCACGATTATTTCTTATTGACACCTTAATGCCCACCGTCAATCAATCTCACTTTTTTATGCTTAGTGGTTACAGGAAGTACTTTTTCTAAGGTAAATGACTGAAATTTGCTATGTACATCTAGTGTCTTACATACTTCCTAATCTACGCATTGCTCACTAAACTTTCAAAAGTTTTTAAATGTACGTCTTCTTAGTTTGGTTTCTTTGAGTTTAAACGCATTATTTCGCGAAGGAAAAACCAACTGACAACGTTTTCGCTGACAGGAAAGTCGCCCCTAAATTAGTACACTGATAGTCCGGTATTGTTTGGGTCGTTTTTGTTAGTCTAGTCGGGTTATTTACGTACATGTATATGTTGTAACTCGTTAATAATTTTTTTCGCAAGGTCTACATTAAAATTACCGGCGAAAACTAATTAATTGCGAGTGCTAAAGCGAGATAAGAGTAGTTCCAGATATTTTATGTATACTTCAAAACTTCCCTGTGGCGACACAAATTACGTAAACTTTATATTCTATGATACACCCACAGGAAAATTCAAAATCCACTTCTGAGATTAAATTATTATGTGAATTCATTTCACGATAATGTACGCCTTTCAAGCATAATATTGCAATACCTCCTATAAATGGAAGCTACCTAATAATTTGATAAAACACATGATTCTAACATTCTAAGCCAATGTTCGGTTACACACATGAATATGGGATATTCAAGATTTCCAAGGAGAGCAACAATTCGTCGATATTAAAACCCTATATGTTAATTAATAAAAATTACGTAATTATATTACCCGAAAAATCTGACATTTTTAGAGTTTCTGGAACAAGTGTTGGGGCTGTCACGTTCTCGCTTCCGACACAGAATCCATTTCTAGTCGATCCACCAGGTTGGCATCATAAAGCCTTCATCAGATTTTCCTATATTTTAATTATTCCCGAAGTTGCCCGCAATATATGGAAGTGGTGGGTAGTCACGTTCTCACTTCCGACACATAATCCAGTTCTAGTCGATCCACCCGGTTGGCATCTTAAAGCCTTCATCCGATCTTCCTATATTTTTAATTATTTCCGAAGTGGGCCGCAATGTATGGATATTATATTGTCCCAATTTATAAACATTTCATGATGCTCACTGAGTTTATTATAAATTTTGATATTTAATTCATGAATCAAATTATTTAAAACTTTCCGGCCACGCCAGTAAGGAACGCAGATTAGAATAACGTAAGCGATCGTCGCGACTGGCCTTATTTTATCAAATACGTCGTCCTTTAGACGACGTCCACTTAGGGCATGGTTTATTCTTCCCATTATTACCACGTAATCATTGAAGCTTAATATGTTTATTAACTTTTCACTGCACATGGTTTGCAAACTCCATACACATTAAATTTATTATATTTTGCGCCCGCACCTACAGCATCCGCGAGATCCCGAATATGACTCCTAAAATAATGTTTTACTGTCTATCAGACAAATAAATAAAGTCATGTTAAAGGATATAGAAATAAATAAGAAATACTATGCGAAAATATTAATAATGGGCACAATGGGTCCCGGACAAATTGTTTGTGTCGCGTTATGTATCGTCAGCCAGCTGATAATTCTTGACGTTTAAAAATATATTTGCAAGAAATAATTTATTTAGTTTATAGTTTTCATTGGCAATCGTTGAGCTTCGATGTAGAGACAGATAACAATGAAAAAAAATATTGATGTCACATACATTAAATGCAGTGGCCATTGACTGAAAAGTGCGTAAAATTATACACGTAGACCAAGACACGTGTTTCTATCTCGTTAGTGTCGGTGTCAGATCACACCCATTATATATAAATAAGCTTAACAATTCTATCTATTGCAAGCAACGTTTATTCTCTAACATTTTAACAGAATAAATGCTTAATGTGTTCAAATTTTACATTTTCTCGTTGAGTTTGAAATCATTTACATTGGATAATTAATTGGTACGAATTGCGTTTACAGAAAACCCTGACTGATGTTGCCAGAACAGGTATTTTTTAACGTAAATATTTATGGTGTGTATGTGCTGACGACATCTAACGATATAAAAACAGGATTGCACGTAGTATGTATCAGTCGTTTAATATTCGCTGCATTTAACGAATCTATTGCGAAACAACATTTGACTTTGACTGAATATTTATATTGTGTTTAATTACACAAATGATTCGATTGCGCGTATTTTTGCACGATTCACTATGTTACTTGTATTAAATTTTCATGGGCATTTCATTTGTTATACAGTATGTGAAAAATAGTATGGAACGATTTTATTTTATATTCTCAGTCTATTAAGACAATTGTATTTTAGTTTAATAAAACAAATAATTTCAATTTTTTTTAAATCGGGATTTTTATTTGTCGTCTCCGTTCCCGCTGTGCGGAATAATAAAATGTATGGAATTCGATTCTTCAAATTAAAATATATCATTCTGACTAGCTTCGTAATTGTTGGTACAGGTAACTAATATGCAGAATCAAGAAAACATTCACACTATTCCGTAGCAGCAGATAATTCCGAACGTAAATTTCAATTTATAAATTTCCTTAATTCAACACCAAGTCACAGCCACGGTGTTACTAAATGGAAAATCTAAGTCGTTATTTTCTACTACACCAACTAAGTTATCTTTAAGAAAACCCTGCAATACAAATTGCATAAAAGCAAGAAAGCACCAACTTGAAGTCATACAGCACAACAATTTATTTATTTTTGAGAACAGATAAACCGGTCAACTTTCACTAAAAACTTCATCATATTAATATACCACATGCTATTTTATTTTGCAATTTTTTATCGTCAGTATAGTATATTTTGCTTCCGCAATTAATATATGGTGATAACGCTTGCGTGTCGTTGTTTACAATCGTTGTACACTTGTCGTGCAGCCTAATTGTCTGAACTCATGTCCCTAATTAACCGAAACGCAAAACATAATTCCAGCTTTTATTGTAACGGTCGTAGCTGCAGTTTAGTTTAGTGACAGCGGCAAATTCAAATTACGCACCCAAGTAGTGCCAAAGGGTAATCTAACAGTGCAAATTACAAAGAATTTGAATAACCACGTTCCACAAATTACGAGTATTGGAAAGTTATAAATACTTCCAAATACCATTCAAATTGTGTGTCAACGTAGTACTTAAAATCCGTTTAACTTACATAAATCCCCAAGTCAAATTAACCTACATGAGTAAATACATCATGAATAATTATACCGCATTTATTTTAAGAATACCTCAGATAATCCTTACGACTATTTATAAAATCAAAATATAAGAAAAAAAAGATAAGAAGTTAAGAAGGAGTATTCAATGTTATTCTTGGCGTTATCTATTGGAATGACTAAACATCACCAAATAATAAATGAATTTTTTTTTAACTGCAATTATCCAAGCAGTATTTTATGTCAATGTCTGTTCTGTGTTACAGCAACGTATCGTTGAAATTGTGTTTTATTCTCAGTTAGTTACATTTTCTTTCATGTTTTTTGGTATACAACTTTTTACTTTATTATCATAAAGGGCATACAAATGTATGTTGGCAGTTAGCCACTGTTGCTCCTTGTTGCTGGTAGCATTAAATGTACCAAACTAGCTACGAGGAGTAGAAAGGGAAGGAACTAGAAGAATGGTAAGAGTGGGTTACTGGTTGTCTGAACAAATATTCATCAACATGTCAATCATTTTAATCGTCGTAAGTACGAAATCTGTATTGGACCTTTTTAATTCAAATATCTAAATCTTTGTATCTATGTAAGCCCCATGCTAGCAAATTGCGCAATTTGAATCAGCCACAAAAAGCTTTAGGTATGCAAATCTTAAATAACGTGCAAATACCAGCGTTGAATGTGCATTGAATTCTATAGTTAACAGGAATCTGTTTGAAAATACATATCTGAGGGATAAAGAGAAAGCCAATGACCCAACCAAGTATTAAGAGCGAAAAAAAATAACGGTGTAGTTTGTAAATGCAAATTCCATGTAATGGCTAGATATATACAAGATCTTTGCTAAGTATCAAGAAGTACGAACTAGAAAGGAACAACAACTATCATCGCGAAGTTTATTTGTTGGCAATGCTAGCAGTAAGAAATTTGCATTAGAGTTACCAGAACCGGATATAGCATTTATGTCATATTTGTACCCGACGAAGTTAACTTGGAATTGCAGCGAGGATTTGGAAATTAGCGTAATTGGAGGGTAACGACGTCGAAATCTTGAATTTCGTAACACGCGACCTGACTTCTAATGTGAATAGTGAGTGGCGCGATCTGGACGGGTCCAACATCCATAGTAAATACGACAATTTCAAAATTTGAGAAATAAATAATATATATATAATAAAAAATAAAATTCATATAGATTAAATTAATATAGGAAGAAAAAATCTTCAGAACTCAATCAAAACTATAAGAAAAGCAACCAAGTAGGATGAAAAGAACTAAAAACTTAAAATGTAAAAATAAATGGTACTAGGGACCAGGCAATCATAATTTTATTATCACTGTTTCTTATAAGGTTGGTGTCTAAAAAGGAACACAGGGATCAGTTTCTTCTTCAATTGTAAATTGAATGCCAATATGTATAGAATTGAAAATATATATAATATCATGAAAATACTTAAAGATAAAGGGAAATTCCAAGATCAATTTTGGCAAAACATTATCTAGTACAAAATCCATTTTAATTAGTGCAATTAGTGGACTCAGTGGTGATTCCATAGGGGTTCCGAAAATTCGATTATAAAATTAATCTTGAAAGGAAAAGTAACAATTATCAAATATAACTTTAATTAAAGCAACGAAAGAAGATAAATTGAAACCACAAAAGTCACTTATAGGTGACCATCTATCTTCAATTATACTAACAAGAAAGTTTTAAAGCATATTAGTAACTAAAGAAATTACATGTAATGAAATTAAATCAAAAGGAGTGTCGATTCATTTATATGATCGACACGTTCTCACATTTTACATTTTTGATGGGAATTTGTCAAGATATTGGACAACACTTTGGTTGTCTGACTGCAATCATAATGAGAAAATGGACAACAACAAACAGCAAACTTGCGAGGAAAATAAATAGCATTTTTTAACGTTAAAAATGGCTCGAAAAATTTACTTTGACTTCTTGGTGGTGCTACAGAAAGATCCAGAAATCAGATTAATGATTTTAATATAAGCTACTAAAATACCTAATTTTGAATTCAAAATCACAGTTAATGAAATTGTATTTTTTCAAACCCTAATTAATGTTTTAAGAAAACAACTAAAGTTTTTACTTCCAAATTATATTTTTTGGGAATTTTCTAATAGGTTAGCTATCATATACAATAAACTATTTAAATAGATAAAAACTGCAAATATAAATAAATTAAACAAATTAATTTTAAATAATATTGAAGCTAAGTTATTTCGTTATAATGATGTTTCAAACATATTAATTCCTGACAGAATTAAAAATTTCTGATCAATAGCAATTTAGTTTACATGTAACGCCTAAAACAAGTAATATTAGTAAATTTGTAATATTAGTAAACTTTTGGCTGAAGTTGAAATCTTACTTGAGGTATTTCCAAATAGTGCCAAAGGCATATACAGAGCTGCCTTAACTAATATTATTAGTAATTATGTCCACTCCCAGAGTCTTGGATAATGTTGATTTTCATAATTTATTTATGGAATGTAATAATTTTCTTAAGCAGAACGAAAATTTATTAATTCTTAATGTTCATATAGGAAATGTTACTGTCGCAATGAATAAGGGTCATTGATAGAGATCCAACTTTTACCACACAATTTTTTTAAGTATTTTTTGCAATTGTTATACGTATATAATTTGTCAGATGTGTCATTATTATTTTTAGTTGTTCCTGCAGAAGCAATAAGTAATATTCTGAAATATTGATCTTTGTCACCGCACGTGAACAAAAGTCCACAATGTTCACCACACTGCCATACATCGAGAACGAGCTCAACTGACTTCCATTCAATAAAGGACTCGATAACCAACTCGTCATTCTATATTATCCTTGAATGGCAGAGACTTAACAACGCTTACTCGCCGTCAATAAACTTTCTATAAAAATGATTCCATAAAATCATATTAAATTTGCTATATGTTTTACAACAATTATAAATTCGGAACTAATTGTGTTATATTAAGGCTACACTTTTTAATCGGTGCCAGAAGGATACATACATGGTATAAATATATTGTCTCAAAATAAATTAATTTCACCGAAGAAAGACAGAAAAATAGCTGAGAGAAGCAAATGTGGGCGATCGGCCGAAACGATTCGATCTTCGTCATCGAAAACATTAGTAACAGGAAAAGGACGACTCTACGACGTTCTACCTACACAACAACACCAATAGATCCTCACTGTCAGCTTGAAAACAAAACAATTCAAGACGTCAAATCAACTACCCGGAAAATATATTGAAGCAATAAACAAATTTGCGACCCTCGACCAAACTACAAACAACAACAAACACAAGTTAAAATCTGTCGAACGTGCGGATAAATCTAGAATTCAAAAACTAGTAAAATAACCATCAAAACTCTAATGCGAAATAAAAAAAAACAAAGCAGCTATAACTGGATAACAAATATTGTTTTACGAATCTATATTTATTTCACACCAATGAAAAATTAAAAATAGGGCATGAGCTGCATCCATTAGGTAAAAATTAATATTTCCGGTTCATGACTTTGATCGACGTTCCTGGTTCTGTTTATATTAAAAAAATGATTAAATTTAGAACCACAAACAATGAAGCTTTTATGCTCGGTGAAAAATGTTATGTAAAAATGAAATTCTATCAACACAGTAAAAAGTACAAACAATATTTCGCGATAGAACTTGGTTAAGGGTGTATAGTGTCATTTAAATTATCCACTAGCCAGCAGAGGTTTTAAAAATTCTCCGACCAATTTTCATGGCCTTATGTTAACCCGCTATCGTTTTCCACAGTTTTTCACTACTAGGCTTCTTGGCTTGGGTAACTTTCCTAAATTAAGTCGCTATTATGTTTCACAAAAACTCTTGGGAATCCTGCACGATAAACAATTAAATTTACTTATTAGTGGCTGTCATGAGAAATTATGATATTTTTATTAATATTCAATCGCGTCGGTTTATTCATGGCCATAACAGAAATAAGTTGTTTTGATTCCGGCGAAGATCGATAAACTAAACCATGTTTACACTATCAACAAATTACATAAAATCTCCGATTGAATTTTCAGCCGGGATTAAATATTTACGAAATACTTAAATTTGCATCGTTACGAAAAACGAAAAATAACTGAGTTATTTCGGTTGTCGTAAATTACCTAAGATTAGACATTAGCAATTTCATGTTCCCACTTAATTTTTATGAACGTTAAAACATCCCTTTATGCCTGTGTTAATGTTTCTTCGTATTGAAAATAAATGCATACAAATAAGGAGAAGCGTGTCTTAGAAGGGGAGAGTAAAGTTGCAAAGTGCGTTCATAAAATTACAAAAACGAAATTGAAACAACAAACTGATATTCAACAAATGAGGAAGTAAGAACATAAGTAAATACTATAAGAAAAGCAAACCTACATACATATGTCCAAGAGATAAAAAGTAAATTTGAATTGAATAGCATAGACTAGAATATCAACTAAAATGTACAATAGTGTTAAATAAAAATATAGAAATTAAGCAAAAAATTCTGGAAGAAAGTCAGCCCAAGTGTTTGAACTAGTGGCATAATGTAATAAGAGATGTAAGAGTTGCGGCCTGGAACGCTGATACCAACTAATACCACTCTAATACCAACAACTAACACTTTAAAAATATTTTAATACTTCAACAAGTAAAGGGAAAATTGTTCGCGAAATGTTTATTTACTCCTGGATGTTAATTCACGTGAATATTTTTCATGCTTTAATATTCTCTCCGCCGTCATCGAAATTTTAAACAGCCTTCTGGCGGAATGATTAAATCCAGCCCCCACAATGACGCTCTTATTGGGCGTTATAAATTCCATTCAATGAAAGCAGTCGATAACTGTGTATCGTTTAATGCAAAATACTGCGTTTATAACTCGCCGCACGACGCTATCGGGCAGCTCGATGTATAAATCTTTCATTTTCACGAATACACGAGCTCAACACAATTAATTTCTCTGACAACGGCACATCATAAACGGATATTTATAGCGCTTTTCATTTCTTTTTTAATATGATCGGGAAATTGAACAGATTGGACGTGCGGTTAGTGTATACGTAATATTTCAGATAATTTCTTTATTGGTCGATAGTGGGTCGTGATAGTGTGTAATTAGTTTTCGAAATAACTTCTGCCATAAACAAGAAATGAGAATATGGTAAATAGTAATGTGTGGAAACACACCGTGGAATTTACTGAAACAAATCACGTTTGGTGGTGTCACAGGACGATCCTATTTTTTTATTTCAAGCAAAATTATAATTTATAATTAAAATGTCACTTCTTTAATTCATCAAAGAGAAATCGATGTAATTTTATTCATAGTTTTTCTTTAAGAATCAAGTTTTTAAAAATAATTTACCATATTTCAATGGGCAACTGGTGCCTTTTAACGCGTGCATGTTAACTTCTATATTCTCTTAATTACTTCATGTTATTAATTTCAAACAAATCCCTTAAAATCTTAAAAATAAAATTCTGGATATGCAATAACTTACATTGATCATTGGAAACTATAAGAGAAAGAAAACACGCATATAGATTCGGCGACTTTTGGACTGTTTAGGCACTTACCTGCTTGTACATCTCTTTGACGATTTGGTCCCTGTCGACAGAACTCTTACGCCTGGCGATTCTTTCTAGGGATCCCTGTGTGGAAACGCCATCGAGGGTTGAACTCTCGCGTATCTGAGGCGGGGACGGTGGCGGGGGCATATCTTCTTCTACATATCTGGACTTCTGTGGAAGAGAGATGCATCGTTTCAATTAGATATCGGCTAACGCTGGCAACTAAATTGTCACGAAACGGTGTAAGCGTTTCGATTAATGCCATACAATGGTTCGGGTTGATGAAAGCCAACTTCCTGATTATATGTAGTACAATGTATGTGAACGATAAACGCCGGCGGCGATTGTTTTCAAGTTTGTGAATGCGTGCTAGTCAAGTACGGCGGTGAAACCGAGATGAACTGGTGCATTGTTAATGGAACAATGTGAACGATACGATTCTACTGTCTATATAGGTGGAAAAATTGTTGGATCGGTTGTTAAGTGCTTTATGAATGGAGTTAAAGGAAATTCAAGGGAATTGTGCCTGGTGCGATTTTTTTATTTGACAGGTGCTCTTATTTTGCCTGATTAAAAAGACGAAGCAACAATATTAATAGCCGTTTTGACTCTATTGGCATAACGACACATAATTAATTTTATCCGACTATCTGATAGACAATAACATTCACCGAAAGTATGTTACCCAAAATAATCAAATATTTTATTTAATTCAAAATTAAAATAAAAGTAAACTAGAACCCCAAAAAAAAACACCAAATACGGAGTCACTTTTAACGAAAAGTTTAAAAATCTTACCGAAGTTCAATTCAATGATAACGACTTAGACTTACTGTCTAAAGAATTCAAATTTAACATGAAACCAAATATCAATAATAAACATTTAGAAAATCTAGGCATTAAAACAGAAATTTCTTTGACTAACTCTTACAATGAATTTGGGGAACAAATGTTAGTTAAAAAATACCTCAGTTAATACAAAAATAACGCAGGCAAATAATATACACTTTCAATAACTGTAAAATCCATTAAACAGAAAGCGGAACAAAATAACTTGGTCTTTACTAAAGCTGAAAATGGAACTCCAGTAATAGCAATTAGGGAGGTTGATTACAATAATAAAATCTTATTTCATAACTAATAACTCGTTCTGAAAACTTAATCACAATCCCATCAGGTCCTTCCATAAAGAATTAAAATAGGGAGTTAATAATATACAGGCACTGTTTAACGGTAAAATTAAAGTACAAATGATTCCCATGAGTCATCAAGCTCCTAAATTATACGGCTCAATTAAACTACATAAAACAAGTTGTAGAAGTTCAGCATTCAAATCTCGCGAGATCGAGTTTAAATAAAATAACTCGCAGGTAACAATTCCTCCTAATTGCAAACTCGTTTCATTTGATGTTGCAAATTTGTCAGCACCACCCATAATATGATTAATCTCATAACCTCGCCAGAAATGTTAAATTCTTTAAAGGTATGTTTATAGCAAAATCATTATTAACTTGGCCATGAGTTTGACGAACAACCCGAAGGATTAGCGATGGGAAATCCCCTCAAGTCCGTGACTTGACGAATTTTCATGAATAAAATTGAAGTGGATATGTAGAAACACACGTTATTCAAATACTGTCTATACTGAGTTAGATATGTAGACGATATCTTAGTTTGTTTTAAAATGACAGCTAGACAGTTACAAGCATTTCATAATTATATTAATTCCATCCACCCAAAAATTAAATTTATTCTAGAAAATGAAATGAATCATTCAATAAATTCCATAGACCTCAAAATTAATCCTAGCAATGAATAGCATGAGTTTAGTATTTTTCACAAACCTACATACACAGACACCACAATAAACGTTAAATCATTCCACCCGATTAATCACAAATTAGCAGCCTTAACTCAATGGTTTAATAGACTGATTAACATCCCCATGTCTATCATTAATTTTGATATTGAACTTAACTACATTTATAAAATAGCTTACAATAATGGTTACTGTACAGTTATAATACACAATATTTTAGCAAAAAAAAAAAACGCAAACGTAAAACACTAATATACTCTAGGGACAAAGAAAACACCACGATAATATTTTCCTGCCTAACTTGCATCAATATATATTCAATAAAATAGAAAAAACTGCGCCAGAAAATAGCTTTTGGAACAAATTAATCATTAGGGAAATTGTTTTTTTATACATATTTGTAATACGGCCGAAAGCCGCCTTGTCCACACACGTGGCTCTAATTTATTTATTTATTTAATTTCAAAAACCAAAATACAAGTAAACTTAGTACAACATATTAACAAAATACGAAGGGAACAAGCGAGTTTCGTTCTCCTTCGTCTCCTCCTGCCGCTCCTTTCTTTTTTTCTCTTCTTCCTCTTGTTCCATTTCTCTGCTTCCGTGCGTCTTCTCCTATATTTCTTCCCCAATCTTGTCCTTTGTTCTTTTAGTTTTATTTCATTGCATTCGCCTACCCTCCCATTCATCCCAGCCTTCTCCGCAGAAATTACTCTTCCTGTATTTCCCTTCCATCAAGTACTTATGGGCTAATATTTTTCTTCTTCTCCCTCCCCTTAAGTATCTTCGTATTCTCCCCTCGACTTTTATTTTATTTTTATTATATTTTGTTATAAATATTTTAAATATTTTTGTTTTGGTATACTTGTATCGCGTCACGTCTTCTCCTTTTTGAATCTTCAGTTGATAATCCTGCATTTTCAAACATTTTTACTCTACATTTTTCCTATTTTTATAGATCTCTCCCCTTGCTCCCAATTTTCTTTAGCTCCTCCCATACCTTCTTAACTAGGCCCTGTTCTGTCATCGCCTATCGTGGTCTATTGTCCTGTATCCTTCCTCCGTTCTCGTCGCCTTGCTGCACGCGTGTATCATGTGTTTTTCTCCAATTTTATTTCCTGTCATTACATATTCTCATTTTTATTTTCCTCGTGTTAAGCTCCAACCCTCTTATGTCCGTGAATCCTTCTCCTTCGCCATTTCTTTTAACCGCTTCTCCGTCTCCGCCAATAATATTATGTCATACGCGAATGTCAACGACAATATCTTTGCCGTTTCTAATTTAAATGCGCCACCGCGTTTCTTTTCCAATTTCGATATGCATCCCTCTCCTGGTCCTAAATCTTTCTGAGTTATCATTACCCCCACTCACCCTGCAACATGTTTCCTCATATATGTCCTTATCCTCTTCTATATGCCCACCCTTGTCGTTATCTTCATCATTAGCTTTCTGTCCACCTCGTTTGTTCATTAGTTGCTATCAGGTGGTATTCCTGCCTCCCAACTTCATTCTTGTACATTTCGCATCTCAATTTCTTTCTATTTGGCTTACCTTACCCTTGTATGTGGAAGGCTTAATGGAACCATCGTAGCAATACTTCACTTCACGTCCAAAGCAGGAAACATATAAACCATTCTGCGATAATTTCTATTACACTTTGTGCAATTAATAATCCTTCATTAAACTCCAACAGAATTGTTATTACACCAATATTTAAATTTCCTTGAGAACGGCGAAATTATTTTATTTGCGTGAATTGACAATATTTTACACAGCAACACCATTAATTCTCAGTTACTTCCGCGTAAGCGTTTCTTTGAGCGTAAAAGAAGTGAAATGGTTTTTTATATTTTTCAGTTACTTGATTGCCTGTCAGCCTTTCTTTGAGCGTAAAAGAAGTCAAATTGTTTTTTATCCTTTTCAGTAACTTTGCCTGGTAGCTTTTCCTGTCCGTTAACTTTCACTTATTTACACGCCCGCTAGTAAAGAAAACCGTCGTAGCGAGTGGCGGAAAATATTTACGTAATAAATACGCCGCTAATTAAAGTACAGTACTTCCTATTTCTATCACAGCAAGTCCGACGATCCAGCACGAAAAGAAAGAATCCCGTAGCAAAAGCGGAGTACCGATTTAATAAAAATCGCCAGTCGAACGATCTCAAAAAAGTTTGCACTGAGATTTGGTACACACGCTCGGAAAATTGTGTAAAACTTGGCCGATTTTAATGAAACTTTCTCGATGTACTTCAATTAGGTTTATCTCTTGACTGTACGGATTTTAGCTCGTTTGATGCGCTCTGTCACTCGAAATTTAGAAACAAGCGGAGCCGATGAAACTCACGTCTTTATCGTATGACACTATACACAATAATTGAATAATTGTTGATTAGAGTAATTAACAATAATTTGGATCTTTATTCATATGGGAAATACCTGAAATAATTTTCCAACCTAACACATTAATAAATGTTTTTCCAATTCCTATTAATAAAATGCTCACTTTGTATGTTATTAAAACAACAGATTAATCATAAGGATGGATAAAATGTTTACCGCCACACTTTATTCACATTACTATTATATGAATAAAATTGGAAAAAATATTTTATGATACACGTGAATAAACGAATTTTATCCACTCAAAAACATTATCAAATTGCGCATCGTGCGCTAAACTATTTCTTCGTGGATAAAATTCGATTATATTTACTTATACTATACCATAAATAGCTATAACTTTTTCTACTGCTAACAAATTATTAACTCATTAATATGCAATTTTCATAAATCATATGAATCATTATTTACATGTGTTTGTTAATAATTCATTACTCAATTCGTAACTAATCATAAAGTTCATTTAGTATTCAAGTATATGTAAATTCTCTTCAGTAATGTTCGTCATTACTTATTGAATAAATATATATTATTTGTTGCGGATTAATTCGAAGTGAATTAAAATTTACCCAAATTCTTGTGGGGATACAAAAATTGTTGAAATTTTGATCCCTTATAGCAAAACTGTAAAACGGACTTTCATATTACAATAAATAAGAAAAAAGTACCACATCTTCAGCAATAATATTTTCTATGATTGATTTACAATAAGGGGGGATCCAGCTTTAGAAGGCTCAAAAAAATATTCCTCAAATCTATGCCTAATATATCTAAGAATATGTATAAAAAGTTATAGCGGCTAATTCGCAATATTTTGAAAGATACAGCACTAAACACAGTGAGGTGTCGAGCAAAAAATATACGAACGCACGAACGCTCGGACAAACGAACCGCGCGCCCCTTCCCGCAGTCACATAACACCGAACTATGTACTGAAAAAAGTTCAATCGGTCGTTCGAAACAATAATATTTTGAATTAGTAAGAGCTATAGTAGGATTATAACGAGATATTCCGTAAGTAATCGAAAATTAATATTTTCCTGATCGTAAACTTTAGAACACGTTTTCTCGAGTTTTCGTTTTTACGATTTTTCTAAACTGGTGGGCGTGATTGCGAGAAAACTAGACAAGCAATCAAAACGATACAAAACTTTTGTTGGCTTCAGTAGCATTCTATTCGACTTGAACTAAAAAGATTAATGAAAAAAAAATTCTAAACAACTTTTTTAGCAAGTTGAAATGATTTTCTCTTCCTGCAAAGAGCACATTTATTTTCAAACCTGAGAAAATTCTTGAATTTCAAGATTTTGGGTTTTTTTAGTTCACCTAGAAGAAAATATATGAGAATTACAATTTTCTGTGGCTTTTTTTTGTTTCAGACAAAAATTACGGGCTACATCTTTCCCACCGATTGTAAATTGCAATTGAAAGGTGTTGCACAAATGTGCATAAAAATCGGTTCCGTTTACATATTTTTCTCTCGACATACTTTTTTTTAATGCTCAAATATGCAATAAAATGCTCTAAAAATTTCACTAAACTTGCTCATTTTTTTTGTCCTAAAAAAAAAATCCCCCAAAAATGCTATTTTAAGGCCTCTAAAGCAGGATCCCCCTTAAGTGTTGGTGTCAATCGCTGTGATGTGGCTATATTTAGATTCGCGTTGAGTTGCCTATTTCTATTAATTTATTTCCATTTTCCCTACTTTTAACCTTCGTTCACTGATTACTATTACAACCAGGTTGATTCTGTAAACAAAACAGGGTTTTCGCCTTTTCACGATTGTTTCGTACGTATTATGACATCGTCGATAAGACACACTTTTATCAACTCACCAATGCAAGCTATTTTAACTACAGTAGTCGTTCCACATGATAACACGAGAAGAATACAGAAGTTATCTTTAAAATGAACCTGACAAATTAAATTGAAGGAAACCTGTACTAGAACTACTAAGCTAACACTTTTCACTTTTTTCAGCTTTCTACTGAAAATGGCAAGTTAGTTGCCGAAATATGAATATAAATTTGTTAAAAATAAGTGTGGTGGGGTTTTGTTAAATTTATAAAAGTTTTTAAAATGAAGGTGCATTAGAAATGAATTTTGTTATCATTTCATAAATATAAATAAATTACTGCAGTGATACATTGCAATGCCGTTAATTTTTAACTTAGCTTTTCTTGCGGAGGATTTTATAATAAGAGCAAAAAAGATAGTCCTGGAATCCGAGCCTAGTTAGAAATCCTAACTGCTAGCCTTATTGCTAGTCAAGGACGTGGCCAGGCATACTTATTATTTTTGATGAATGTGTATATTTTAACATTTCTGCATGCTTTTGATTATAGTTTTAGTTTTTTTCATAAGTTTTCAAATTGTTATATTTCCGAATATTTTATATTTCTAGGTTTTTAAATTGCTCCTGCTGTAACTACTCTACTATGGTAATCGATCTTTTGGATATTTTAAGTTTTACTATTATTATATGTCGTGTGTATTGTGTGTGTTTTATGTGTCTTGTTCTAAATGCCACATTATTCAAAATATATGAAAGTTTAAGCTCAAGAATTATATATTCCTGGTTTTACAAGCAAGGTCATAACTGGAAATGACGGTTTATTCCTGTTCCTTGATGTGTATCGCGAGAGAGGTGCGAGTTATCGAAAATGTGGCTCTTATAAATGTCAAAGTTATTTTAAAGAACTTTCGTTGGAAAATGTACAGAACTAATAGAACAATAAAGTAAAGATTGTGTCATTCCATATGCCGGTTATTGAAATCAAAAGCTCATTCCTATTATGTGGTCTTACTTGCTTATCTTGTTTTTTTGTCTAAATGCCCCACATATACTCAATGGGGTTGAGATCTATCCTAAGACTCGACCAATCAAGAACATTTATATCATCGTTTCCAGCAGAGTGAATGGAACAGTTATCTTGCTGCAATTCTCCCCTAAGACATACCAGTTTCTAGAAGTGTAACAATTCTTGCTTTATTGTAATACGAGGGGACCCTTCTTCAAATAATTTTTGTATACATTTATTTTTGACGTTTTGATAATATTCACCGTAATCAACCAAGGAAAATTTCTAATTTCTGACCATTTCTGACATTTGCTGGAAGATCACTTTTGAAATTACATGTAGTACCAAACGGTGCTATAAACACCGTTCGCGTTGTTATTTATTTTATTAATGTTGGACACATTATTCCACGTGAGATAATTTTGTGACTGACATTGACATTGTTTTTCTGCACCTATTTAAATTCTGAAAACATTTACGCAATTATCATAACATAAAAATAACAAAAAAAAATCAAAATAACATAATATACATATATGGGTATTGCATCACCACTGAACAGAGAAAAAACTATTGTAATTTTGCTGTTAAGTATTACTTGACTTTGTTGTTAAAATAAAGCATATACAAATTTAAAAGAGAGAAAACATCAATAAACTGTGCAAAATATTTTTTAGATCACACAAAAAAATGTTGAAGGATAAAATCTAGGAATTTATTGATCACAATGCAAACTTCAAACAAATAAGCAGGTTTGGATAACTGCGATATTCCGATCAATCACAATCAATTCAACTTACAACTTACACTAAAATGCAATTTTAATACCTGGTATGATTTACATGTTTCTATTCCATTAGGTTCAGAAAAATGCAAAGAAAGTATTACTGGAAACGGTGCACATTTTGCTTAATGATTCATGATATTGTTTTCTGTTTATCGAATTATGTAACTTATGTTACGCATGCTGTGAAAATAAATAACAAAATTTCCGTTACTTGTTCTCGACATTTTATTTAAGGCTAGTCAATGCCTACTCATTTATTTTCTTATATTTGTATGCGTGATAATACTTTGAAAATATATAGATCGATTTTATTATCGACCTCATAGAACTTTGTTTTAATTGACTATGATCTGGCATAGCTACGACTTTTCTTGAATACTTAATCTACGTGTAAGTGTCGCAAGAACATCTCGACATCCTTATGAATTAAATTAGGTTTTGTTTCGTGGACTTGGGTTCACATTCGTAGGTTAACAAGAAAATATGAAACATCACTTAATTAATAATTGCAAACAAATAAAATTATTCCAGTAGGGCATTGGAAAATTTACTGCTGAATATTCGTCAAAAAAAAAATTAGGAGTATATATCTAGCGATGAAATATTCCAGCAAATAAAAAGACTTTAATTACTTTTTGGCTAAGCGCGATAATAAAAAATAATTGCCAACGGGCAGTTTAGGTCGATCATGGACAATTGAATATTCAAAAGATAATTAGATAATTTAAGAATAAAAACGACCGAAAACAATGCCAACTTGAATTAGGTTGATCTACGGATTCGAAGAATGCGGATGAGACTTATGGAAAATAAAACGATTACTTCTGGGATAATTAATTACATCGACAAAAAATTATAATTAGAACTTTTAAGTAATTTTAATTAATATAATCCAGCTAAATGTTAGACCTTTAGTAATAATTAAAGCACAATCACGCCGAAGGGAAAATAATTATTGAGGCGTCATCCTCAATGGATTATACAGATGATTACGACAATTTGTCAGGCTTTTAAGGATTCAAACATAATTTTCGATTATTAAATGGTATGATTAATTCTTGTATAGAAATATAACTAAGCAAATAAATATTAATTTCAAGCAGTGATTCAAAACGTAACGCATTAACGTTATAATTGAAATTTTATGATATCATTAATTTACACACTTTTATATTAAAAGAGTAGTTTCTCTTATAAATTGAAATTCAAATATTATGTTTGGTTTCATTTATCTGACGATATCACATTGTCCTGTCGTATTATTGAAGAACATGTTGATTTCGTTGGCGTATAGTATTTTTCTCTAAAGAGCATGCTATTTATCGTCTGTAATATAAAATCGTATTTCTTAGAGAAGTTTTCGGAGAAACTGTTGCATTATGCACCAACGCACGTGTATTGCAGATAAACGCTAACGCTAAATGCCTGAAGCCTGAAAACATCAAAAAATGGTTATTGAAATATGTTGGACTTATATAAAAGGAAATGAATTTTATAATCGCAATAACTTGATAAAGGGCACATTGATCAATATATCGTTTAAGTAAGTATTTAATTACATCCAATTACTAAACGTCCATGTTATTAGATTAAGGTATTATGTATGATGTAGGTTCCATAAGTAAGTGGGATTAACAACTTTATTTAATCGCAACAATATTTCCTTTGTTAAAGACATCTTACACTTACGTTTGCAAATAACCGTATTGTAACCAGTCCATTGTCACTAGAATATTTATTGGAAGCTCCTGCGTGCATTTTTGCACACATTTAAAATTATCAGCGAATGGGTGTATCTTGCAATATTATTTCGTTAATTATTCTTGAAGAAGATGACTTTTTAAAGAAATACAGATATTGTTGATTGGTTCTGGAGTTACTTGTTGAAACTTCATTTTATAAGACTCAAACACCAAAAGTTTCAATTTTTTTTTTATTTATGACACTACATTGCATATTTTGTATTTCGTCACCTGATGAGCAGTGTTGGCGAAACATATGTAGTGTCGTTAATAAAAAAAATTGAAACTTACAACATTTGGTGTTTGAGTCTTATAAAATGAAGACTGAATCAATTATAGTTATAATCCTTACGAATGTTAACAATTGTTTGTTAATTTAATTTATTTTTGTTGATACAAATAAAGACATTTTTATTATTATTATTATTATTATCAACAAGTTATATCAAGCCAGTGATGGTGAACAGGAGAAACTATTCTTCAAATTACGACTAAAATACAAAATCAACGAACAGAATATATGGTTTTTACACAAGTGCATTGAAGAAAAATTGGTACCGAAACACACACAACTTAAAACCAACCACAAGAGTGTAGCAGCCACAAAAGCAGTAAAAATTAGACAAGAAACCTTACTAAAAGAAGAACGGAAGAACCTCTACAGCATCAGTCTCTCAATACACCTTAAGGTATTACATTCACAGTTAACTTATAAACCTAATAACATCGCGGTCGACTTATTGTACGAAACCATCCATGAGAGAATCAACCTCATAATACATAAAAAATATCTAATCGAAAGGAGCAAAATTACTAAACCCATTGCTAACAAAACACAAAAATCCAGTAAAAATTTCACGAATAACGGTAACCAACTATCGCTTCAAAAATCTCACCAAAGAAGAATTCACTCCTACAGAAACTAACTTACTTTCGAAAGGGGTAAAATTTAATTTAAAACCTAATGTAGATAAAAAATAGCTGGAAAACTTAGGCGTGGAAGCTGATTTAGCCATAAGCAAACTTAAACTCAATGCTAATTATAAAAAAATACCAAGCTAAAAACTTATTAGAAACTCACATAATCAAGCCCAACCCGAGCAAGGACGAGAAAACACTTAAAACAATTAAACAAAAATTAAGGATAACAAAATTACAAAATTACTTTTACCAAAAGCTGATAAATGCAACACTGTAATAGCAATACCAGAGGTAGAATACGTACAAATAGTGTTCAAGATTTGCTTCATGATAATGCTTTTGCCCAAATTAAGTCAGACCCAACCGCCCTGTAGTATCATATATGAAAGCCCTTTGTAAAAACCTTTCCAAACACTTAACAAAAGTTATACTTGATCATACTCAATTTAAACCGAAATTCACCATAAAAAAATCTCAGGAATTAACCAACAAAATCTCTAATTTAATAATACCCAGAAATAGTAAGCTCATGTCGTTTGACGTCGCTAATTTCTTCCCTAATGAGATTATAGAATTAATCAAATTAAAACTTGAAAATAATAACGCCAACCCGGTCATAAAATCAGAAATTGCATACTACTAACAAACGAAGGAATTGGCAATGGGAAATCCCTTAAGCCCAATACTGGCCGAAATATTTATGGACAACCTCGAAAATACCATTATGAAACACCCATTGTTTAAATATTGCGTGTACTGGGTTAGATATGTAGATGACAACCTAATTTGTTTCACAGGCACTGACAGACAAGCCAATCGCTACATAAATACATTATGACTGACATCAAATTCACGATAGAAATTGAAATAAAAAATCTATCAATTTCCTGGACCTTAGCATATCACACAAAAACACATACACCGACACTACTATACATGCTAGTTCTTGCCATCCTATAACTCATAAATTAGCGGCTTACCATTCATTGATTCATAGACTTATTAATACCCCTATGAGTAGAAAACATTTTGAAGTAGAAAAGAACAGAATTATTACTACAGCGTTAAATAATGGTTATTCTATAAACATGGTGAGGGGTATTCTTATGCAACATCAAAAGTCAAAAATACTTTCCTCCATTTACCATAGATTTAAAAAAACACCTATTAACTGCAGCACCATTACCTATGTAGGCAAAAGCTCCGAAAAGATAGGTACGATAATTAAAAAATCAACAAACCAAACAATAGCGTTCAAAACTAACAACTCTATTCAAAAGCATATAAAAAACAGTAAGAATAAAACGGACGAAAAGTTGAACTCTGGTGTATATAAGTTAACATGTGAGGATTGTAGTAAAGTGTACGTAGGCCAAACTGGGAGGTCTTTTGATACCAGAACAAAAGAACAAGCCACAACTTCAAGAAAACAGACTCGACCTTCGCGAAACATTATTTAGATAATAATCATAAATTTAACAACAAATTTGAAATTCTGCACATTGAAAAACAAGTAAAAAACTAAATTCACTACAAAGTAGACATAAACAATTCCCCCTATTAAATCTAAAACTGTAACTACACCTACTCCTTTAAACCCGATATTAGCATAAGTAATATTTTCTGTTTGAATAGTTTGTATTTCGTCACCTGATGAAGCCACAGTGTTGGCGAAACATATGTAGTGTCATAAATAAAAAAAAATTAAACTTACATGATTTGGTGTTTGAGTCTTATAAATACAGATATTATTAGCTAGTTATAATAATTATTATAATAGTTTATGATGTACGCAAAAATAACAATCAATTTATTCAACTGGAAATTATGCGAACCACCTCAATAAATCTGATGGTATCACTGAGAATTGAATAATGATAAAGCAAAAATAAATAATGAAGTAAGTGAAAATGGCCAGGTGGAGGTATATATTATACAGTTTGGAATATAAAAATTTAGTACTTGGTATGCGATTTGAAAACTTAATCGATTTAATCAATCAAATCAAAATGTAAATATTTAATATGTTCGATTAAAACTTTCCCAATAATTAAATCATTACTGATTTTCAAGTTTATATAACGAAACTTACTGGTTACTGCAATTGTAAAACACACCATCATGGCATAGGAAAATCAGATAGCGGTGGCTTTGGTACAGAAGAAGAAGCAGGGTGACTAAACGAACTAATATCCATTCGTGGACCACAGCAAATTAAAGAAACTTGCTGTTAGCAATATTGCAATATTCTTGGATTGTTCGGGAACCTAAGGCTAAACATATTAAGAGCGGTATAATATGCTGGAAATGCTCGCAGTACGAAATGATGGGTAGGACACCACCCTTAGTTAAAAAAAAATCAAACAAGCCTTAATAAAATTTACACATAGAACATATATAATAACGTATTATATATTTATATTATATGTACATAAGCTTAAAACATGTTTTAAGTTACAATACCTAATTTAAACAAATATAACAACAAAATTGTTTGTAATATTTGATGTATATTGAAACAGTTGGGGAGTTTGCTCTGACGGTAAAGGAATCATTCCACATGCAATTTCAGTTGTTATGAATAGAATATTACTTTGCTATTTCAGTTGAAGGTGCTCGAAGCGTATTTTTAATAACTTCAGAACGACTCAAATTTGAAAATTGAAATATTAGAAGGTGATGACGCGTGTAGCAGGGACAATACAATATATTTTTATCATGCTTTTGGCTCCGCAGTTTTTTGACTATTATTTAACATACCGATGTGATCATACTTAATTCCTGTATTAATAGTACCTGAATGTTAACTTTTCTGTATGAATGAAAAATATTTATTTATATATTATTTATATACTTAAATTCTTTCGAGTATTATTATATCAAGACATATAATATATCGAGAACCTATTAAGTACGAACATATCACGTAAGATAGTGGTTATTTTAACATTTAGTGTCCTACTTTGTTAAATTTATCAAGGCGAGTTACGTAACTAATTATGCTAAATGAGTCACTGTGGTTAATCAGCAGCGTATGAGAATTCTAAAGCATAAATTATGCTAAAGTCTTGGCGTAACATAACGGATATAATTATAGTATAACAACAAACTTGTTCGTTCCCGAAACACCCAGCTTGTTTACTTTGTAATGGAAACATCCTGCGTTCCAACGCAAACGATGCTTAGTTGCAAACGAGGATTTTTAAAGTGCGATAGGGTTTGAGATGCGAATATTTAGAATTGTAGTTCGCCTCTAGGATATTAGCACGCATATTGTGGTGTAAATTGGGCACACGATCACTTTTTTACTGAATGACTGGTTTCAATTAAATGCTGTAGCTAACGTCGTTGTGATTGCTTACCGCACCGTTACAATATAAAATATAAACTTCCAATCATCGAACAGGAATGACATTAAAGCCGTTTATACAAAATCTTAACTTAATACGCAAAATTATAAAATATAATTTAACATACATGTATGTGCCATATGTCTGTTTAAAAATACCATTTTCATTTTAATAGGACAACATGATCAGAAACTTAAGTCACCAAGTAACCAACGTTAGTAATGGACCCACCACTCAATTGTCCTTTACGACGATATAAAGTAGTTTTCAGTAGTTCGCAATTTATGTTTTATTTTAATTGCGAATCGCAAGTTATTATTATTATTATTATTAGTGTCTTTTAATTCCATTACTCTACTTAGAAGCTCAGTGAAATGCATATCTTGAATGGAATACTCGAATGCATCGAATTGTAAACCACTTCAAATATTTTACAAAAATATTTTGCATTGATTCAATTAAGATTTCTAGTACCACAGTCCCATCGATATACATATTTGTGATTTGCCCTGAGGTCTTTGTTATAACAAGAACAATGTTAAGTTCACGTTTGTCGAAATCTGAAGGCGCCTATGTTTACTCTTCGCAGTAAAAATAAACCATTGTTCGCAAATATAGCTTCTACGATTTCACTGGTAGTGCGTGGGCGCTTGTATTTACGAGCTTCCGTAGGTTTATTAATCGTTATTTATGGGAATAAGTTATATAAAGAGCAAGAATTTGGATTATTACACAAAGATAGAATTCGGTTGGTGCGATCACAGTGATGCACTATTTTTTTTATATGGCGACGTTTAGATTTATTAAAACTACCTTTTTAACATATATAATAAAAATAGCAACATACTTGCTATTTTTGTTATTTTGTGAAAAATAATGTAAATAAATACTAAAAACAATCACCCAAAAATTGCCTTAATGTCTAGATAAAATTTTAATTATTTATATTAAGTTACCATTTAAATTTAAAAATTAGTAATTAAAAACAACCTGGAAACAAATACAATTGCAAGTTAGTCCTGAATTTCAGAACACCAGTACTACATGAATTGAAGAAGCAATTTTGATGGTTGGTGTGGCCAGTGGAAATATTTGATTGGTTGGAAATGTGTTTTGTTCAGAATATCAGTGATGGTTTGAGTATATATACGCTTGATGTATGACATGGATGGTCAATAGAAATGATTGATTTGTTGCTTCTTTCCTTTTCCAAATGGAAAATGTATAATACGAAAAGCTACAGAAATAGCTTTTCGATTTTGTTTTCATTTTTTGTTTAAATGGGATGATTTTCAAAGATTTTCAGAGAATATGGAGACCAGCTAGTATAACTTTGACCCCAGTTTACTGGACAATACGACATTTAATTCATTATCTCACGAATAAAGTTTTATAAAGATAAGCATTTTAAAATATTCCAACTAAAAAGAAATCATTGATAAAAACGTGTAAAATATTCACAACAAACATGACAATTAAATTTTCGATATGAAAATGTTGGGGGCTCTTTTGAAATGTTAAAATGTTTTGCGGTTTGTGAATTTTGGTAAACTGTGGGTTGGGTTAGACCGACTCCACCAACCAAAACCAACCCAACCCAACTGAAATTCACAAATCATGAATTTAAAATGCAAAAATCAAAAAAACCCAACATTTTCATACGGAATTTTTTTCACGATAGTTTTATAATTCTTTCTCGCAGTTATTTGTTTTATTTCACGTTTGTTATTCTAGATTACATTTTGAATTCTTTGTCCAGATATGATATTTTTCAACAGTGTGATCAGTTGAACTTTGTTACTCAAGTCCAGCTTAACACCCTTCCAGTGTGTAGTTTTATTTTCGAGAGCAGGTGCATTTTCTTTATATATTATTTTATCACTAAACGTCGTTATGACTTATGAGTGGTCTCCGGGTAGTTCCAGTCCTTTATCAATTTTGACGTTATTCCTTTTGATCCTTCTGACAATGCAGAAATCCAACAGATTTGGGATTTTTCGTGGATCTATTGGCAAATACCGTTTTCCATTTGAGTGGAAATTACAATTTTATTCTGTGGCTGCGAGGTACAAGTTGGGCCTTTGGTTGTCGATAATCTTCAACCCCAAAATCTGTGCGTTCACCAAGATTAACCAGGAAGGAGGAATATTCCTGGGTAGTGATGTTATGCCTCGGTGGCCATCATACATGGCAGATACATTAAAAGTATGTCCTTTTATGGAAGTATTCGGAGTAATAACTTGCATTGCATTTTTTCTGTTTGCATTGATTTTTTTGATTGTTTTTCCTGATTATCACTGCGCTTCCTCTTCTGGCTATCTATGATTCTTAAACCTAATGAAGTTTTGCTTAGTAAAAGAGATTTGGTTATTAAACATAGTATATTTTATTGGATTCTAAGAACAGAACATCTTATTTCTGAGGTTTTATTTTGATGTCTTGAACCATTAGTGTTTCTCTTTGCGATTCTTTCGTTGCCGTTCACAGACGTATTTATTCTAAGAAAAGTCCTTGTTGAATTCTTCTTGTTCTTGTTCTCTTATTGTTCTAATCTAATCTAAAATAGAGGAGAGATTGATTTTTTTCTAGATCGTTATTACTTGGTTTACTAATATGACCCCCTATTGGAGGATGATTTTCCCCTGATTTATCGTCCTTACTTTGTTTATCAGTACATGGCTGCTTTTCTCTAAGAGCTTCACTATAATTCAACTATTGTTGCAATACATGTAATTTTTGTTCAGGTTCTATTTTCTTCTTATTTTTTCTCATCGTTGCAACTCTCGTGTGTTTCTTGTACGAGTTCCATTTAACTTTTAATGTTTACTAGAAATAAGTATTATATTTATATTAATTTATATATATTGTCAAAGTTTTCTTCTACATCAATTTTTATTATTAATTTCTTGATAGTTTTGTTCCGATCTTCTACATTATTATAATTAGGTCGACCTTGTTGCGAAGAATTTATATTTTTCTTTTTGCTTTTATTTCATTGCTGGTCCATTCAATCTCTTTCCGTTTCGTCGTCATCGGTTGAGTAATTGTTCCGTTGATTATTTTGGTTTGCCAGTCGCCATTTCACATTTTCGCATATTTTCTAACAAATATATTTCTTCCCACAAAAAACTAAAGTACTTGGCAAGAATAAATAGTTTATTTAAAATATTGTTCAAAACGTACTTATTTACGTATTATGTTTAAAATCAAGGTAAGGAATCATTTAATCATGATTATTATAATTAGGATAAATTGTTATTGAAATAGTTTCTCAAAATTTTATGTAATTTTAATTAGAATTACGTTCTACAAGTTCAGCCGATGAGATGCAAAATCCCAATGTATAATTGTAATTGGTAAGATGTAAACTGCTGTTTTCTTCATACTGTTAAATTTATGTTCGTATTTTCATTAATTTTTTTACATTGGTAATTTGATCTTTACCGTGCCATACACCCACTCATCCCTTTAACAGACCATTCTTTACTAACGATGCTTTAGGACTTTATCATCTGTCAAAATATTTTTATTTTATTGGTTCTTAGATATAACAATTTTCAACTTCCTTTTTCTGTGGTTAATTTTTTTTGTTTCAAATACCATTATGTATATGAAGGCCCTTAAGGGTGGATCCTGCTTTAGAAGGCTCAAAAAATTAATTGCTCAAATCTATGCCTAATATATCTAAGAATATGTATAAAAAGTTATAGCAAACGAAGCACGCACCCCTCCCCGCAGTCACATAACACCGAACTATGTACTGAAAAAAGTTCAATCGGTCGTTCGAAACAATAATATTTTAAATTCGTAAGAGCTATAGTAGGGTTATAACGAGATATTCTGTAATTAATCGAAAATTAGCATTTTTCTTGATCGTAAACTTTAGAGCGCGTTTTCTGGAGTTTTCGTTTTTACGATTTTTCTTAACTGGTGGGCGTGATTGCGAGAAAACTAGACAAGCAATCAAAATGAAACAAAACTTTTGTTAGCTTCAGTAGCATTCTATTTGATTTGAACTAAAAAGATTAATGAAAAAAAATTCTAAACAACTTTTTTAGCAAGTTGAAATGATTTTCTCTTCCTGCAAAGAGCACATTTATTTTCAAACCTGAGAAAAATCTTGAATTTCAAAATTTTGGGTTTTTTTTTAGTTCACCTAGAAGAAAATATATGAGAATTACAATTTTCTTTGTTTCAGACAAAAATTACGAGCTACATCTTTCCCACCGATTGTAGACTGCAATCGAAAGGTATTGCACAAATGTGCATAAAAATCGGTTCCGTTTAAATATTATTCTCTCGAAATATTTTTTTGTTAATGCTCAAATATGCAATAAAATGCTCTAAAAGCTCACTAGACTTGCTCATTTTTTTCTGTCCTAAAAAAATTCCCCCAAAAACGCTATTTTAAGGCCTCCTAAAGCAGGATCCCCCCTTAAGTCATTTCATAACGTACTTTCCTAGATTTGCACTTTCATGCATGCGTTTCCACATTCGCATCACGTATTTACTGTTATATTTATTGTTAGATTTGATGGCCTTCTTAATGTATCTCACCCAGGTGGTGCTTATATGTGACTTTCTTTTGGCATTAGTTTTATATCCCACACCTGTTCTCTATGCACGCACCAATTCCTTGGCTCACGCCTCTCCTGTAGTTATTTAACCGATGTACTAGCGTCCGGCTCATGTTTCTAGATTAAAGATAATACAAAAGGATTTCTGGGTTCATAGAGAAGGAGATATGTATTATTTGGCAATAAATTAAAATCATCATCATCATGAAGGTAATCTACATATATCTCATTAGGCAGTACCAACTCTTCTTTCCATCCATCAGGTTGCTTGCAATATATTCTACTTGGTAAATTAATTCCTGTACATTTATATTTAATATTTACCTTTGCCTTTATTTCGTGATTATTCAACGTATTTCATATTTTAGTATCACCATCTGGAACCTAGCGCTCATTTGAATGTATAGTTCTGTGAGTTACATTGTCACTCCGCGACACACTGCTCGACGTGTTGCTGGTCCTTAGGTTCAAATAAAGCTCACACAAGTTCCAAATTCTTTATTGTTAATTTTTTGTTGTAAACTCGAAGAATCTGACTTGTTTTGAATTATATTTTGCCAGAAGTTAATAGAAACGATTGTTCAAATCATGTTCATTATTATCGACCACACGATGTGCTATGCTTCTTCGAAGTCAAGCGTTGAAGCTTATGTGAAATATAAATATGATGCTAGACTATGGTTCCGAAAAGTAGTTATTTTAATATATTTACAGTATTTATGGTTACGGATAATAAATCAAAGATCGTAGCAACGTATTGACTTGTATTCGTTATTTAATTTACATTAGTTAGATAATTGTCAACCGTAGAAACAAATGTACACTAATGACGTAGTTAAGCTTATGTACTTGTTTATTCTGGGAATATCGCACCACAAAACATGAATATTTAATGGAATATTTAGCATGTTGTATCGATTCCGTCACCGCCACGTTTGTCAATACAGCTTTGTACGTCAAGTGCATCATTTATGTTAATGCAAGTTCTACGTCATTAACATAATCCAATGTGGGGTACGTTAAAGAATTAAATCCCAAGTTGTAACCCTACGGTACGCCAGGCGTATAATAAATTATCGTAATAGAAAATAGTTAATTCTTGTAGTTTGCATCCTAAATTTTCTTTTGAATATTTTTATAATAGTCGAGTGCATGGCCAACTATGCGAATATTTGTGCGCTAGAGTAAAAATGTTCAAGGGTGGCATGCAAGAGGGATATGTCGGCGACCATTTCCCGAGAAAAGTTCCCACAATTTTGATATTAAGAGTTTCACGATAGAAATAATGAAAAACAAAAATAATTACTTGGATGAATTAAGATCAAAACATCGAGATTGCAAAAGTATGTCATCTCAAAGGTAAAGAAAAAAATAAATTGAGAAGACGCTCTAATGTCGGATTGTGGAAACATTTTCATTTTTATAATGTCTTCTATTCGTTTTGGTCAATCAAGCTCGAGGCAGCCTGCAGCATTCTGGAAGGAAACGATTTGCTCTAGAAGAAACTTCTATACGCCAGGTGGTCTAAATCCTTAAACATTTTGCATTTAATATAAAAAAGCAAGACGGGTTCGACTATGTAGTAAAGACTCATTGGAACGGAATCGCCAAACTGCTACAGGAAAAATTTCACAAAGAAGAACAACTTACGATCAATTTAAATATGTGGTTTTTAAAGACATGATAAGTGCAAAAGATGTAAAGGGTAAAAGGGGAAGGGTTGCAAATGCAGTGTAATCACATAGTGGAATTTGAAGTGGCTTGACGCGGTGGTGAAGCGGGTGAGAGTCTTATTGAAATAGAAAAAAAATAGTCTTGGCGCACGAAGAAAGCCGTGGAAAATGGAACAAAAGATATGGTTGATTGAAAATAAAATCCAATTGGGTACTCTTTTTACAATCATCTAATATTTATGACAGAAAATAACTTCTTAGGTTGTTTCATGCATTTATCGAAAAGAAGAGCATCCATGTTACTTACTCCATGTAGATTGTTCGTAACACCGAATCCAGCGTGAAAAAAAATGTCTGTTGTTTCTTGGTACTTGCAATAGTAGCTCTAACTATTATTGTTCAAATACTAATTGTAACTTAAATGAAATAAATGCACTTGGATAATAAATCTCAATCGATAAAGATTTCTCCAACATCTAATACCCAAACCAAAGCCAACCCAACCCAACCTAACGTCCTAGTCGATTTAGAGTTTTCCACGGAGCGCTTTAGAAATTGTAACAGCTTCGGGTGCAGTTTCAATCGGCCCTTCGCAGAACATTGTAACCTACTTATCTACCTAATTGGGTTAGGATAAATTTCATTTACGATTTTGTATTGCGTGCAACTCTGAATTTAATAATATTCTTAAACGGGGGATTTTTTCTCCCCTGGCTTAGATTTAAAGGAAAAACTGTACTAAAATAAGATTTAATGTAGTAAAGGCTGGATTTGGTTTGGGTTGTGCTGGATTGGGTTATGTTGTATTGGGTTGCTTGGGTTAGGTTGGCTTTCAAATTCATTTGCGCAACCAAACTCAACAACTTCCCCATATCCATCAACATCTACGGATTATTTTTAGTATTCAAAATTTTTATATTTATCTTGACTTTTTTATTATTCCAGGTAATATATCTTCTAATGAACTAAAATTATATGAAAATTAATAAAAATTAAACTCGAATTACTGTAAGAGTCTTTCTTCAATTCATCCTGGACCATTTTCTATTAGATTTTAATGCGAAGTTATTATAATTTCTGTAGATGAACGTGTTCATATAAATTGTCACTCGATACTTCTTCCTGAATCTGATATTCATTGATTTTCATCTGTAACTGTACCTCTTTTGCTTTTTATTATTACTTCTATTTTTTCTTTTATATTTTCAATTATTGTAGTTACAATTTTCGATTGGAATCGAACAGCCCCATGTTTTCTCAAAACCAACTAAAATACGTTTTTCTGCCTTTTTGTCCTATTTGCATCCTTCATCTAATACATATGCCACGACTGTTCTACAAAAAATTCTGATGTAGTAACATGAGGCTTTCCTCGGTTTTGAAGCTCATAAAGAGCTTTTGTAATCCAAAAGATTTATTTCGCCACCTCATTCACAGCTCAGAATTTCTTCTTCAAATTAGCAGTAGTCAGTAAACTAGATTTCTCTACAACAGTTCTATTGAGTCTTTGACGTAATTTTTTGAGGTGAATAATTTCACTAGGTTTCACTAAGATTATTTTCAAAATTTTTGTTGCAGAAAAACCATACAATTTAGATTAATTGCCTTTATAACGTTTTTACTTTCTTACACTTTATGTATAAGGAAGTATAGTAATAATTAAAATTTCTGAGGATACGAGTTAGAACCGTAGAAGTTGACACGATCTGGTCAGTCTGTCAACTGAAAAATAATATAGTAATAGTGTGTCATATAGTTTATTGTACAAAATTAGTTTATTTCAAGAGTATTGTTTTATCATAGTTGCTACAATTATTTCTATGACAAGAAAGGGTCAGCTGCGACGGCTGTCTTTTAAGTTTTGCATAGAAAGTTGGAATAAAGCAGCAGATAGCTTTATTGTTTTTCGAAATATTCTCCACGAAGACGAATGTACTTTTTCATGCGCTCGAACCAGTTCTGGAAGCAGTTATACTACTCAGTACACTTTACTATTATTTGACGTTTTTGAAGGCGTCGACAGCTTCTTCTGGCGACTTAAACCTTTGACCACCCATTCCGATCTTGATTTTCGGAAAGGTAAAGAAATCGTTGGAACTTCTGTCGGGACTGTACGGAGGATGGTCTAACAATTCGATGTTTTTTGTTGCGTTAAAAATTCAATTGTCTTGCAAACTGTGTGCGTTGCATTGTCTTGGGGGAGGATGATTCGTCGTTAGGGGTTGGTTTTTCGAAGCTCAGCGGTAACTTCTGGCAAACAAATGGTTGTATACCAATCCACAGTAACAATTCGTTGATCTTGCAGAGGAATTGTTGCTACATGACCTGCTTTTGAGACGAATGTCGCGGACATCTTTTTGGACACATTTGACTTTTACTGGTTTTTCTTCACCTTATACCCAAACAGATGACTGGCGTTAATTTTCGAGCAAATTCACGATTCACCACTGCCGACGATGCTGTACACGTTTTTAGTTTCCTGCGTTGAATTATAGATTTTTTTTCATTTTTCGAGCGTTGATGTAATGTTGCACGTTTTCATTATTGGTTCATTGTAATTGATGTGTACTGCTTCTATTATAGCTTCGTGCTCCAGTTCTCGGTAAAAAGTATACGAGGTTAGGGTGAATTAGGTTGGGTTGGGATGACATCTATATCGTTAAAATTGAAAAATTCGCCCGCTACTTAAAATTTCCTTCGTATTTACCATTTCGCAAAGCCATCTCGGCGAGGATTACAGATTAGAGAGCGTGTTGCTTGGAATTCTGAATATGTCAGGTAGTTGGTTAAGCCTTTTTCACTTCAAAGAATTAGCGACTTTTCCATTCAATTTTATATTTGAGTAATTTCATCTACTTTTGGCAACTAGCAACAGTGAAATATGATAACTAAACATTTATTTTATTTTATCTTTAACTTATATTTATTTACGAACTTTGATAATTCTATATGTAATTCTAGGACAATATTCCCCCAGAAATATATTTTTATATACTCATGTGTTCATCGTTATGGATTACAACAGTTATTTATATAGATAGATATGATGTTATTTATTTTATTCATCTCTAATTTAGGAATATGCACGCAATATACACACATGTTACTTTTACATACCCATTAAATTTTAATGATCTGCTTTAGAGCAGCAATTATAACGCTACTGTCGGAAAATACCTGAATTTCCTCGGCCCAACAACAAGAACAGTTGGACGCGTGTGCAACAGCTGTGCCATTGGGGCTCCCATAGTGATGTTTCGGACGTCTCCGTTTCCTAACCTTGTTAGGTACACTGTACACATAGTTCGAAAAACGTCTCCTAGAATGACGCACAATCGAAACCCAATCGATCATATCGACACTCTTAGTTTCGCTTTTTAATTTAAAATCTCACACCGAATGACTGAAAGAGGAAACTATTGCGGTTAAATGGAGACGTCGGAAACTTGGGAACGCACGCGTTTCGGAATTCGAATGACGACGGGAGGCGGCGATGGTGGGACGCGAGATGCGGACACGCTTAACTACGCTAGGCGACGACGCGATCGGTACTGAAAGGCTGGCGTCGCGACGGCAGGTAAGTCTTCCGTTAGACACTGTAATCAAATTTAGAAACGCTCCGTCTGGATAAGTTTGACGAAAACCGAAGTGAAGTGGTCGCCATTCGGAGTTGCTCCGAAACATGCACCACTTAGACTTCGGTTCTGCGCGATAGACCATGAACGGTAGCTGTAACAACTTGAGTAATATCGATCGACGACTGTTTAAATCAGGTGAACTGTCACTAATTTATTTTTGAATGTTGTATCTTTTCGTATGTAACGTTCAGGGCGCGTTAAATCCTAAGTGTATCGATTCTTTACTTTTGCCAAAAAAAAACACAACTTATGGACATTTCCAGATATATTTAAATTCACCTTGCATTGTATTACTTTAGACAAGGCCGGAAATGCATAATTTCTCTATGGCTAAACAACAACGCAGAGGTAAGACACAAGTTTACATTGAAAGACATTGAAAGTTATGAATAAAAATATAAAACCAATGACTAAAAATGTTACTGTGTATCGTGCTGCTGCACACGACCTAAACCTAAACGAGATGACTTTACACACATATTATATACAACAAGAACTAAGCTTCTCTGTGGTAATAAAAAAAATCTACACGAAACTGCTAATGTTTACGAATTGTCTTATGAAATAAATGAAACAGTGGTACTAGTGTTGTTTGTGGAGTTGGAACCACAATAAAATATTAAGATAATTTATGGATTAAAACTGCAATTATTATCGAGAACTCCATTAAGCACTTTGAAGCACATGAATAGAGGACAGCTAATAATGGAAGAAAGCTTTGACTTCTCCTCTGATCATATTCCTCTAGTTGTAGAAATAAGCACAAATACAATTCAAAACCATAAAACACGTTTTCTGACAAACACAAGAACCAGCTCGGAATCATATAAGTGGTTCATATAAGCGAAAATCAAGAAAAATCGTAAGCGCATCCCACCTATAAGGACGAGCAATGGTACATGTTCTACAACAGATAAACAGAAAGCTCAAGTATTTACCGAATGTTTTTCTATCTTTTTTCTTCTGAAGTACCACCAAGAGAAGAAGGCCCTCTCTGGAATAGAACATTCGTACCAACGGGCAACACACATAAAATCCATTAAGGGAAATAAAGTAAAAAACATGACCAAAGGGAACCTTAACATAAGAAAGCTCGAGGATATGGTCTAATAATATTAAGAAACTATCAGAAAATGCATTAATATTAATAACCCACATATTTAATGATGAACTGGGTACTTCACCAGCCAGTGGAAATTTGCACCAATTATACTTATACCAAAACCCGGGAATGTGACTTCTTATGATTTAGTCTATTTGAGAAATTATTTATCCAAAGGCTGAAACCACAACTAATCAAAATTGATGCGATACCAGAACATCAATTTGCATTCTGTGAGGATCAAGCCATTATCAGACCACCAGAGCAGGTACATCGAGTGAATGACACCTTCGAAAGTAAAGGGTTCTGCTCGCCTGACTTTTTGGATATCACCCAAGTCTTCGATTAGATTTGGCGCTATGATTGCTATGGAAATTGAAAATTCCATACCCATTACCTTCTCCATACCATATATCAGGTAATGAAGTCGTATCTAACCAATCCATTCTTCATGGTAAAACAACAAGTAGAAATTAACAACTTTTATCTTATCGAATCTGGTGTGCCGTATGGAAGAGTGCTTGGGCCTGTTCTATACACATCATATACTTTTAACATATCAAAAACACCTAATACATTTTCCTCGCTACGTTTGCCGATGGTACCGCAATCTTTGCAATAAGCGCGATTCCTAGCCTGTCCCTGAAGTTACATGATGCTCTTAATAACGTCCAGATCGAGTTAAAGACTGATCGAGTTACATGTTACTTTCACACTTAGAAGGGAGACATGACTAACTAGGCAAAGTACCTTGGAATGCACCTAGATCGAAGGTTCAATTGGAAGGAGCATATGAATAAGAAGAGAAAACAGCTTAACTTAAAGGTCTCTAAGTTACACTAGCTAATCAGACGAAACTACTAACGTTTATTTAGTAACAAGCTAATGGTATATAAAACAATACGTTACACAGTGTTTTACAGTGCGTAAGTGCGAAATAACCGAACACCAAACTAGACACCCTAACTATCAACCTGCTAAGCAATAGTAGAGCTACGCATCGCCTAAGGCGACGTACCTCATTAAACATTACAGTTAGATAGTAGCAGATCTAGACATACTGGTATATTTGTGTATGTATGAACATTAATTAATTAAGTCGTGATAGTAAGGAATCAATAAGTTAAGTAAAATTAACAAATAACTTACAAATTACTTTACAAATAACATTACAATTAGTTAAAGCATTAATGTAAGCTATTGCATCCCGCTCGCCTAGTAGTGTAAATTAAGCTAATATAAAATCGTTTATTGCCCGTTGACAGATTCTTTTATAGCATAGCATAGGAGATAAAAAATTACTACCTTGTAATTGATAGCAGGAGCCAATGTATTTGCGCATATAAACAGTACATATTGAAAATATATATCTCGTGTTAGATATGTAGTTTGTAGAATACACGACTTACTTTTACAATTTGACGTATATAAAGTATATGAATGAGAGACTCTTTATTAAATAATTTTAATAATGAACATCATACACTCCAGATGTTTTAAGGGCATCAACAAATGCAAACGACAAAAAAATAATTTTAATCAGGTCATTTTTGTCAGAAAGAAGAAATGGCCTTTTCATTATTTATATACAGAGGATTGTCAAAGATATAACTTAATTAATAAATTAGTGGTTTCTACAGTAATTGTCATTAACATTGGTTACATCCAAAATTCCTTTGTAGTATATCTTTAACCGTTATAGCTTACGAAAACAGGGAACCATCCTAGTGCAACTTGCACGTTTTTCTCAAAAACTATTAAACCGATTGACTTGCGGTTTGGCATACATATTAAAACCTTCACTTATGGTTGGAACTAAGATTATTTTGATAGCTTGAATATTTCAATCCCAATCCGATGTTTTCGTTGAAAATTTTTCGGAAAAATTGAACTTTAATTTTTAAACAGATGCCATTTCGATAAAAATATTTGTACTTGCTTAGTTCTAGTTCGGACGATAACTACACTCAAATAGATTAGAAAAAAATAGTTTTTTGTTTGAGATGATTGCGCCCGATTGGACGAGCGTCTGACGCCGCGACGTACATAACAGCGCATAACTTGTATAAATGTTGATAAAGCATTTCATAAAAAAATGTATTGTTATTTTAAATATGTCTTAATATGAGTGAAAAATCCCGACACTGTAGGTGCGATAGTTTTCGCAAAAATAATTCGTACACATTACTTTCAAAGCACGCTTCTAAAGAGTAATAACGCTCATCGTTTATGATATTGTATTAAATCATGAATTTAAATGTTTTCAAACGCAAATGCAAATGCAACGCGGTTATAGGGACTGAACTTTGTGGAAAATTTCCGTACTTATTATAATTCTGGTGGTTAATATTATTTTATTCCTAAAGAATGTTGTTAGAGGAATTGTGTATAATTCGTTTATTTATAATTTTTGTTTAAAATTCGCTGGTATGCGACATCAAAGGCACCGACCGTTTTCAACCTTACATTTAATATACTTCGTATTAATTATATACAAATACTTCGAGATCGTATTTCACTGTGTTATATTAAACGAAATGGGTAATGTAAACGTAACGCTATTCAATGTACGCAAATGTAACATTCAAACGATCCGGGCGCATCATTATTCACTGAAACATTTAAGATCATTGAGTTGTTTTCCATGTTCCCATCGGCGGAATGTCGATATTTATTTAATTTTGCAATTGCTGTTTATTGCTCCAAGTTTATTTTCGGATTCCGTTTCGACGAAACCGGAGCACTTAATCCACCATGTGAAAATCGATTTTAAAATACGCCCGACGCGAATCCAGTTCGTCATGCGATCCCATTCGGCGGCGATAAAATTTCAGAGGAATTTGTTTTGGAAATGTTGTGAAAACATGACCAGGATTTGCGTTCGTTTGCGACGCACATGGCGCACATGTGTACTCGTGAGCTGTGCGTTTAAAAATTAAAATAAACGTTCTTGATATTTAATATGCCGTCGTCACACCTGCCAATTGACGACTCTGCCTTTTTAAAGCCGTGGATGAAGTTGAACATGTGTGTAAATAAATTTGGACTTGGGAATTATAAATATTTATGGATATTTGTTTTAACAACGTAATTTAAGTAAATGTGAGTAATTATTTGAAGCAAATGTGTTAAAAATACCTGCGACTTAATTTATATAATCAAAAGTAGTTAGGATAAATTATTTTAACCGGCCGAAATTGATTTAAAGTAATAGTTTTTTTTATATATTATTAATTATATAAGCTGTTTTGATTCAGACGACATGTTAATAGCGGTAAAAGTTTTTTAATTTCCATTAATTTTATTTATGTTAATGTCTATACACACACACACGCCACACACAAATATACTCAGTGACATATAAACTGCACCACCTAGAAGGGGTGGGAATTTTTGGACCAAATTTGGCAGAAACATTGGACTAGTCTAAGGTAACAATTGATTAAAATTTGATAAAGAAAACACTTCATCTTTTTGATTTTTCTTTAATAATGTGTTGGTCCGCCCCTATTTCTGATACACTCATTGACCCGCCTTGGCATTGATTCCAGCAGGTGATCAATGTTTTCTTGGGGTATGGCATCCCAAGCTGCCTGTACTTCATGCCGTGGAGCTTCTATTGTCAACGGTGGGTTCGGTAGATTCCTCAATCTTCTACCAATCATGTCCCACACGTGCTCAATGGGCGACAAATCGGGATATCTTGGCGGCCAAGGTAAAAGATTAACATTGGCCTCTTCAAAGAAGTCAAGAGAAACCCTTGCTACGTGAGGTCGTGCATTATCTTGCTGGAAAAGTGGGTCTTCCAGCCCTCGAAGATATGGAAGAACATGTGGTTCTACCACTTCGTCAATGTAGCATCGGGCGGTCATACTGCCCCGAATAAAGAGCAAGGGTGACCTACTGCCGTAAGCAATAGCACCCCACACCATCAACCCCAGTTCAGTGAACATGCCTCGCAATCCAAAAATCAGGATTGCGCCTTTCTCCACGTCTTCGTCTAACAGTCATCCGACCATCATGCATTCCTAAACAAAATCGCGATTCGTCACTAAAGACAACACGATGCCACTCCAAGTTCCATTGAAGTCTTTCCGTGCACCAGGCCAAACGTTCCTGGCGATGTTGAGCAGTGAGGGATAGCACAAGATGTGGGCGGTAAAACAGCAAGCCAAAGGTTCTTATTCGACGATAAACTGTTCGCAAGCCTATCGGACGACCTTGTTCACCTAACCATTGATCAGCTATTGATCTAGTTGTAGAGAATCGGTCTCTCAAGGCCATTAGTCTTAAGCGGCGATCTTGACGTTCATTGGTTCGTCTTTGAGCCCCAGTGCCTCTTCTCCGACGTTCAACCCCATGTTCAGACCATGCTTGATAAACACGCATTATTGTTGAGTGGCGCCGTCCCAAACGGTTGCCGATTTCTCTAAACGAAAAACCTGCTTCTCGTAAACCAACAATCCGCCCTCGGTCAAAGTCACTCAACTCCTTCCTCTAGGCATCATTAAACACTTGAAACACTTTAAACTAAAGAACGGGATCCGAAAAAGTGAAACAAATTCAAAAAATGACTCCATAATTGCTTGTCTATCACCACCTCTAAAATCCCATGACTTGATGATTGGGTTTCAAATTTTAATCAACTATTTCCCTGGACTAGTCCACTATTTCTGCCAAATTTGGTCCAAAAATTCCCACCCCTTCTAGGTGGTGCAGTTTATATGTCACTGAGTATACATCTAATATATTTCTGATAATTTTGTGTTCGGGTTGGAGGTTTTATAAATGCCTTTGCACTTGGGTGCAACAGTTTGGTATGTTGTATTTGTATTTGTATTTAACAAGAATTTTTTTTTACCCCGTTATAAATATTCCCTTTCTTCAAAACTGAAAGAATATAATTTCATATCCACCTACGTAGGAATTTGAAATGCAATAATCACAAATCATTGGGTCATGTTGTTATCATAGCAATAATATTCACATGTGTGTGCGTTTCTAAAAATTATGACGAATCCATGGATTGTGCTTCACCAAATATTCATTTGGTAGCGAACAAGACTTACGAGATATTATTGCATCGAATATGGAAAGCAAAATATGAACCGGCAAGAAATTGAAGAACTGGACTGGATAAAAGTGTCACAGAAAACGTCTTAACTGCATTTATGAAGAATTGAAAAATATGAAACCGTCGACCTTGTGAACAACGTGTTCAAATACCAAAAATGATGTTGATATTTCGACATATTGCAAACTGCAATCTTTCGTGAAGCTGCAGTCAGCCGGCTATAAAACAAAAAAAAAGTTCCTTGTGAAAGCTCCCGATAAAAAGATTTTGGTTAGAAAGGTCTTTTTGCTTATTATACCTACCTACCTAGTCATTTTGTAATATTTTCAGGTGATTTTCAGATGATTTTTGCAATTTGAACAAGAATTCAAGAACCTAAAGATAAATCATGTGAGGAATTTTGGAAATGAATCCCAAGTTAAATTGATGAACACAAAAAACAGACCATTCGTTTATTCCTGGGATGTTTTCTAAGCTTTCCAGATAATACATGCAGCTTAGACCACCAGATATGGAGCAATTTTTCGTAAGTTACCAAAACGGCAAATGCTTTGGGCAAAGAGTTGGCATTAATAAAATCGCTAATCAACAATCAATATATTAGGCTGTGTGATTTTGTTATAAGATATCTTAATTAACGTTAAATATTTTTTTATTTTCCATTTTTTCCATTAATAGGTCGGTCATACAATGTACTAGACCTGGAATGGAATGTCCATATCGCCCTTGGATAATTGAGCCGTATCCTCGTGCGACATAAACTTGTTATCTACACTCGTTGTATAAACTACTATTGTAGTTATTTCTGTTAATAAATATTTCTAGAACGTGTTTTCATTGAAGATTTGTTGAAAGTCAATTGGTTATGATAAGGTTCGGGTTCCCAATTGTTATGCACGTGGATGACTTCAAATAGAAACTGTATGTACTCACGCGTAATTATTTCCAGTATGATTTGAAATTTGCTCTAAACGATTATTTATAATCACAAAAATTGATTTTTTATAAATTTACTTAAACGAACGAATGACGAATCATCAAATTATAATAGACACAAATTTAGGAAAAAGCAGTTCAATTTTCTTTTAATTATTTTTCATTCTTCTGACTGTCGTAAAGGAGAGAATTGTGGCTTGCTTTAAAACGCCGATAAAACAATAGACTGAAGGCAACATCTTATGCGTAGAATTCGTACCCAAAATGTCTCGAGTAATAATAAAGACTTTTAGGCTATGGTTCTACGAGATCAACCGATACAGATACAGCGCTGTTTAAAAATGTGCTCCACATAACGACGCGACGTCAATATAAAAAAGTTAATATAAACAAGGTTTCGTGGTATGTAAAATGACATACACTAGAAAATGTTAAATTATTTTACAATTTTCTCCCGATACGTATTCGTATTCGATTCTATTTAATATATATCCACCCGTTGAAATCTTCAAACATATCTTTCATTAGATAATTTTTATCGATATTCTGGCAGCTCAATCTATTTTTTTACACTTTAAGCAGTTAATTTTTATTCATGACATATTATTTAGTATCAAGACATTCGTAGAAATGAAAGAAAATATCTTAAGGGATAAAGTTTACACATTCCTAAGTCACAATTCGAGATATCTTTATCATACTTTTCACACTTTGTCTGAGCCAATAATATCGAGCGTGAGTTTCATGATCAGTCATGCAAAGGTAATTTCTCAATTTAAGTTTTAAATGTTTTCCAGAATCTAGACAGAAAAGTGAAATGAATATTTTTTAAGTTGTTGACCGTTAATACTTCTTTGTTATCTGTCATCTACTTCAGTATGAATTCTTCGTTTATTGGATACATACACAATTGGCGACACTTGTTTAATTCCTAGTTTTAAATAGTAAAAAATGGCGACTAAAACTAAAATGGCGACTAAAACAAAGTTATTTTCTCCACGAGTACAAATTCGGTATCAAAGTTGCAGTAGCGATGCAAAAAAATATGTACCATATTCGGAGATGATGTAAGTGATCGAACAGCACAGAATTGGTTCAAGAAATTTCCATAGGCAGATCTCAGCTTGACTAATAAAGCACGCCCAGGGGACAGAACATCATTAACAACGAGGATATTGAATCGGTTGTGGAAGCAAATGCCAGGACAAGTGCCTAGAGCTTGCAGAAAGCTTCAACGTGAGTAATGAAGTCATTCGTTTGTACCTTCATCAGGTAGGAAATACGTGGAAGTTAAACAAATTTGTAACATATGAATTGTCAAATGATAACAAGTTAAGTCGTCTTACAATTTGTTCGGGAAACATTTCACGCAACCTGAAATTCTAAGCGTTCGTATCATTGGTTGTCGTCTACTGATTTGGTACCACACCACTCCCAAGGCATCCTTGCTACTAAACAACATTTTAGTACGTGTTTGGTGGACAGCAACCGGAATTGTCCATTATGAGTTTTTGGAACCGGGCCAAACCATCACTGCTGACTATATTATGAACAAACTCAGCGAATACAAATAACCGAAAACAGTCAATGTTTCATCATGGCGGCATTTTTTTTGATAAATCGAAAGAAAGTGGTACTTTTACTGCATAACGCCAGGCTGTATACCACAAGAGTGACCCGGGAAAATATTTCTGAACTCCTGGCCTGGAAACGTTACGTTCTCCTGATACGAGGGATAGATAGTTCAAAAATCGAATTGATGTAATACGTTCTAAAATACAGGCACACGTAAATTGGTGTCATGTTGGCGAAAGGTTATTAAGTGTGATGGTAATTACAATGAATAATAGTGTATTATTGTTTCTTAATAAATATTTATATTTTATCATAAAAAACCACACGAACTTAATTGGTTACCTAATACAATTGAAATATGTTTTTGATATTCAGTGAAAATCCAATACAAAACTATTTTTCTAATATGTTCTTGTTGTAGGTATTGTTGGTTTATTAAACCTTATTAGTAACATATTTGTGTATATCCAACGTTTCGGCAAAGTAACGTTTGTTATCTTCAGATTCGTCTTCCCGGTAGTAATGATCTAGAAAACAACATCAAGATGGCAAATGTGACTTTGCCGAACCGTCGGAATGGGCACAGGATTGCTTTGATGTAGCTGTAGATGTATTAAGTCACCCTTTTCAACTTCTTTTCAAGTGCCGTTTTACAATTGATTGTCTTTTTTAGCTGGTTAGTGATGGTTGGGTTGGGTTGGGTTGGGTTGAATTTCAGTTGAATCTAAATTGCTCCACAATTCCTGACTAGTATCTACCGAGTTGCATGTACCCCAAGCTTATGACTAAACATAATTTATTAAGAGATTTTATCAATTCAACATTGCCCCCAGTGTGACTCAATAAAATCTAATGATATTTTCGTGATATTCTCGACAACGACTGCAACAATCAGCCTGCTGGCTGTTAAGCTAATTAATTAACTCATTCTGCGTTCAGCTTGTGTTCTTTGATATTATGAATTTATGTTATTAGTAAAAGAGAAAAGAAAATTATCAACCTATTAGCGGTGGTTTTTCAAGTTAGTAAAATATATATTCTTCTACACCTTGGTAATCTTTGGGATAAAACAATTGCCTATTGCATATATGCTTTGATATCGCCACCACAATACAAGGTATATTCCTAACTCGTACAACACATCGATAAGCTTCCAAGACTTCGAAGAAACTATCGACAATTATGTGACATATAACACACGGATATAGTCGAAAAAAGCAACATAAATACAATAGAAGAAAAACCTAACTAAGCAAGAAAAGAAAAGTTGGTAGCCGCAATTTATATGGGCACATTAAAAAAAACAACCATAATTTTCATTCAACGACTTTTCAATTAATATAATTTGATATATTAGAATCATCATTGGTTACATCGCTTACATTCTTTTCAGAAAACTGTCATTAATATTTCTAGACTGAGTTATGTTTTCCACTCAAATGTATTAAGTAACTCTTTCATGTTGTACCAAAAATCTAACGACATCCGGTCGCACAATTCGAATCTGTCTAGACCTCTCGACCATTCATAATTAATACGGGAAATGTAAACAAAATATCAGCGACGCCGTACAGGTCAGTAGCATCGAAAATTCCGCCTCGGCTTGCGCCACATTTATTAATACGTTGCGGGTGTAAAAAAGCGTCGCGGTCTTGGAACGCAGCCATTCGCGTTTCAAAATTGAATTAATACATTACGCATTTTCTGGATTTAATCGCTCTGCGAAGTGCATCTGGAGAAATGGTCTACATCCAGTTTGCCTCGCCGGAAAAACATTACGATTCAAAATATGGCACAAAAGACCCAACGTTAACCTTGTGCTCAAATGGTATTCATATCGCTTTGAAATACTTGGTTTAGTTGATATTGATGTTAATACAATTGGTTGAAGAGATAAAAATGGCCAAATTTTTAAGGATTATAAAGAAGTCCGAATTATATTTATTAAAATATATATAAGTATGCAAAAGCCACGAAGCTATGGGAAACACCTTTACGTGAGTAATGAAACTATTGACGTAAGCTCGCAAATACCAACTTAAATATTTACCACTGGTGTAAATACATTTACAGGTTTATTTTTGTATCTATAAATCACATCAATAAGTAAATGATGTGCAAAATTAACGAAACGTTATACGTGTATATTATCCATGTTGTTTTTATAGGGAGCAGCGAAAGCTATTAACGTAAGACATATGTATATAACTAGGCCACTCGATATACTTTAGATACTAAAATTAGTGTTAGACTACAAGCACAAGCTATCAGATTTTAGTAGCTGCAGTAGAAATTTTTATGTAGTGGTTAGTGATCCAACGAGTCCTGGCTATACAATCCTTGTACGCTCAAAGGAAATAAGGTAAGAAATGAAGCCTTATTTTGACTGCCAGCATCATTGAATTTTTTCCCCACCATATTAGTTTCGGCGTCTTTCAAATGGAATGCCCTTGTTGGAACGCACGAATATTATATTACATATTTAGTGATTCGAGTTGTTTGTTTTAAACGCAAATTTAAGTATAAATAATTTGTGACATGTGTTGACATATTTTTCGACGCCACAGATTATAAATCTATGACAAAAAAATTACAAAAATTATCTTGATCGAAGGTAAACCCCGACTTAGAAATGCAGTCACAAAATTCGGGACAAAAAAGGAAATTCGTGTATAATCCAAATAGTAATTCTAATCTAATTCATAAGATTATAAGATTTTTAAGAAAAGCTCAGTAAAATAACTAAAGTCGCTCACTGTTTAACCAAGGTAAGGACAATTTAGCCAACAAAACTAGAAAAATGGTAGGAGAAGGAGACGAAATATAAATAATAGAGGATATAGAAGAAGAATACAAAGAAGAAAAAACAATAATTGTTATGATCGATACTGAAGGCAATACAACAAGAGTGCGTAAAATAAAGAAAATGAGTGGACCGACTAGAAGAAAGAATTGCAACAAAATTGTAAACAGAAAATCAAAAACGAAAAAAATTAGACAGGAATTGAAAACATATGTCTGCTGTATACCAAAAGGGAGATAAACAAAAAGCGGAAGATACCATCCACATGATTACGGAACAAGTAAATGGAAGCTGTGAAGAAAACGCAACGAGAAATTATACGTGTCAAGGATAGAGGCTACGAAAATTTTATGGCATGGAGGTACAAATCCCATGGTATTTTGAAAAGTTATAAAACGCCAAAAACTATGTTGTATGAACACCGAAAATCACAAGTTATCTGGGGATGTATAAGAGAACCAGCTATAAGATGGTACGACATGGTGGAAGAAGGCATAACAACTTTACCAAATAATATTATGGCGACGCACACAAAGCAATCAATCTTTTCCTCACATAATCCGTTCTACATAAACGTCATTATATAACTTGCAGAACACAATAGGAAAATAATCATGGTGTCGCTATCATTTGATTGAATAAAACATCACGAATTTGTCTATTAATGTTGTCATTGGATTCTAAATTTCCAATTACACATACCCTCTATTGGTATAATGTTGCGATAATCAAATTATTAACAGATTTGGATCATTATTTGAGTGACTCTAATAATATTGGGATTGATGATAAAGACAGGTTACGTGCATCTTCGGTTACTTGCATCACTAACTATCTTCATAAGAAAAGTAGTACAAACGTATCGAATATACTTTTGTTAAAGAAGTTGTGGAAGTTTTTAAAACACCATCCTGATCATGGTTTGTCGAAAAACTTTTCAGGCACTACGGTCATTCAAACTGCGGATCAATCATTATTAACTTTATGGTATTCCAAAGAAACAATTTAAGCAGATTATTAAATCACATCCTATGAAACGCAAAATTAATACGATAGTGGTACTAAAACAAGCCTACGAATGATCAGAATATGTATCGATATGATAACCTAACAGAGTAATCGTTGCAATGAAATTTGCTCACCTTCCAGGGACGCCTCCTCATTATATGCCACCTTTCGCCGCCGAAGACCACAAGACCATACAAAACGCTCTTCCGTAACACTACACTCACCGTAAACGTTAATAATCACATCGAAAACCGCCGCGAAAAGTGCAATTTTTCACGAGAACATACTAACCGAACATTACACGGCGTCCATGCCACTCGCGAAAAAACTGAGACCTACCTAGTTTTTTGTCGTACGCCACGTCATCGACAGCTCGATCGTACTAATTTCCGTGTGTAACTATTATGCAACGACAAAACATCGCCAAAGAAGGGAACAAAAAATGAGGACGACAAGATAAGCTAATGATCAAATGCAAAAAACTGACGCGGCCGCTTTTAACGTGGGACACAATTTAGCGTTGAATTTTTACTTTCTTGTACTTTGCTTCCAATCGTCCAAACTATTGAAGCAATCGCGACGGAACTAGAAACATTACGTTTGTATATAGCGAAGAGGAAAATTCATACCTTGACCTATCTCGGCCGGATGTGATGGTTTACTCTTTAAAAAGTGGGTTTTATAAAAGTTAAAACTATTGAAATTTTAAACAACTTTTATTTTAAAAGTTCCTTCGAAAAATGCACTGGAAATTTATGTAGTTTAGTGCGAACCACTGCAGATTTTTTTCTATGTAAATTCTAACTGACAAATATTTAGATATATATTTTATTCAAAATACGTAGTCGTCAATAAATTACAAAAAAATTAGCTTAATAATTACTAATTACTAAATAATGGGAAAGTATCGACCAGAATATCCGCTAAGTAGAGAACTATATAATAAGAAAATTCTCCATACTGAAATATCTACCATCGAAAATGTATGAGGCAGACATTATTAACGTGGTAGAGGGGTATCAATCCCATGTAAATAAAATAGAGAAATTGACAGAAATGGTAAGGAGGATTGACTACACAAATGTGGGCAAAAAATAAAACACCCAATCAAGAAAACCGCAGAGAAATTAGACATTCCAAAATAATTAGAAGAATGGATATTACACCAGAAATAAAAACTGGAAATAACAATTGGAAAATTGAAAATCCACACAACAATGATTACCGGCAAGGCGCAGGAAACCGACAGGAACCCAGAAGGTATGACTGAAGACGCACGGAAGAGCACGAAAACTCAAAGAAGAAGCAGCCAGAGAAAATGAATCGATAGGACAAATGCATCAACTACCGATGGATTTTTAGAAGGTTAAGCCAAAGAGAAAAGGAACAAAATATATACAAAATGACAGCACGACGCAAATAAAATAATAATTTTAAATAGTATAGAAGAAAATATAAGAAAGAAGAGCTACCAATAAAATGTGAAGAGAAATACGAAATGTTTGTGGAAGAAAGTTTCCCATGTTTAATCAATGAAACTCCAGATTCTTCAATTGGAAGTATCAGGAAGAAGTAAACCCCAACAAGTCAACGAGATAATAAGAAATAGCTTAATAGAAAAATCAAAAACAAATTTTATAAATCTAATAGTAGTCGTTAAAAATCACAGTATCAAAGTCCTCACACAGAGGACGTTCTGTTAGCAATGAGTGGAACAGCAAAGATCTATACAAAGTTGGATTAAAAAAGATTCTTTTCTGATACCACTAAACAAAGAATCAGTTTAAGGTGGTCTCATTAGGGCTCTCAAGCTCGGCAGCGGTGTTGGTGCGAGCAATGCAAGAAATCATAGGAAAATATGAAGATTTCTGTATTCACTTCCCATACTCATATTTAGTAAGAATAAACAAGAACTAGAACATACGTCGCTAGCATAATTGTGATGTTATTCAAAATTTTCAAAAATAAAATACAATATATCGAATACAAAATAAATAAAAAGGGAATCGTAGCGACGAGCGACTGGGAAAAATAAAAAATTGCCCAATTACTCATTATAAATTACAGCAAGAAATTTATAAAGCATTTGGCAAAAAAATGTTCAAAAAGGGAGAAAAATGTTAATAGACAGAAAAACGAAAGAAGCATTCGTAACTATACGATTCACATTTTATCAAAGCCTGAAACTAATCTACCCTGATCACAGTTTGCCATCGCGGGTGATCTGGTACAAGAAAAATGCGAGCCTGTATGTTTTGTATAGCGTACTGAGCGCTTGTTAGAAGAACTATATGGTGCCCGAGAAGGCTGTAAAGGATGCCCATATACCATCGCCAATATGGCATGGACAGGCTGCGATATAACCTTCTAGGAAGAAGATTCAATGTGATGGCCGAACATATAGCTTTGACAACATTATTAAAATTCCGGTTTGCGAACCCTCGAATCTACAGATGGTCTCTGTCATTACAAGGCTATTATTTTCAAATATTTCACCTACCAGGAAAGGATAATATAACGGCTGACGAGATAAATAGAGTGCAAGAAATGGGAAAGTACATGGTCAGGTAGAAATAAATAAGTATAAATCAGAGGTGGCGAACGAACCGGACAGGGGACATATGGTTTTGAAAAGTAATATTATTTATTACCGACTGAATTGGGTTGGGTTTGTTTGGCACCCTGTCTTACCGGCTGAGTTGGGTTGGATTTGTTTGGTAACCTATTTTATCGGATGGGTCAGGTTGTCGTTTGTAATTATGAGCCGTACAAAGACACATTTTTGTAAAGATTGGATAATGGTTTTTGTTTAGGTCGACGTCTGTCTCAATTAAGTTTAGAATTACTGCATTATCAACGTAATTATGATAATTATTATTATTAGGTGAAAAAAATTTTGTTGATAATTTGTAGCCAAATATGTTAATAAATCTATTGTTTTTTTATGTAGTTACTAATAACAAATATAATATAAAAATGAATCGCATAAATGAAATAACGTGTAGTAAACATTTTTTCAATACCCTTTGAATAAGTACGTAAACAGGATACGTAATAAAGGATTGTTGACATTTCCATTACACTTTTAAATCAATTCGAAGTGTCGAACACCGTGGCAGGAAATACAATAATAGGAAACTGATATACGGATAAGCGACGCCATCTATTGACGCGCGGCATACACTAGTTTATAGAAATCTATAATTAAAATTACTATCGCGATAAATTCTTGCTAAAATATATTATTATCTATTTATATATGTATATGGATTTTGAACATATTTAAGTTTATAATGGTTTTTCGAATAAATATTAAATATATATGCGCGGCCTCTATTGGCGGCATACCGAACTCGGTTTTCGAACGAGCGAAGATTTCTGTAGTTCAAATTTTTACCGTGCTGCCACCTAGTGACTCGACGCCAAACTTACAAGCATCGATTGGCGGACACACTGGATATTGCACAATGAGAAACGCTTCGATAACAAAATAATAAAACTCCGCAAAGAAAATTAAAGTAAATAAATGCATTTTAATACTCACTTGTATGTACGTTTGGTGCAAGTTTTCTTTACTAGCGGATTGTCCTTGTAAGTTGTGGAGGGCATGGCTAATTTGAACGGTGGATCCGCGGATATCCGGAATACCCTGAAAAGGATAAAATATTTTTATCAGATTCTATGGAGACTTTTTTGTTGGAATAACTGAGAGGGATGAAACGAAATTTATTCTTTTGCAGCAAAAATTTCCATTTTATACGAACAAGAGAACCCTTTGATCTCGGAGAAATTATAACAAAATCAATGTTGTGGCGGGGAAAAGCTACAATTGAATTTTAAATTTGTAATTTAATGTATTGTTTTAAAACTGTTTCTATCTTTATTTATTGCCAATGTTACAATAGGTACTGTGTTGGATTTTGAACAATTAAACACATAATATTGGGAAAAATTTCAACTACAAAATAATGTTTCGACATGGTTCTGATTGAATGAATATAAGATATAAATAATTTCTAGGAGTTGTGGGTATTTCTACCGAATTTCAATATTTCGTTCCATAGCAATGTGGAATTTTTACATGTTTTATGATATGTTGAATTATACGGAGGTATTATGCATTTTTAATGAGGATCATGGTTTAGAACGTTTAGAAATCTTTGTCCTATCAAATGCTTTTAAAAATTCCTGAACAGAAAAAAGTGACGGAGTGATAAATCAAGGGTTTGAGGTCGATGATTTAATTCTGTGAACTCTAAATTCTTCAGAGCATCCTGTACAACATCATTCTGCACTTGTCATACAAAGGCAAAGTTTTTAAATTTTACTTTGCCTCTTCCATTATAGCCTGTTGCAATTTGCATAAAAATCTGCATGATAGTTATATTATAGTGGTCTTATGTGACAAGTATTCTATTAGTAAATTAGTTCCAAAAAATTGTGACCATAACCCTGACAGCTGAATGTTGGACCTTGTGTTTCCATTGCATCGACTTCTGGTTGCATTCAGGATCATAGCGATGAACGCACGTTTCATTTTCAGTTATAATTTTATCAATAATTTTCCTTTTGTCCTTCACCAAGCTCCAAAAAATGTTGCGAATTTCAACTTGACGTTGTTTATCCAATGAAAATCATCATCTGTACACATTCAGCTATCATATCGATTTTACTTTGCCGAAATTCAAGAATAAATTTTTCGAACGTTTTCTTCGGTAATGGCCGAATCGACCACTTCGAGGACCACCTTCGATAAATTCCTGCCCCCATTTAAATTCCTTTAACCAAAATTTTATTGTCTTATACGATGGAAAAAGTTCACCATCATCATTATCAATCATCATTAGAAAAACCACAACACGTCACTAGAAGAAAAATCTAGAAAATCTATTGTCACAAATGTGACAATATTCTGATAGTTTAAGGAAAATAATAATTTAATCCAAATATTTTTTCACAGCCTCCATCATAGTTAGGTACCATTTTTTATCAGATTGCCATCGTAGTTGTTTGCGGTTGCTCCGATTATTTCTTACCAAATTAGTTTTAATACCAATAACGCCTTTCAATTTTTATCATATTAATTTTTTCGTATGTTGAAATAACTAAAGTACGATCTCTTAGGACAATTATTATAATACATTGACAGTGTCGTTGTTAAAAAAATCCAGTCCAGTCCAGAAGATATGACGCAAAACCGTGCTAATTTATGTTAGTTTCTGCGTCCGCTACGGTACGACGCGACGGCGTTACGTTTGCTCCGGGACCCGTCTGACAAATCCCCAAAGGAGCCTACAGGAAGTTATACGAAATTTTGTGTCATGTTTGTGCGACAATGTCATCCGTATGTGCGAGCTCTCGCCTTCACCGTGTGGACATTTTCATATTACAGTCACAAGAAGTGATTAGTCGCCCCGCGGGAAAGTAGTTTTGTACACTAGATTTCAGGATATGTTTATGAAATGCTGATTCGTTCTGTCGCCAAGTTGGAATTGAATTAATAGCATAGCAAAGTATTTATGCATTTGCATTACATTAAGGATGCTTACAAACAACACCAATTTAAACAGAAGTAATTTATATATAGTAATTGTCGTTAATTTGTCTGAATATGAATTATAAATAATTCCCAATAAATCATAATGATGTGTTATACATTATCAATAGCAAAATCAATAGTAAAAGGACGTTCGTGAACATCAGAGTTGTAATTACAATTTGCGAAGAATTCCGACAATTTTAGTACACACTTTTCAGACCTTGTTTTGTGGTGTTGTTCGACTGCACTTTTATGTTGATAATTGGTAGATGACATCTATATTAATTTTTCATGAAATTCTATTGGTAGAGCGAATACAGAAATGTATCCATCATTATTATTTATTTATCTATTTGACACGATTCCTTACTAATTAGTTTTTACATAAGTTCTTAATTTAGAAAATATTGAAAACAACTTATTTAAAATAAAATCCTGGCCAACCAAAGGGATGGAATTCTTCTCGTTCGCATTGGCAATGATGTAATTATTAACATGCTCTAGTTGAAAAACATTGCGCAATATCTTACTCTGATTAAAAATATCACTTTAATTAATTAATAAAATATAAAAATAAATGTCGTTTCGTAGTGATGATATAATCCGTAATCTGAGAGAGTGATTTGCTCATAATCCGTGCAGCACTCCAAATTAAATGACTAGAACTACTGATCCTCTATGCAATACATTTGAATTTCCAACTCGGGTGAAGACATACAACATTGGGTTGTGGATATGGAAGTGGATATTATGCGTTAGTCTTTATAATTAATTATAATTATAATTAAATGTAATTAAAAATGTCAATCATATATAAATAAAATAATAATTAAAACTTGGATTTTGAAAAACAATTTTTAGTACAAGTTAGTGTAATAAGTGACACAGTTGTCTGTACAACCTGATTTAATCAATAAGTCATGTGTGTACTTTCCTGTAACAGATGGCGTGGTTAATACGTCCATTTGAGGCAATTGGGAGAAACACACAGATTTATAAATAGAACAAAAAAAATTGCGATTTAAGGCATGAAATTAAATTTATAGTGGCAATTGTGTAAGCTTCATTACCACACTACTATGCAATTAAATAAAAACAAATATCCGTGGGTTTTATTTACATACAACACAATAGATATGTTTTATTTATTTAAAGTCTGCCTCCAAGTTCAACGTCTGATGTATACGCTCGGAATAATATTACAACCATCGCATGCAGAAATGGAATACGTCCACCCTTGCCATATAAAGAAGCGAGCTGTATCAATAAAGGATTGAAGAACTTTATTGCTCGCAGATAAAATATAGTAGTTGCTTGTTCGATACCTGCCTACGCCCCGATAATGCAATTTATTTTAACGATACCTTTTCGCAAAAATTGTTACAGTATGTCTTTCAACAACGTTTGTTATTATCGTTAACAGCATCTTTTATGGTACGAGCCCGAGAATTCAATGTAATATAGCGACTGTTGTTATGCGCCATATTTCAAGACATGACGCGGTGACTCGTTCCATTATGTTTTGCGTTAATTAAAATTATTCCTGTAAAAATTGAAGAATTAATTACTGGAACGACCCTCGTCGTAATTAAACATGAGCGCGGACGGACGGCAATTTCATCTTTGTGTTTTATGGGTTGTATCAGGAAAAACGTTGCTGTGCATTTGTTCTCTTACTTTGACGACGATATAAGATAATAGAAAATTGTAAATATGTATTTAACAAGGATGCTCTTCGCGTATAAAAATGAAAAGATGGGGAATCAAGCATTTATTGTGGGCCTAGAGCTTGTTGAAACTTGAGTTTCAATAGGATGCACAACCAATTTGTACTTGTACAAATAGATTAAATTGTTAATATCTACGCTAAGTAGTTCGTAATCCTCAAGGAGCACGCACCAGCATTAAGCGGAGATTACCTCATCATCACGTGTAGTAATCGTTTACTATTGCAAACAACAGGGTTTCTGGCTACACTAATTAATTTGTAATGCCGAAGGTAAGGCAAAAATTGCAATAATTAAATAATACTGATAGATTCAATGATATTGGCAAATGGAACCAAAGTTAAAATTTGGGGCTGGAATAGTAAACGAATAGGTCACTTAAGACACTTTGATTAATTTCTATGCTATTGTAACGCAGTCGTAGTCCTGAGGTTTAATTGGCCGAGGGATGTAACCTATTTGTACCGGAAGTAAGGTACTTTCAGACCAGACCAGAGCCATCGAAGTTAAGAGAATAACGGTAATACAAACTTGCGAGTATAGTACCAGAGACAATACTCTACCAGTAATAGTGCAGTAGAAGTATTCAGCTACAATAGCTGCATCGGACTCCCATTTCAATAATAAGCTTCAAACCGCAGGTTCACACCGCAGAGCAACAATATGACCAGCTCCAATAAGGAGCAAAAATATGTTTACGCAAAACTGTATCAATATTGTTCCTTTATATCGTAAAATTAAACAAACTTACCCTTACAACACAGTACTGTATGGTAAGGGCAAGTTTGTTTCATTATATTTGCCAACCACAGCCTCCAATTTCCTATTACCCTTTTTATCTTGGTTTTCAAAGAACTTTTTCATCGTCCACGTTTTTTGATGTAATGTCAACCCCAGTATCTGCTAACCAAGTGGAGGATATTCTTCAAAATATGTGCCTCGTATATTTTTCTGCATCAAGAAGTTGAAGAAATGTTGCAATTGTTCTTGGAATGCCTCCAAATGTATTCTTTCCTACACTTTGTATTGTACGTGCACTTATTATGTACTTCAGAAAAAGCAGCGATGAGCCATATTTCTTGGTCGAAATCCAACATATTTTTGTACAAATCTAATCGTTTTCGGGGTGCTTACGACAATATCATGGCATTTTTGGCTCATGTACAACACTTATTTTTCAAAAAGGATGTCAATTTAAGGCACTTGTTAATTCCAATATTTTTTCTGACCAACAAAGTCTTTTTAATCATGGAATATTTCAGAGAATGAACTGAACTGATACTTTTTTGGCCAAATTAAAAATTATGATTCATATTTTATTAAAATTCGCCAGCAAAACAGTTTTATTAATTTGATTTACTTTTATCTCCTCGATCCATGTTTCAAAAATATCATAAAAATATCATAACGAAGGAAGCAGAGCAGCTAACGCTTTTGCAGCAGCTTCTTTAATTTCTTCTAAAATACCTTTTTCGGTTGTAACCTAATTTTCCATTTTCGTTTTCAATTCTTTGTTTACAGCTAAACACATAACAACTAACATAATACTGTCGCCCGCCACTTTAACAGTTTGGACATGGGGGTAACTTCCTTTCCGGCCTGCTATACCTAGAGGGGACGAATGTTTAGTCGCGACCATGTCCATTGAGAACTACATCAAGAGGCAGAGAAAAAATCTTCGAATTTCAATCAGAACAGTTGCAGAAAATATTTGTGTGAGTACAGGAATGGTTCGTTGTGTCGTACACAAACTCGGCTACACCAAAGTTTGTGCGCAATGGGTTCCTCGGTTCATAGTCTTTTCTCTGAGTATCTAAATGCTTGCGAATGGGCTTGCTTTGCAACACCTCGCAGAGTACAGCCAAAATGATAATAACTTTCTCTTGTCAATAATTGCTGGCCACGAAACTTGGTGTCATTATTTTGAACCATCTGTCATCGATGCAATGGAAACATTGCACATGAAAATCAAAATGTAGAAGAACTGCGTAATTCATTTTGTGTAACAATTACTGTCAACATTCAAATTCTCCACAACCAAAGATGTTTAAGGCACATTATGTGGACAAGGTGATATTGACATTTCTTCTCGACCATGAGAGACCCTTGCTCACATAGTTGAAAAAACCTAGAGTGCATGCATATCAATTCAAACTGTACTATGGAACTCTAAATAAGCTCTATCAAGCAATAATATAAAACCGTCTTGGAAGCTCTCATGTGGTGCCATGTCTGCTTCACGACAATGCTCAGCATAAAAATTTGTAGCGAAAGAAAACCTGCAGCAAAAGAAATGGACTACTATGGCTACCCAATAGCCTAGATTTATCACCTTGTGATTTTCAAATCTTTGGATATTAAAAATTAAACATTTTCAGTCAGACGAAGAAGTACAAACGCAACAATTTATCATTTGATCTCTAAAAAATATTTGCGAGGGAAATTTTAAGTTTTCGTCTGCATCAACTTTTTTCAATGTGTGTGTGTAAATTTAAATTCGAGCAATGAAACTATAGGGTTTTATAGTTTCTGACATTCATTTATAAACTAGCTATTTGAAACGTATCACCCGTTAGGTAAAACAAAATGTGCCTCATGTAATGACGTGCAGTACTGAAAAAAACGAAAATATATTTTTTCGCGACCTTGCGAAAGGGTGACGTGACTAGACAATTTTTAGACGGAATCTTGCCGACATCTTGCGGTTGTTTAATATAAATATGCAACATATGCAGCGTGTAAGAGCCTTGTCGATGAAAGCACGATTCATTGACGATGTAATTTTAATGTGATACGCAAAACTATTCAACAATGGACAGAAACCGATTAATTCCAAGAAAATAGCTACATGAAAATCAAAATGTAGAAGAACTGCGTAATTCATTTTGTGTAACAATTACTGTCAACTGAAATATTGTCATTTCACACATGGATGTTAAAGGTTAGTAATTATGATAATGTTGTGTCCTACGAAAATATATAATTTCCCGAGCAACAAACAGCGAGTCCGAATGTCTATGAATCTTTAATAAAATAAAACCTTCTTATGCTTTGTTATACGAAAACCCTATACATTAATCAACGGAATCATTCTACGTTGTTTATCAGGTTATACGACAATTCTTGAATCTAGATATTCCATATTACCGGATCAAACAGAATTGTGCCTTTTAGTTACTTAATGTTTTTTCGGTGATGAGTATAATGAAATATATTAGAAGGAAGGCACGAAAACAATTATTACATTCTGATTAAATAGAATATTTGCGTTTAATCTAAGTTGCATGATTTATATTCCTCAGTCAGTAAACTAAGCATACATAGATTAATATAGTTCAATGTAGACTTTCGCTGCCGTTATTCGTTGAATACATGTCTTTGGGGTTTCACAGAAATCCTAAACTTGATCTTTATGTTCAGCTGATCTTGCCAGCTCTAAACACTGATGTTGTCGTCTTCTGCACCTCGTTAAATACTTTGTCGTTGCTCCGCTTCGTTGATCCCTGTCCATTGTGTTGCTTAGCTGATACGTGTGTTATATTTTATTATACCGTGACCGTTGCGAAATGATTGTTATTGTGTTGCTCATTTTATTTTATTACCAGTCTTTTATTATTCCATATAGTTTAATATCTATTCGTCTTCTTCGATGGTTTGTTATTTATTAATTCCAATGAGTCCCTTATTAGATAATAATTGTTAGCCCTGGCCAATATAAAGTTACCTAAATCGGTGTGATCGTTTTTTGTGTGGTTTATTTGTTCGGTGACTGCAGACTTATGCGTACGTTTGATCTTCCTTTAATCTACACTGTGGGTTTGGTTAATCCGATATACGCGTAAAGCAATAAGAAATAAACGACAATTTTACGTGCTTAATGAACGATGATAAACGATTGTCCTTTGCAAATGTTACTCAAACAAACTGTTAACAACCTCATAATACTGTGACCATATTCACTTAGGAGATCATATAAAACACATGCGCCATATCCCTTGATGGGCTTAATAAGTCGACTATGCAAACACGGTTTGTCGTCGATCCAAACGTGTACGCTAAAGCTAAAGGGCAACATACACAATATATACTCTCTGCGGTATATTATGACGATGGAGTAGGGCACTTACAACGACTAAACACATTACACGCAAACATATTAATATCGGCTTGCCTAGATATTCATCTACCGAATAGCTGACGTTGATGCTGACGCAAATATAAATCTTCAGTCGCTTTTGATCTAATAATCCTAGTTTAAAACAATGTTTGTAATTTGCTTCTTGGTGAATGCAAACTGATAAGCGAAGGTGGCGTTAACATTGTAAATTGTTTAAATTAATCCACACGACCATTAATCCACCATATCATAACAAAATCGGAATAAAAATATATTTTCAATATAATGAATGATTATTTCTAGACCAGCATTACACGATAAAAGAGTTGTTTTTTTTTTTTAATTAAGATCATTTTATTTTAAAAAATGCAATAACATTATTACTACAAAATGATGCCAGTGAAGGTGAAATGCTTTTGTGTAACAAATATAGTTTTACGTTAATTAGCTCCGACATTATTTGATATATAACATCTGTGACAACAAGTCGATGCACGATTATGACTGATGTAATAATGATCTACGTCCGTTCAGTGTCATTAATAATACATTTCCCTAATCCACAAATGTATTTTTATTTTTAAGAACACATTTAATTAATTTATTTAATATTATTGTCTGTAAAAGTTCATACTTATTTATTATTTTATAGCGTTAGTGTTGGTTGCAATATTTATGTTTATTTTATTGGTCTTACATTTAACCGTAAATTTTTTTTTAGTCGCCCAATCAAATAACAATAATTCTTGTAAACAATTTATATGCACTGCATTTTTGCAATCAATATTTCGCCCATCGTGACCGGCATTTCTATTCGTATAATCTATAATATAACTGCACGGAAAAGTCGTTAAATAGAGTTTAGGGATGGCAACAAATAGAATTCTATTAGTTCCGGATTTAAGAAATCCCTGTTTACGAATTACAGGCTCTACGAATTCTACGTCAGGCTAAAACCCGTTTATTACCTTATTTCTACGGGAAATGAGTTTTCACTAAGATAGTAATAAATATTGGTAACTAACGTAACTACGAACTAAAATGACTGATCGATTGTTTGCAAAATTAGGCTACGAAATTAATATTTTTAAGCAAAGGGTGTGATCAAAATCTCAGTAAGAATTACCACGGGCAGCAGAATACAAACCATGAACAATTCCCTTATTTAATTGTATAAAATATGAACTATAATGTTACTCGATATCAATGATGGCTTCTGCAAGTTAATGGGGTTTCACATATTCAAGAATCTCACACACTAACAGTACGTTACACAAAATTTGTATTAACTTAAACGCAGGCGAAGCGCACGCTATCGTCTCTTAATGTAATTGTCACGTACTTGGGATGTCATTATGCCGAGTCGCATGTAATAGCATTGATAAATATCTTTCTATCTGTATTCATCATGTACTTTTGATGATATTGTCATCTAAGGTGTGGAGTAGCATCAGCCCTTTTCTGTCGACAGCGCCGATTTAAAACTAAACGACATTTATCAAAAACGAAGTTAGACGAAGACGCCAATTTTCACTCTGTTAATGTTGAATTTGGTTACTGGAGCGACAGCTTGTCCAAAGGATTGATTTACTAAAGAGTACAATGGGTTAAACAAAATTTAAGATTAATTTCATGATTACTGTTACTATATCTCGCGAAAGGACATCTACCTGTCGCGTGTAAATTTCCGGGTAGTCAAGTTGCATTCCCGTTTTCCCACGGGACGGATTGTGTGCTTAGGAAGGGAAGGATGGGATGTGTAAGTTAATAAGAAACTAATTTTACATATATGATACGAGTATATTAGCTCTATTTAGAGCTATACCATGTATGGATTTTGTGGTATTTTTTGAATTTTTAAATCATATGGCAAAACTGTTGCAAACGCCGAACAAAAAAATCAAATTGTCGAAAATATTATCTAAAATCGTAGAAAGTGTCAAAAATAGAAAACAAATCAATATTGACAATTTTTCAAAAATAAAACCTCAAAGACGGAAAAAATTAACATTAACAATACGTAGAACAATAATTGATTAAAATTGTTAAACTTCTGCAAAATACTAAAGAACTAACGACATATTAAAATATCTTAAAATTGTTGCCAATTAAAAAAAATCCAAGTTATAAAAACTAGACAAATTACTGTGTAAAAAAATGGTAAAAAAAGTAGTGTCAACCCCACATCTGGGTCGAGTTGGGTTGAGTTTAGTTTAGTTGTGTTGGGTTCGGTTGGGTTTGGTTGTGTTGGTAAAACTCGGTGTAAATGGTAATTATGAAAAGCTCATAGTGAGCGCGAAGTAATCATTCAAGGAAGGAAAAAAATAACAAATGTTTGATCTATACAACTACTTGTCACACTAGAAAGATTTTAGCACTACCTTTAAAACAATTTCACCACTAAATTTCTTTTCTGGCTACGATATCTCAATATTACCTTAAACTACAAGATTAGAAACATAGAAGGAAATGTATTTAATGTATTTGACCAGCAATTAGTTCTACGTTCAAACCCAAATACAATGTCAGGCGTAGGCAAAGTGTAATAAGCAATTTTCTCATGTCTTGTACCCCTATTATTTTTTCTATTTATTAATGACTTCCATTCCTTTTCGGCACTTGCTTATGCTGATTATCTTAAAATATTCTGCACTATTACCTCTCAAGCAGATATTAATTGCAACCTAACTGCAATTGTTCAATGATACTTTTCAATTTATATAAAATGTAAAAAAATTTCACATTAAGAAATTGTTATCCGTTCAAATAATTCTACCGCTGGACAGCCACATAAATCATGCTAGTCTTTTAAAGATTTTGCGGTTAATATCGACGTTCGTTTCTCAAAGTGCATGCACATCGGCAGCAAATTCATGGGAATTGTTATGAGAATTTCTATATAATTTAGGGACGTGGTACTTCTAAAATCCTTATACTTCGTATACGTAGTAAACTGAAATACGCTGGTATAGTCTGATATCATATGTATTCAAATCACATCTTGGCTCTGGATGTTTCTTGAAACTTCATATCTTTCAATCTTGATAATTTTGGAGATATCTTACGGCCACCCGGATCTGCTTATGCAATTTGACATGCCATCGATATCTTCCAAGAGGAATTCATAACCTAATTCATAATAAATTTGATGGTAAACATTTATCAAGAGTTTCGTTTAATGTTCCAGGTTATCAACCAGACCTCATATTTCATCCTCCAGCATTTAATCTGAACTATGACCTTGCATTTCCTTGTAAAGTTTAGATAATCTTGTTTGTATGTCGTTGTACGATCCAGATTGTCAGCAGTAAGACGATTCTCAATTTACTCTTGATTAGGATCTTGAAAATAATTGTTCGCATGAATAGTTAAAGTCAAAGAGTGAAAGTATAGCAAATGCAAGTTTTTTTTACTGATCGTAAGTCAGGAATACTCCTCCAGGTGTTGAATATTATCATGTATTCCTTCTCCAGATCACATTTGCTTTTCTCTAATTTTTCCAGATTAGCATCAATGCGTTCAAATGTCTCCATAATTCTTTGTTTTTTAACTCTAGCAATTGCGTTTCAAAATCCTCAATGTCGTTCTCAGTAAATGGAGAGGAATTCAATTCTGTTACGTCAGCACTGTGTGGTTTTTTAACGAAGGCTAACGTCGCTAAGCTATTTCTGAATCGCTGACACCTCTGTAGAAAAGCTTCTCTCATATTTAAATTTGTTGTTTTGAAATAGCAAATGTCAATTACCGAGTTATTTTTTTGGTGATGTTTCAGCAGGCGTGGAAAATGAATGAATGATCTTGATCAAGAAGGGACCATTTCTTTTCGAATAAAATAACGCCCTTCCCTATAGTATACGATTAAGCTGATTCAGATGAGACGTAACATTTCCCATGCAATGAAAATTTTGGACCCATTGATATTCCGTTGGGTCAGGATAGTCAACACCATTCTCAAGGAGAAATGTTTTAAGAACTTTAATTTTAATTTTAATAATTTCCTCTTGAAAGCCAACGTATCTTATTATGGAGCAGCAGCTCTGCGTATTTACTCCCCATTTCATTACAAAAAATTAAATTGACGATGACAAAGAGCTCTAGTGATGAGTTGACAATTTTGATGACCAATTCCATAATATGGCAAATTACTTCTGGAAATGTCTGCGAACATTAATATTGCTGCAAGATTATACCCAAGAATTAAATACAGAATTTCGTATTTGTTGACTGAAGTTCCTCAACTACTTTCTTCCTCACATTACATAGGTAATACCAGGTCTTATTATTGTTTGGTATAATCTTATTTTATGCCTTCTTGAGACATTATTTGTTGTTAATATTCTTGAAAACGTTCACCATGCTCTACTTTTGCTAATTGATTTTCTCTTTCCGTTTCTTCATTCCTCCTGCATGTTGGAGTTATTCTAAGATATTCTGCTTGCTCTTCTTTTCCTATCACGTATATCCTATTTCCAGTACAGTCCATAATTAAATTCGTAGACTCTCCTGTGTTACTATCTTTCATTATCATATACTTTGTTTTCATTATTGTCTCTTCTTTCCAATAGATTAAAAGTTCTTTCTATTTCTTTCTTTGGTCTCGCCCTCAGTGCTATATCATCGACATAGGCCAGGCTATGGTGTCTACTTCCATATATCAAACCCTCCGTTCTTATGCCACTTTCCATTTGAATTACTTCCTGCACTAAGTTGAACAGGATTGTGGATAATGTCTCAGCTTGTCTCAGTCTTTTCTTTAACAAATTCTTCTGACACTCCATTAATATTTAATTTTATGTGATACGTGTATTCATTTCCACTATCCCCTTTAATTTCTCTTGTAATCCCTTTATCATTGCTGCAAATAGTTTATTCCTGTTAACAGATTCGTACACCTGTCTCTAATCGATGAATAGTAGGTGCGAACTCATATTTTGTTCGTAAATGTTTTTTTGAATGTTTTCATGATACAAATGTGGTCAACTATCGATCTTCCTGCTTTTCATCGTCCTTGATATTCTTTTATGTCACATAAATTATTGATTCATAAATTAATCCAATAATATTCAATAGAATACATAATTTTTGATGGGAATTCGTTGTTATTTGATTATCTTTATTTAGTAAATTGTTGCGATAATCTAAACCATAATCAGATGAATAAATATCTACGTCAGTACAATCCTCGAGCGCGTAGGTTTTTAAATGTAAGTTAGGATAGTATGTCCACACCCTTGTATTTATATTTTATTAATCGCTCAAATGTACGTGATATGTTGGCATTCTGAAATCGTAATTACGGAAGTTTGCGCGAACGTTCGGTAATATTTACCAAAACCGGTGCTAATGTGTTGTTTAAATTTTATTTTGTTTGATTACGTTACGACTTTGTAACATATTAGCCGTTTAAATCATTGTTTCATTTGTTACACGTGCCCCATATGACGAGCATGTCATAAATGTCTAAACTGATAAAATTGTAACTAATGCAGGAAATTGGTTAAAAGCCAAAAAAATAAAAAAATCATAAAATACCAAAATTGTTGCAATTGCAAAAAAATTATCGAAATAGACAAAACGCGATAAATTTCTAAAAGTTCTTTTTTTTGAAGAATAAGAATTTTTTTTTATCGCCAATGCAATAAAAATTGCATACTTTGCACAAACATTCAAAACATTTGTAGAAATTAAACAAACAGACGTCATTCCAAAAATAGTCGGGATCGATTCAGGGGACCTCAAAACGTGTATATCCGTCGAAATCTCGAGTTCGAAAATTTTCATGATTCCCATACTTACTTATACATAAAGTATAAGAAAGTAAAAAAATATGAAGCAAGCTTGGAAGAAGAATATTCACAACAACAAAACAACATCCGAAGAAGATAAAGAGGAATACAATAAAACATGTTTCTTGTGAAAATAGTTAGTTACATACCTAACTATTAAATTCATTGTTTGATGTGCGTTATAAATGAAGTTATATTTACTGTTAATTCTGAACTTGAAATTCTGATGACGTCTGAGTAATTCAAATGTAAGCGACGAGGTCAAATTACCAGAAATGAATGAACGTAGATCAGCGTTGACCATAAGTCCCTGGGTAAACCAAGTTTGTATATTGCACAAACATCGGCGCTAAGCCACCCAGATAAACACGCCGTTGCAGCGAATCAGACTAACACGACTAAGATAACGTATTGCTGAGATGCGGCTTTGAAGTTATCAAGTGAAATTAAGGGACGCTCGTAAAGGAGCCGATAACAGTGAGTTAAACGGGCAGGGCGCTTCAAGTACGTGTGTGTACGTATCGTTTAAAGTTACTCAAGCACATGAGATGTTATCGCCCCGTTTGGGTGGTAATACGTTCACCTGAAGTTTTGGAAAGTTATGGTGTATAAATATTTTACAGGGTTAATTTGATAAGATGTATCGTATATTGAATAATTGGAACCAATTACTACTTCATTAATAAATCGTTAATAATGGAAAAATATGGAAGAAACAATTATATCGACATCGGTTCAAATAGGAATTGGGATGAATCAGAAAATCTATAAATAGTTGTAAGTTAGTGCCAATTGATTTAGCAATACGTATCATAAACATAAAAGAAGCAATACAAACTGCCAGTTTAGGTCAATGATGTTCTACATAAATACATTTATTAATGAATAAGTGTTGGAATTTTTTTAAATCACGTACTAGATCTAAACACCCATACCATACCGTAGCAAAAATATCATTTCTTTAACATTTCGGTGTCAAAATAAAATAAATTAATTAAAGGCATCATTTATTAAATAATTTTTACATCGCATTACTAAATATCGTAATAATTCAAAATAATATCAATTAGTACATGTAAATTTGTAATGATGACAATCAAGGTTTGGTTACTTTATTACTTTATCCACCCATTAGTTATACGAACTCGTACACTCAAAGTGACCAGCAAACTTTAAATTGGATCGTTCAAAACTTTACTCCGCTAATGCACCTAGCCCGTTAGTTCAAACCAGAAGAAATGCTAACTCGACTAGCGTCACTTTGATAAAACACGTTTCGGCGTATGAATAATTATTAGGCGAGCTCGAAATGCAAATTCACGGAAAACTTCGTAACCCATATTACATCCGCGTCTATCTTTCGAAACACTGATGGGACCTCGCGAACAAACAAGAGAAGATTGCAGCGAATAAGATATCGCGAGCCACCAAGCAGCGCAACACATGTTTGTGCAGCGGAAACATAAGACGTAAGGCGGGCGCGGCGTCGAGACGAGCAATTTTTGCTTTACTATTTAAAGTGAGGTTCGTCGAAGTTGCTGATTGAAACAATACACTCGAAACTTATCCAATTTTGAACTTTATAACGTCCGCGATGGATCGCCGTTGTTTATTTGCTCCTTTGTTACCTTCGTAGCTTTTGTTTCCGTTGCCGCTAAATAACTCATAGCTGATGGGAGCTCGTTTTTTTTTTTTTGAAAAGTTAAATTGTTCCCGGGAAATCGAGAGAAAAACTGAGGAAATGATAAGTCACATCGTTGTCGGGTCTTTTATATAAAGTGTACAAAAGGAAGGCGACAATGGAGGGACATTTTCGAAGTTTCCCATTGTGTACACCCATTCAAAGAGATAGACAAATTACGGAATTATTTCGATTGATGATACTATTAACCGGATATTAAAAAACAAATTAATTTTATTTATAAAAACAACAATTATACGTAATATTATTATATATCGAATTACTAACGAATTCGAAAAATTTTAAACAAACAATTTTGTAGACAACATAAATGCCAAATTTCCATGGTCTCCTATTATGACAAAACAACGCGAGAGGTGTGTAATTAGGAATTGGGCATGCGACGACTGCATGGACGTTAGAAGGTCTAACAGCCATTAAACTCACTTTATGGAACTGTTCAAAGATAGTGACCATTTATTGGCAAGGCTCGAATGATTCGAGTTCGATTTTTCCATCGCATTTTAATAATACAATATTTTGTGTGTATATATGTCATATCGTTTTGCTGACTTTTTGCATGTATATTTTCTCTTTATTGTATTTAAAACTATGAGCAACTTATGGTTAAAATTTATGAAATTTCTGTAATTGTTAAAACCACCACAAAAATGTATTCGATAATATTTTCAAAACCATCTGGTAAGCATGCGGAACCCCAGCCGACTTCAGCTGCTGCGGATGTTGCGGAGGCCCATCAACCTTCGCCGACCAAAATAAGAAAATTATTAAAAAGTACAAAAGTGAGAACACAACAGCATAGCGAAGATTCTGGATAATATGAAACAGCAGGTAGCTGCAATAGCGAAAAGACTGAAAAGGTACCAAAACAGTAGAGAGCGAAGAGAGCAGAATACCTCATATAACAATAATGAGAAAAACTTCTATAGAACAGTGGAAAGAGACGAGACCAGTGATGACCATAGTGCAACGCCCACTGAACAACAGATCAACAAATACTGGTCGAACTTATGGTCTAACACAGTTAAACACAAACAGGATGCTAGCTGGATGAAGGTAGAGTAACATGGGGTGGGATATATTCCTACCATATTTTCACATGAAATGATGAGGGCCATTGGCAAAACCCAAAACTGGAGGGCAGCCGGATGCTACAAATTCATAACTTTCATGACTTTCGACGTTCATGACTAGCGGAATTACCTACCTAATTCAGGCACAGAATATATGAATTAGTTTTCTTGTAGTGAGGAAAACTTTATGATCGGTGCTTGTACAGGTTTGTTTTATAATAATAACAACTCTAATTTGTTAGTACACAAGTAAATCAATAAAATTAAACTTATAATGAACAGTGTCTAATATAGGTGCAAATCACCTGTCAGAAATGAAATAATAATAACAAACATTCATTGGATTTCTTACTTCCTTGGTCTGCCCCTGTAAATTCCTCCTCTTCACATTCTGCCACCAAAAACAATATCAGTGGAGGGTATCAAAGAAAAAGAAGCACTTTAAAAGTACAGAAGTATTAGTGAGAGTAAACCGGGCCTACTTTAATCTGAATGGTGACAAGCTAGTAATGTTATTTCTGAGCTTAAACGTATTCGTAATGGAACTACGAAAAGGCTTGCCATTCAAAACACTATTCAAGTCATAAATAAAATCTACACTAGTTATGCGACGAAGTAACTCCACGTGATGTAACGCTGGGAATACACAGAAAACTGTTCAAGGGATATTCCAAATGTAAATCAGTAGAAAATTATATGAAAGTATAAAAACAGATTAAATATTGAGCCATTACAGCTGTATGTACAGTTGAAACATGCTCAGGATCTATAAGACCTAGCTCAAAAATATTCAATTTGAAAAACTCCAACCAAACCTTGCACAAAACTTAAACTAAACCTTTCAGAAAACTTCAACTCTATACAACTCTATACAACACGCTGATCATTGGCACTAGATCTTCAGTCTATAAACTAAACTTCTTCACCAATATCGTCGAATGTAAAGACTAAAAAAAAAAATTTAAGATATGTCCCCAAAATTTTAACTCAACCCTTTAAAAAGCTTTAATAGTTTGCCTTTTTTTGTTTTCGTAGTTGGTGGAGTTGTTTATTCTTCAATTTTGTTAAGCTTCCAGCAAAGCTCAACCAAACACAAGTCCGACGCGCTAACATTACACGGAATGTTGTTGGGTTGACAACCGACCACGCACTTGAAATAATATAGAAAGTAGAAAAGCGAAAAATACAACTAAGCAAGGAGCTAATAGTTGATGAACATACTCAATATGAACAACTGGGAATGGAGAAAGATGGACTAATTCGAAATACAAACACAAACACAAACATATGAAAACGAAGAGGCACCATTTATGAAAGTGGTGGTCATCAAGACAATATTAAGCAAAATGGAAATGAACAATAAATCCAATCTGATAATTTGGCAGCCAATGTCAGGAAATTGCTTTCCGGTAGTTGTTCTTATTCACAACATCCAAATAGAGACTACTTTTGTATATTAAGTTAACGTTAAACGTGAGGGGGAAGGCATAGCTCCATTTAGATTATTGCTGTACGCTTACATAAAAGGCAGCTCCTTCGTAAGCTTGTATTGAATATTAAGAGGCAGCTTTCAATTTTCACTTGTGATGAAGGTTATCTTATTATGTAGGGATAAATTCTTTTGACAGTGAACATACTTAAGCTTCTAACAAAGTTCACGTCAACACAACTCTGCCACGTTAAAATTATGTTGACGGAGTAGTACAGTTCAACCGACCAAACCAGAAACATTTCTAATCACGCAAACCCATAGGTCTAAGACCCAAACATTTCAACCCCCAACTCCTTCAACATCATCGTCAACTATGGAGACCACGCAATAAGTCTATTCCACTGCCAAAATAGGACTCCGAAACTTCAACCCGATTCATCCAATGTCATTATAATTTGATCTCAGCCAAATACAGTTAAATATACTTAATGACAATCCAATAAAATAAGTTTAAGACAACCATATTAACACCAATCCCGAAAGTCAGAAAACAAATACTTCGTTATTGCTACGGCTAAAGCGGGGATTGCTGTGTCTTTTCAGAGGGTATCAAAGGAGGAAAACCTAACTACAATTGTGGCGTCATAAGGATTCCACAGAACAAGTCAAATCTTTTAATACACGAGCAAATTAAAAAAAATCAAACTTATAACGGGCAGTGTCTAAATAAGTTAAAATCAACAATTTTCAACTGAATACAACACCTTCTTGGACAATATCGTTCTAGGGTGATATTTAAATTGGGCAAGCGGTAGTTGTTTTATTTTATGCGGCACAAAGTTATAGATACTGATGTACTTATATAATGAACTGTTCGGTAGCGTACTCGAACGTGTCTGTGGCGGTACTAGAACATACTAATCGTCGACATTCTTCCATAGCTGTAATACATTGTTTTTTCTCTGATCCATGTTCTCGTTTAACCATTGTAAGGCTATTGGAAGAAATCATCACCGGAAGTTTTTCGTACAACACCTCATGAGGACGCTATCGTATGCTTTTGAAAAGTTCATCAACATACATACCATACTGTCATTATTGTTTATTCCTTCCATGAGATCTTCGAGTAGTTGAAATAGATTGCTCGTTCACTTGAACCGCCATTTATATAAACGTTAATTATTTTGTGTTTATTTGTGAATTCCATCATTCTTCTGTAAACGAGTTTTTCGACTACTTATTTCTGGGATATTTTAATTGACCTACAGCTCAATAAATCACCTTTTTATAAATAGGTTTGATTCCTATACGGGAACACTCCCTATCGGAAAGACTTATTTATTATATTACTCCATGGTACTGGTAGGTGGCCTGAACAATACTTCAGCAATCTAGTAATTCATCATGTCCCACCACATTCGTGTTGCTAAGGAAGCGTATTAAGCAAACTATTTTACTATGTTCCTTAAGTGAAGTCCAAATGGTTCATCGATGTTAGTATGTCTCTGCTTGTTTCAGATGCATTTTAGATGCTCGAGATTACTGTTTTAGTTGTTTAAAAACATCCCAGGTTGCAACAACGTAGTCCTTCTGGATGTATCTATTTTATTTGACAAAATAGTTTGTTTCTTTCTTCATAGTATTATTCAGCGTGCCTTCTTTTAATTGTCTTTTAATTCTATCTAATATTTTTATATTTTCTATCGAGCAATTTTTTTTAACACCGTTTTTTCTTTGCAGTTTTGTCAATTGTTGATGTGCGTGTTTCAATAAAATTTCCATAAGATTACATTAGCTTTGGCATTACATAAAATACTGTTCAAATCAGTATCATAAAGTTCTTCTTTTATTAGGTTTAGGATTGTGTCGGTGTAATATATTGTTTGTATTTTTATTTGTTGTTCGATTGTCACAATATCAACTTTAAATGATATCCTCTAGCTTAAAAAAAAATCGCCGACGTTTCCACACAGCTCCCATATGTATAATATTTGCAAATATGTTATCTACGTTACTTTTTTTACTTTTTCATTTTTCAGTTATTCTGGTAATTGAACATTTATTGCTGGTTTCAAGTTATATATGCAAAATGCATTCAAAGATGCTGTGAATTCCTTTTATTTGTACCTAAATTCATATTAAAATTTCCACCCACGAAGACCTTATTTTTAATTTTAAAGGCGGTATTGTCTAGATCTTGTAAAATGTTGAAGAAATCATTTTTCATGTTATGGTCGATAAATGTTAACCAAGAAAATTTTTGATATTTTATAATTCAATTGCAGTGCACTCCAAATCCGTTTTGTTACTTTTCTATTTCAAAGATATTATTTTAATATATTCCATGCTGACTTGATATTCTTGAAAAGCCAGGGGCAACTTCGTAGTCCTGTAGCATCTAATTCTCGCCTGGCTAATGTTCTGACAGACAGATAACACATTCATGTTCATATTTTTATACATCTGATTTCTTATACTTTAGAGCTGTGTCATTTTTGCTTCATTCGACATATTTTATAATGTATAATTATAATAATATATCGGACAAAAACGCTGCTATTTAGAGTGCAAGTAAAGGTAACTGGTAGCTGATTTAAATTTTTCTTGTGTCGTTGACATTTTCGACATTTAATTACATTTTTCCAGGCAGATAATCGTTCTCAATTATGAAACACAAAAATGCACTTTCTATAACTGCGTATAAAGTTCGACGTATTACACTGCAATAATGCAAGTAGCGTAACATAATTTTAAACTTGATACAGCCAAAATCATCGTTGACGAAAAGTTAATGTATCGCGCTATTTTGGATCAAGTTTCTGCAACAAATGAACCTAGCTATTGCCATCGGCATTAATCGATACTCACAATACGCCAGTTACCAAACTCTGCGAATAGATTTCATTTTATTGCCGTCAAATTAAAACCTCATCCAAAGTTCGCCTTAACACAAGGAAACTGAACTCTTAACAGACGTGACAAACAGACTGGAATAACGTTTTAGTTGCACAGTTGTTTCGTAATAAGACGTTAAGCAGTTGCGCGGGGCCAGATTGAACTCCGACCTAAGCTTCGCGACAAACTTCGTTAGGAAGTCCATAAAAGTAAGTTCGTTCATTTAAGCATTAAATTTGCTTAATTTAACTGTTCCTCGAAAGTTTGCGGAAGTCGAAAAAAGCCACCTAGCAATTAATTACAATATGGATTCAAATGCACGTGAAATTCGAATGGATTTAAACGCATTAAGAAGTTCAGTGAATGTGCAACAGTACTAATGAAGTTCCAGTTGCCAGTCGAGTAGTCCTCCGTTCAGTCACTTTGAAAATGTCGTTAGGGAGACAGCGTTTCTTAAGCTATAAATGAATTGCAAATGGTAAACTAGACAATTTGTAATATTGTTCACACAGATTAAAAAATCTGGTCGTATTGACGTTCCAATTAAACATATAGAACGTGAGCATTCAACTAATGGGTGAAAATAAAATATGTCAAGATATTATTTAACATTGTAATAGATTAGAAAATTTATTTTTTGGTCTTTTGGAGAAATTCCTATTATTTGTAGATTGAATTTTTTTAATCAGCCCTTATACGGACTATAAAAATTATTTAATTTTCCACAAATCTCGTTGCTGTTGCTGACATATCTTACAAATGAGTACAGTATGCACATCTGCGATCTCTCATTATTTTTAAGTTGTTTTCTGTTGCTACATCTATGGGTTACTACTATTTCCTTCTCTAACCATTTCCAGGTTCGTCCTTCATTTTTATTTCTCCTCTATTATGTGATATTCCAATGATTTTCGAACAGCGAGTTCTTTACCAACATTTCCTACATTCATTTTTGGAACTTTTTGTCCCCTGCGGATCAAATTCAAAATTTTTTTGATTTTTGATGGTTATTTGTTTTGCATGAAAATATTATCGGTTGTTTCGTGATCTGAACTGAAACACAAATTTTATGTGTTTTCCCATTTTGCTCCAACTTACGTGAGAGTGCGTTTCAGGAACAACCACCAGCTAGAATTTGTATTAGGAGTTTCCTACTGACTCTAATTTTGTCGCTAGGTTTTTCATCATATTAATTCGCTTGTTAGAGCTCACAATTACTTAACGAAGTCAAATACAATTAAGTACCACATAAGCAATTATGCAGATTATATGGGATGTATGTACATTGTTGTCGCTGGTTAAGGTAACGAACAAGTTTGAATAAAATATGTTAGTGCAGCATTTCTCGCTCCATTATTGTTTTCATACAAATATTAACTATGTTATGTCTCCTCTAAAGAAAAATATAATTTACATAAAACATAAAAATGTATCTGTTTGCAGTGGCACTGATAATGGCGTCGGCGTCGTGTCGTCGCCATATACTCTTGTCAGCTTTATCGTGATTGAAAATTTGATAGGGTATCGCTGATGTTCACATCAATTCCATTCTAGGCGCACTGCATGCGTAAATTTTATCACTAATTTAAGCGTTGTACATATAGTCGTAGTTAATCTTTATATTTCGGATGTAATAAGAGTGCTACGACTATAAAGATTTCACATTATTACTATAAATAAACAGAACGTAATAAAAAATGTAACTCTCTGCAGCACGAAATTTAACGAATGCCCATAACTACAATCGATATTCGTAAAATTTATTAACAATTAAAATGCGAAGCTACTCTCAATTTATTTAATGTTGTTGTTGGGAGTTGTTGGCAACGTGTAACTAGTGTTAATAGGCAAACCTAAAGCACATGGGAGGTGATATTATTGTTTGGTGTTTAAACTTTATAAGGAATATATATTGAAAATGAAAATGAAATATATTTTCAGAAAGTTGTCATGATTTTTATACGGCCACTCTTCTTGCAAGAATTGATTTTCTGCAATAATATGGACAACATGAAATTAACGTTGTTCCATAAAACAAATAGAAATAGTCCTGTTTCGATTTTCATGAAGCTCCTAGAGGGGCAAGAAGGAAGGGAGTAAAGAGAGGAAAGTAGGAGGATAGTAGAGGAAAGAAAAATACATTTACATACAGGAATGGTAGGGAGTAGCTTGGAGGAAGAAGTTGAGAAGTTAGAGGTAATACCAGAAGGGCAAGCAGGGTTTAGGAAAGGCATATCAACAAATAATGAATTATCTGGCGTAGAGGGAACGGTCGAAAAAGAGTGAAAATTATATGTCCTGTTGGTCAACTTGAGCGCAGCCTTCTACAACATTGACAGAAAAAGTCAGAAAGAGATTATGGTGTGGACAGGAGTTTCAGCGAAGCTAATGGAAATAATGGCAGAGATATACGAGGAAACATGAAATAAGGTGAGGGTGTGGGAAAGGTGGCAAAAGAATTCACAATAACGAAAGTACTTAGGCAAGGATTCTTGTTAAGCCCCTGTTAATTAATATTTATACTGCCGAAGACTTGAGAAGATTTTGAGAGGTCACGATGGAGTTGTCCTGGGAAATTTATGGGTTGGGTTCCTAGCTCTTGCGGACAAGACAGCTGGTCGGTAGTTTGTAGAGATTCCTGGATAGAAGAAAGCACCAATTGAATGCGGACAAAACTAAAATAATGCTATTAGGAAAGGGGCGGGAATTGGAGGGGAGTGCGAGTGAACTGAAAGGAAGGGATGATTGAAGGGGTGAAGGAGTGGATATAGGTTGTTTGTTGAGATAGAATGACAGTTATGAAGGGCATATGATATGTGTATGCGGAAAAGCAAGAAACGCAGAAGCGTTAATGAGGAGTCAGTGGAGTAAGAGAGGATGATAGTATGAGGCGGAAGGGTGTGGAGTGAGGATGGAGAGGAAGTTGGAAAGAATATTGTTTCTTGAAACACCACATTTAACTCTCCGTTGAAGATAGTGTATGGATGTGACATTAATTGAGGAACATAGGAAAAAGGCAAAAAAAAAACTGGAGGCGATGTCAAGATGAAGGAAGGGATGATGTATTAAGGATAAATTAATATTTATACTGCCGAACACTGGAGAAGATTTTGAGAGGTCACGATGGAGTTGTCCTGGGAAATTTATGGGTTGGGTTCCTAGCTCTTGCGGACAAGACAGCTGGTAGGTAGTTTGTAGAGATTCCTGGATAGAAGAAAGCACCAATTGAATGCCGACAAAAGTAAAATAATGCTATTAGGAAAGGGGCGGGAATTGGAGGGGAGTGCCAGTGAACTGAAAGGAAGGGATGATTGAAGGGGTGACGGAGTGGATGTACTTAGGTTGTTTGTTGAGATAGAATAACAGTTATGAAGGGCATATGATATGTGTATGCGGAAAAGCAAGAAACGCAGAAGCCTTAATGAGGAGTCAGTGGAGTAAGAGAGGATGATAGTATGAGGCGGAAGGGTGGGGAGTGAGGATGGAGAGGAAGTTAGAAAGAATATTGTTTCTTGCGAGACCCCCTTTAACTCTCCGTTGAAGATAGTGTATAGATGTGACATTAATTGAGCAACATAGGAAAAAGGCAAAAAAAACTGGAGGCGATGTCAAGATGAAGGAATGGATGATATGGATGTATTAAGGAAGATGAAAACATTACTGGACTAGAATAGGATAAGGAAAGCTTGAGCGGGATGCAGATAAAAGATAAACTATTAATCCTTTTTCAAAGGAGGTTGCAACTTCCCACATGTCAAAACCTATTCCTTTGAGAAACATAAAATCAACGAACTACACTCTTCTCCACTAGTAATATTACGAAAATTAAGTTCTCAACCCATTGGAATGACACAAAAGTTATGTAAAGTATAAGAAAATTAATTTAAGTCGAATATATGGGACATTTTGCATAACGCCTGTTTCATTGCATAGTTACAGTTAATTCATTGTCATAAAAAATGTATAACATTATATATTGTCTTGTCATTCCCACATTTTAGAATACATGTAGGTCATGTTGCCAAACACGACAAAGACAAATATTTAACTTAATTTGTAAAACAAAACTGTCAGTAATGATACCCCATTAATATTTTTGCGAAACAGATGATGTGGGAGGGTATGTTTCGTTAAAAAAAAACGTATACATTTGGCTTTGAATTTGCGTAATTCGTAGGATAAAACCAAACTCGACGATGAGTAATGCAAACGCATTTGTTATATTCGCAATGGCACGAAACGTGTCATATTCGAATATTTAGGAGATTTAGAGATAGTGCCACGTGGAAATAAACGAGCATCAAACATCACGTTTGTGAGATATGTGTTCTCAAATTGTGTATAGTTTTAACTTATCATTGTCAGTCAGCTTTTGTCCTTTTGCCATGTCCTGATTAATAGTCTAGGCTAACAGCGATTAATGATTGCAGACACTGCGAGTGATACAATGCATTTATTTTAATGCGAACTCGTTTGCAGTAAATTCCGTGTAACTATGTACTTACCTACGTATGTGTGTACACACGTTGTTACTTTGGACTGGATCTGTACAAATACCTCTGTCTTCATGACCACGAACTAAGAATGAGACTACATCAATGTTTAATTTATGTTATAAATAGTCCGAAAAGGGACAGACGAACTTATTTTGCTTTAATTTTAGCTCGTTCGGGGAACTGAAAATAGGGATGTGGAATTGTTTTTTCGATATTTATCTGATGTATCTGATTATCGTTAATGTAGTTTGGCCTATTTATAATTACATTAATTAATCGTTAGTATACTTTGGCCTATTTCTAATTACATCCTGCAATCGAGTTTGCAGTTTTTTAGTTTTTGTTTATAATTATTCAAATATATTTACTTCAAACGATTATGGGCTGGGTGCTATGTGTTACATTGTGTACTGTATATGATATTGCTAAGCGGTATAGGATTTACTAACATATTCATTTCGTTGTTTGTGAGTCTGCTTACATTGGTTAATACAAATGTCGAACACGGGATGCAATACAGTCGATAAACATGCATCCCTATGTGACAGTAGTTTGCCAGAATATTGAATGTTCAAGAGGTATTTGCTTCATAATGCTGAAGGGGATATCCGACGGAGTACAATCATTTGCACAACATGAGAGGTGCAATAATTCTACATTGCTTATAAATACGGAAAATAGTGGAAAATTAAACTAAACCGAACAGCAAATATGCCGACGTAAATTGAAGTTCCATTATAACCATGGCGCGTGTTAATAAAAGTGTTTTAAGTTTTAAATAGCGGCATGATATATAGTTCAAACTTCCTGTTAAATTACATACGTGATATTTCATATTTAACCTTTTTCACATAAATTTACATTTTATTTCAGTATAGCGATATTAAAGTGCCCAATGGCATTCCGAATTGCTCCCTTGATAAATTTATGGACGCAAAAACGATAATGAGTGCAAGAATTATCTATTGTAAAACATAATATAAAGGGCACAAATTGGTTATTTATTTTGCAAATCATAAATTAGTAAAACTGCTGTTTCAAATTGGTGAATAATTTTATATATTGCAATTATTATAGCATTAAACTAAAACGACAAACGACCAAAACAAGACATTAGATCATAGCCCCACAAAAATGTTTTAATTACAATTAAATAGAAATAGACCGCAGATTCAATAAAAAATAAAATCGCTACCTAGTAATATTCATCACTTAAATTATTCAACTAGGTATATTTTCAATTAAAAACCAGTTATAATATAATGGACTATGAAGAATACATGTCAGAGCCAGTAAGGTATAATTGTGTTTCCATTTTGTAATCGATCTATACGGACATAGTGTATTACATTTCCGTTTATGTATTCGATTGCATTCACGTTTCTTATGACATTGATAAGGCCACTACACATAACTATTATGCAACGTAAATAATAACAATTGTTAAAAGAATGCATGTGAAAGTGCCAGCCATGTACGAATCGGTAGGTGAAATTAATAAATTATGTTAAACCTTAGTCACTATGAACGTGTACGTCTTAATAGGTTTATCATGCAAATGAAGTGTTAGTTTTACTGCCGAGTATCCGGGTTCTCCGTCCATATTTGTAACGAAATTTGAAAGCAAAACAAAATATCATTTTCGTTTTCTTTGTCAGTTGTTTTAAATTCAAATTTCGACTTCATTTCAGTCCATATTTGTTGTAATTTGACATCAATTCTTCTTGTATAAAAGAAAAAACGTAGTTTGCAGGTATGAATGCGACGTTTTTTTCCTGGAGATAATTAACATGTTCTATAAATATATAGATTTGAATTTAGTTTATAAGGCAATTGGTAATGCAATTTATTTAAAGTGATTTTATGGACAAATCATCACATATATCAAAATACGTTGACAATCAAACATGAGTTGTAGAAGTATTGGTATCAGTTGCAACCAATACTTATACACTTTATATTTGATTGTCAAAGCATTTTAATACATGTAAAAAAGCAACAATCATAGCCATTCGTTCCTATGGCAACGACTTTCTAAAAAATATAAACGATGCACTGGTGAGAGCTAAATCGATATATGTGTGTCGGAACAGTTGTGAATTATAGATAACAAATGGATAAAATGGATGAAAGCTACTTAAGTATTTTGGTAATGAATTAAAATAAAGGAAATCACGTAATTGATTAAACTTTTAAGTATGAATGACACTTGAAAATATTATTTAATCACTGAAAAGGGCAAATAAATGTAACTCAATAAAAATTAATAAAAATTATTGAAAATTAATTTAATGAGAAAGAAACCCAATTAATATTTTTGGTACTAAATTAAATGAGTGAAAATTATAGATAATTCATATTTATAAAAATTACTGATTTCCATGAGCTGGGTTGGGTCCCGGGTTGAGCTGGGTGAATTGTGTTGTGTTGTGCTGGGTTGGGTTGACTTTGATTATGTCTGGTTGGGTTGGGTTGGGTTGGGTTGGGTTCGCATAATCAATTACACTATTAGCATCTAACAATGATCCAGCAATCTACAATGCAACCAGAATACTATCTAAGAAATAGCGATTTAAATTTACGCATGTGACTTTCACCCTACGTAAAGAAACGTGTCCACTTATAAAAATAAATAATAATCAACTTCCACAAGCTGTAGATGCAAAATATATTGGAATGTACTTAGATCGTCGGCTTGATCTATAAAAAATTTCGTTAGAAAATAAGATCCTGCTATACAAGGGCATTCTTACGTCACCCTGGACCCATGGAATTCAAATATGCATCTTGGAGTGATTCCAGAATAAGTTACTTCGTACCATTCTCGATGAACCATACAACGTCTCTCACAATATTATACAGCGATGATATCATGTGAATACCCGCTCGCTTCATTCAATGGAGTTGTCCATTAATTCAGTTCAAGTACACTAGACGGTTTTAAACCTATACGAATGTGTTAGCCAGTCAGCGAAACCCAGCGACTACGAAGGATGATCATAAAGAGAAGACGTAGTTTGCAAAATCTTCTACGGCCACCCGAACATATTACGACCATTGATCGACTCCATTGATTGATTTCAGTCTTTATTTTATAAAAAAATTTCTTTCGGGTGTTGCCGTGTTTGTTGAAATAATCTTGACGTTTCGCTGATCATACTGCCACCTTGTTCTTGATGACTTCCACACTTTACTTAGTCTGTGTCCATCTTCTTGGTTGAAATTGTTCGGATTCGTCATTATTTCCAACGATTCTCTTACTATCCGTGGGTAGTAATGTTCCTGGCAAGTATCTTGGAGTTGTAGCTTCCCGTGTGGTATTGTTCAGCTACTACAGATTTTGCAGTATTTCCTTCTCTGGGATGGTGCTTGCACTGTATACCAATAGTAAGTATTTGTGAATTTATAAACGTTCTCCTGAAACAATCTAGGCCAAGGTAGGGGCCACGCAGAATGGCAAGGTGAAGTTTACCACCACTTCAAAAATAGGATTTATAAGCGCGAAAGTCGTAACAGAGATGACTAGTGCAGTTGTGTGACATAAAGTTGCAGCAGCAGTGAAAAAGGTAACAGATTGATTGAAATTGCAAATAAGTTATAGACAATGATATATCAGAATAGGTAGAAATACTGAATATTCATTCATGTTTAGTGCCAACACCGAAGCAGCAAACGTTCACCAATACCATTTTGACGAGAAGCCGTACCTTTGATGGAAGTAATCGCTCAAAAAAGATGAAGAAAACCGCAAAAGCACAAAATGTTCGCCCTCGAAGCTGACTTGTAGTAATTTTTTAATACCCCATACATTCAATGAAGAAGATGGAACGCTAACGATAATAGAGAACATTGAAAGCAATGGAAATATTCCGGAAAATGCTCAACGAGGCAACCAATGTCGACTGTACTAGGAGACAATTTATTTTTCAAATAAGGGCCATTCCAAGTGGGTTACTGTGGGCTTATGTTCTGAAATACATTTCGTCCGGTTTGTCCAATATACATGACCAATATATATGACTTCCCACCCTCGCACTGAAGTTCATAGATTCCTTTCACTCGTAGTCTTGTTATCGAGTGCTTGTTGGATAGCAGTTATTTTATTTTCTTAACCGTGCTGAACCTCACGTTCTTCTCCTCTAGGGTTTTCGTCAGCCTGACCGTCACTCCAGCAAGATGGCAGCTATGCATATCCTGTCTGTTTGTTCTGGCTCATCATTCATCTTTTTCTTGCCCCGGCTAGTTTCTGCATCTCCTGTGATGTGTAGCCATAGCACTGCATCCTTTACATGTTAAATTTCCTCGGTCTTTTTTGTTAGCATCGCTATTTTGTTGTGAGTGCCAATTTTCAACTGTTATTGCGTTTTCCTAGTAAGCCCAATAAAGGTAACCAGCCATTCAATTCTATCTCTATCGTGATGTTGATGTCAGTGATCCAATAGCCGCATCGTCCTTCTGCTCATAGATATCTCCATTTCATAGAAAGTAAGTGGTAGTTAAACATAATATTGCTAGGTTGTGGTATAAGGACCCCAAAGTTTCCTCCATTGGGATGTGGGTGAAGAGAGATTCCGTCTCATTGCACATTCCACTTGGGTGATTATTTCGTCCTTTGGTGCGCTGCTTGGTGTCATAAGTAAATTTAGTCCTGTTGACTACTCTGGTTTGTTCTACAGATAACGGTTGGTCAGGTTCACGACAGTCGTCTTAGGGTCTAATTCTGGTAGTGCTTCGATCTTCTTTTGATGTAGCTTCTCAAACTTAGTTTGCTTCCTAGTAACGTTGTTGAGGGGATGTTCCAAGTGTTTGTATCTAATCAGGTTCACTGTTTTCCACATATCTTCAGGCAGTAGTCGACCTAGCTACAAGTGAAGGTCATAAATTTCGTTGAATAATTGGTTGAGTTCATAGCATGTTTGGCGCACTCTTTCCCGTGTAAGTACTTTCTCCGCTCGGCGATGATTTTCTTAACAGTTGATGTTCTGAGATGGTGTTGAATCCTAGCGAACTTTGATGTCGAATCCTGGTCTCGACTATCCAATGAGGCTTTCAGTTGGTTCGTCTTGTTGCGTAGCTTGTCCAGTTTTCTGGTCTTCTGGTGTATATTCTCCCCGTAGAGGCGTCTAATAATCGAATTCGTTTATCTTTGTTTTAATTCAACGGAAAGTTTTTCGTTGGATACAACTTTTCAAACTGGACCAAAGAGTTATTCAATATGCCCATAAATGTTCATAACCCACAATGGGAATTTCAAGGACGAAGGTAGGCAATTATAAGGAAATGTTAAGTACATTACTTTCAAATCGTCGGTTCCGGCTACTAACGTATATTTATGTACCATTTTCGTTCATTTTTCAACACATCTTGAACAAATGTTCAGAAATTCGAAATAAAAAACCGTTTCGAGTTAAAAGGATTTTAAAATTGTGAAAGCATAACTATTATAAATATAACTTAAACAAATAACAAAAAATGTTTTATGCCAATCATTATTAAAATGTATTAACAGAGATTTGTCACACAAATTTCGAACAATTATACATGATATGACATATTAATAACACTCCGGTATCATAATCATACTAAAGCTGATAATTAATTATGAGAGCCTGATATATGCAAAAACGCAATTGTTCAATATTATAATAAAGGACGATAACGCTACGAATGTGTTTCACACTGGATTAAATATTAGACCAGTCCACGCATGCACAAAAATATAATTGCATAAAATTGCTAGTGGGAAGCAAAATAACTCGCCTCACACAAAGCCATATTTGTACAAAGTAGCTGCCAAACCGTTAAGTAAGCGCCGGTGCATTTGCATTATGAAGCAACCGAATTTAAAATTTACATCGATTGCAATTCAAATCCACAATTTCGTTTGTGAAATTTCTAGGTCGCGTAATCGCTTCGACAAACGAAACACATCTGGCCTTAAAACGCAACACTGGCGCTTTTGGATGCAATTTATATTTCGTGCGCCCACACTGTCATATAAACTTGCTGGTTGTCGGTGGCATTTCAAGTTAGTTGTCAGAATTATGTAAACATTTACGAGGCACACGAAACTGTTCACCGTTTCAAATACCAACTGTTTAATTGCATTGTAGCAAGTGCGACCAATAAGTAGATTTGAAATTAAAAGTAACAAGTTATGGACATTCTGGACGAGAGCGATTTATTTACAGTATTATTAATAGAGCATACAGATATAAAAGCACAACTGAAACAAATTCACTTTTGCTACACATTTCTTTTAATGAAATAAAAAATTAAATATTTGTACATATGCTCGCAGATATTTTAAATTATTACATAAAAAAGCCGCTGTCGATTGTAACTCTTACTTTGACCTATTAAAACTATTTTAATACATTTATCTGGTTAAATATCAAATTTACGTGACACGAATTTCATTACAAATCGTTAAGAATGTGTCTAAAGAACCTTCAAGTTCGCGCGTTCCTTTTGGCTACTAAATTATATGTAGCAATGCAATGCAGATTTTCCCATTAAGTTACGTTCGTACAAGGCAGAGTTATTCAGCCACGCAACTAGGTTAATATTTCAAGTTTGCGTTCCGAACCAAGTGAACTTTGATTACATAATAGAACCAATATTTGCTCCGCGAAATTATAATTGGTAATATCAAGAGGGTCGTAAATAGTTCATATCAATTTCTTCTCAACAACGTCTACGTTTAAATATGTGCATCTACTTACTTAAATATTTACTGTTTATATAGATATGTACCGGTTGCAGATCGTTCAGATCAGGTCATTACATCGTATGCTTGTAAAAACATCTTTGAAAGCAATATGAGATGTAAACAAAATTATAATATAAAATTGAAAAAACAAAAACCACTTTTAGAATCCTTGCGATAAGGTAGGTAGTGTTCAGTAGAAAATATTTTTAAAAGCACATTAAGCTCCCACACTTTTATTCTATTATCGTTACCAAAAGCGGCAAACAACCAAATCGATGACAGATTTCCATAATATTTTCTTTGTCTTCACGTTGATCTCGGCCCTATTCATAAATCTATAACCACACTCGAAACTCGACTTTTCGAATGTGTTTACTTCCAGCGCAACTTGCAGAATACGGTCACGATTTTTATTACACAAAAGAAAGAGTTGTTCGAAACGCGTGCACGGTGAACTATGGAGAAATGTGAATTATGCGCACAATAAAACGTCAAAATGAATTATTGTTACGAATTTCGACGTGAGTTGAGAGGCGTTGTGTATCTCTTCGATGCGTGCTGTCGTGGTTGGCCATGCATGTCGTTTTAAAAGACCTCTGCTTGGGTTCACCAATGTGGAGCGGACCGGCAAATCCGTCATGCAAGGTCGCCGTAGGAACTCAAATAATCGTTCCATTTCATACACGCTTAGAGATTAACGACTCGCGAGAACGTCAGTGGCGTAACGAGAGTTGGATTATTCGTCGTAATTCTGAATCAAGTAAGAACTTATTCCTTTATGTGTCCGTGTTAACCTGAACGGAATGTTTCCTAGTTATTCTGTTGCTGGTACGCGTCTCAATTTTCTTTTTTCTTTTACTTCTGGGTTATGTTTTTCTACATCCACCCCTTCTACTGTTTCGAAGTCATTTTGCCTTTCAATGTCGTTCTTTTCGGACCCACTCTTATATCAGATGTCTCCAAAGCAGAGTATTTATCTTCTTTCTATTTTTTTATTATTCATTCTAACATGTTCATCTCTTTTTATATTATTCAAAGGCATAGATGTCAAGATTAATCGCAGGGCTAAAATCAGCTTCCTTGTCTTCTATTTTATTTTTGGAGTTTCCTTAATTGTTTTTGTGTACAATTTAAAATTATTGATTAGACATATGGTATCTGGTAATTCGCATAATTTATTTCCTTTCTCGTGCATGGGCCTTACCTCTTTTCCGCGTCTTTCCTAATTTTGTTCTACCTGTTTAGCCACCTCTTCCACCAATTCCGAATTGCTACAATTATACAACTTTGTCTCGCTTATCGGCAAATGTGAATTGATGTAAAATAGACTTGCCATGTGTTTAATTAATATTTCCAACGTGCTTCATCTGAGCTGAGCATTTCTTTTGCCCTCAGGATTCCCAACCAACGTGGTATTTTCATTATTGAAGTTTGTAGTAGCGGATGGTATTTGTGTATGTTGTGTACGTATGTAAGATTAGTTACTGTTGTAAAAGTTTGCTTTGTGAAAATGCTACGTCTAAGAATTTTTCAAATGTGGTATGTATTTATGCAAAAGAAAATTATTGAGTGACCGCTGCTCATTACAGGACTTTTAAAAATATTGATAAATTTCATCTAAAGGGAGACGGACGCACAAAACAGTTACAGGAGATCAGAATGATAATATTTTAGAAAGAATTGCTGATGATCTCCAGTTACGTACCAGACGCTTAGCAGCAATAGCCGGAAGTCATACTTAAATTTTCAGAATACTAAAAAAAAACTCAAGACCTTACCATTTCACTCTAGTTCAGAATCTATCACTCGGAGATATCCTTCAACGAATTGAATTTGCACATTTTATTACTGATAAGACAAACGCAAATAACAATCTTATCCACGATATGTTTAGTGATGAAGCTACTGGGATACTGAAAATCCACATGTCATTGGAAAGGCACACTTCCAGGACGAATTTAAGATAAATATTAGGTGTGGACTTTTTAGAGATAGTTTAATAGGTGTCTCTGAATTACCTGCAAATGTAAATGGCAATTCATACCTAGAATTTCCACAAACTATTTTTGTATGAGTGTAGTTGCCATTAAGACATATGTGGTCTATGCACGATGGCACCCCACCACATTTTTCCTTAGTGGTGCGAAGTTATTTGAGTAACGAGTTCCCTTGTAGATGGATAGGAAATGAGTTTCTTCTTTTTTCTTAGATTTAAGATCGTTTACGTTATATACAAAGCAGCTTGATGCAAACGAGTTCAAAATCGCAAAGTCGGTTAACAAAAATATTGCGAGAAAAAAACATTTTTGGGCAAACGGGGTAATTGATCAAATACAACATCTATGAGATCCTTGAATACTTTATTGGGAATAGATCAGGATATTCCTCAATCATTTTCTAATTATTTATAAATCGCAATTTAAATCAATAAAACCCAACAAGTTATAATATCTGGGTCACACAGCATCCAGTAATCAGTTTGCAATCATTAAAATCTGTTTGTACCAGAGGAGTTACCTAAATCCCAAATGTTTCCATTCGTCTTCTCATTAGGTATAGGTTTTTGTTCGGGAGTAAAAGAACAACATTACAAGATGGTTTATTTGTAAATTGTATCAGCTTCATCATATCAATTTCTTTTTCCCTTCTCATTTCAAGTAGATACGTCACAATGCGCTTCCCACTAGGAGTACCTTGGGACGCAATTAAATAAAATACAAATCAAATAATTTTGTGTGTATTTCAAATGTATTGCCAGGCACTTATGTATGACTTGTACCCGTCCACATGTTAGCTTCGAAGAATACATTTCTTTTAATAGAACTACAACTGTGAATGCATAATTTGCTTCCATCTCACGGATTTTTTTACAAATTCGGTCCAAAGGTGCGGCCATTGTCGTCTGACCAGACATATGGTCTTTTTCTTGTTGGTTTCCTCCCAAGTCTGTGGACTTCATAACTTCCTAACTATTATCATAATTCATAATTGTTCGAAAGCCTTTTTGAACTAATTCTTCTCAAAGCACTTTCTCTTCGCTTGGCTGTCATTCTTATCAAAATCGTGTGTAATATGCACCTGGCACACACATGGAAGGATTTTTAATTAGCACAAACCATGACAAATTATTCTATTGACCTAATAGCTATACAACAAAACAATTTGTTCAAGAAATAGAATTTGCAAAATAAGAATAAAGAACAAATAAAGGAAGGCATCATCAATGTTCATTGCCCTTACAGAAGACAAACCAGCAGAAAAAAAAGGAAAAGTCTTACGGGAACATTGAGAGAGTTTACAATAATATAATGTCGAAATATTAATGGGTGCAAAAATCAGTGCAAAAATAGGAAGAAGTATAAAAGCCAATCATAGAAAATCATATCAAACACGGCAGCAGTAATGAAAACGGGAAAAGGCTAATAGAGTTTGCAAACCAACGAGAATTAAGAATAATCATATTTTCAACATCATATCATATCATCATATCATCATCAAGGTAAAAAAACCAAATAAACCACAAATTAATTGAAAGCAAAAACATGCACTATGTACTAGATGCAATGAGCTACTGGGTAACATAGATGGATACGAACCGCATAATTGATGGTGCGAAAATAAAGTTCAGAAGACTACCTCCAAAATTAGGAAGAAACAACATTAGGACAAGCCATTCAATAGAAAACCTTAAAGAAGAAAAGACAAGAAGAAACTTCCAAAGATATTAATGGAGAAAAGGTAAAAATATGGAAGAAAATGGAAAGAATTTGAAAGGATAATAGCCGAGGGTGCATAATTATGAAGCGAAGAAACTAGAGGAACTAGAAAGTCATAGTTTGATGAGGAATATAAGGGAACAGATACAAAATATAGAAAATACTTGTGTAGAAAGCAAGCCAGATAATTTTACCAGAACATAAAGAGTGGAACCAATAAAATGAAATAATATTTTGTAAAAACAGGCAGGGGCAACCAGTAGGACGAATAGAGGAATTATATAACATGCGAAAAAGGGGATAACCAATGATGTTGAGAAAATATTGCTAGAAGATAATGCTTCAGTAGAAACACATGCAAAAGGCGAACTAAAAATATTACTAAAATATTCAAAAACAATAAAGCGCCAGTAGGAAATGGGATAATGGCAGAAATGCTGAAAATAAGTGGCAAAAAAACTGGAAAGTGACATCTACAATATAATAAACACTATCAGGTTAATAGAAAGATACCTCATAGATGGATAGAGTTTTTGTGTTCTACACACAAGAAAGGCGAGATAATGGCAATTGCAACGAAGAGTAGGATTAATCGTTCAACAGAAAACAAAGTTGTACCATAGAAATGCGAATTCAGAGAAAAAAGATCTGTCATAGATCCGATATTCATTTTAAACTAGTTACTGGAATAGTATAGAACAAAATTTGAGCATAAGATAAGGGTTTACTAATATATCAAGTCAAGACGAAATTTATGGCATCAGAAAGTAGGACAGGAATCAGAGAAGTAAGCATGGAATTAAAAGAATCAAAATATACTTCCTATTGCAATAACAAGTAGAGGAGGTGAAAGAAAGAAGTCCAGGGAAGGATTGCCAAAGGCATGAAATGTATGGGGTAATGCTGCACATCTTAAGATCAAATACTATCTCAAGAAATACAAAAAGAAAATATTTACGAAACCATAATAAGACCAGTAGTAATGTAAAGCAAAACAGAAAATAAAGCATTAGAGATTTGTGTAAGATATATATATACAGGACATGTGGGTGAGGAGAACCAAGGACGAACTGCAAAGGTTTTATGGTGAACCACTAATGACAAATTTACTAAGATCGCAAGGGATGAGATGATTGGGTCATGTACAGAGATTAGGTAATGAGAAACCAACAAAGCAATTTTTAAGAGGAGGGATAACAGGAAGACGAAAAAGATCCACGCCGCGAACAAAATGGTTCGACGCAGCAGAGAAAGACCTGGAAGAAATTGGGAGAGCGAATTGTAACCGAAATTAACATTGCCAGTTAATGGGAGGAGGGTTGGAGATTTTCAATTTCGGAAAATTGAGTTGAAAAATTATTGCAAATTGTGGTGGACTTTTGATAAAATCAATCAAAATTTTGTGCCCAGAGAAATTAACACCATAGTAATAATTATTTTAATCTGATTGCACACTTGTATAAAAAAGCGCAATTTCATTTAAATTCTTCACCATATTTTTCTTTTCAAAATATATTTATAAAAGCCTGTGTAAGTAAAATTAATTTTAATTTTAGTTTTCTCATTGAGTAGATCTATAGAAATTATCTGGATTACAAATTCTTCTGCATTCTCCAAACTATAGAATTGAATTTAGTACTTTATCTCTAAAATCCGTGGTGTATAATTTGAAACAATCTATTTGATTTTACTTGGCACATATTTATTGCCTGATTTTGTTACACCACTGCACCTTTTTAACTTGCTACTATATATTTGAATCGTTTCGCGCTAAATATTTTACACTAATTTCTTCGCGGCGATAATCGACGGCGTCATTGAGAAGAAGGTGGGGCCCGGATGTCGTGGGCGAATAAACTCGCGGATCGTGTCGCGTAAAACCTATTCTTCGATCGACTTTTTATATTTACTTACGCTATTGGGTATTTTCGAGATCGTTTAAAGAAATCAGTTAATTGCGAGATAAAGGGGGAATCCAAGGTAAATTGTTTCATTGTCATGCTAGTAATGTGAAAGGTCGACATTAAAGTTTAAGGATATTAATAACCGGCACTTACGTATAATTAATTGGCAAAATTGTGCAGCGAAACAAAAATGTATATAATGACATTAATTATTTAATTAAATGCAAGTAATATACGTGTTGTAATTATACGTCACATTCATTTAGTTTTTCTATTATGATTATCGACGAGTTGTTATATTATAATGTAATCTGCTTAGTTTATTACACATAATATTCATTGTTTTTTTGTGCTTTTCGAAATAGTATTTATTTTTAATTCGTCGAAAGCAGGATGAGAGTGAATTCGAGAGTTAACTCGTAATGTCTAATCACAGTAATGAGTAACTGCGTCAAACCAACTGCAAATCCAGCCGCACTATGCTTTAGAACCTTTTACAAAGACTGAACGCTAATAAGCAACATACAGAAGAGATACCGCCACACTGCGAACTTCCACGAAACGCACAAAAAGCATTCATCATAAATTCTGCCACTTTTCGGTTCGCTGCTCTCGTATAATTGTTTCGTTGTTGTGGTTTTAAAACTTTCAGCGTAGGGAACGGGAAGAAGGCAAAGAAGAACGAGAGGTAACTTAAAAAGTCGAAATGGCATATGGATGTAATATGCTGGGGCCACGTGTTTTCACGCCAACATTAAATATCTTGAAAACTCGAGATTGTTTCTTTATCGCAGAGAGGCCATAAATATGGGATGATTTACTGAAAGACGTATATATGTAAAAAATGTTGGGCGTGAAACACGATTTATTACAGGAATTTTATACTGAAATATAAAATGCAGCCGTAGTCGGAATTAATTCGATTTATTCACAGGGTGTAATAACCACTATGCTTTAAGTGGCCGTTTTATTGTTTATTTGAAATTTATTTGAATCTAGCTACCAAAATAACTATAATCAATGTACGTCTGTTATAATAAATAATATTTGTTACACCAATTGTACCAAGGAGCATCTTAAATATAAAAAAAAAACATTTATCATATAGCCACTACATTTTCTGTTAGTTTTAAATACAATAGCATAAAATAGCAAAATTTATTTGCAGTAAAATTAAATATATATATATATTACAATATTGACAAACACATATATAATTTATTATTTTGTATATAATAATCACATTTTAAAAAAAACATACTTTATTTATTTTATTCGCAAATTTAAGCAACAAAAAAAGATTTCATCAACTGCAAACATGAAAAACGAACGAGAAATAAGTGTTGGAAACAAAATTGCTGAAACGTGGTGATTTATCCACGAGTGAAAATCCGATAATGATGTAAAGACCCCCAGTTTTTAGAATTATGAAGGTTATTTCATTGCTAGACCGTGAAATTGGATGTTATGGTTCAATTGACTTGTGGATAAAATATTTGAAAAAATAATAAAATCAAATAAATTTATAAATATTTCCATCGTCAGTTTGGATTTCGTGAAAACAAATCCACTACGATTGTTATTGCGATACTGATATGTTGCACTTCCTAGCGCAACAAAGACAATGAAACAAAAAATTTGTTTTGTGAAAAAATGACAAATTAATTAAATTAAAACTATTTATTATTTGTTAGAAAAGTTATTCCTGCAATATATGTGGCGAAAGTAGATTGAAAACTTGATAGTATTATTATTCAAATCTTCTTTGCATTATTAAAAATATTTTTCATCGTATTGTAGATTATTTATGTCGTTATTGATTTTTTTCGCCCCTAAAAAATCCTGGTGGCTTATACCATTAATTATCATCTGGAACATTTCAATATTTCCACGAAGATCGTGTCTTTGGCGTGGCATACCGGTTTCATTCTGATAAGGTTTGTAACGTAAACAAATTCTGTGAAATCAATATAATGTTCTAAGACTTCCGAGGCCACTGGTTATTTTCCGGCAAAAATAACCTTACGTTTCCAATCAGTTGCATAACAGACGGGGCACATTGATGCATTCGTATAAACGTTGTTTGTTGTATAAAAGTCTTCGATAATGGCGTTCTAGGAATAAATTGTGTCTGATACTGACGCCAGTCAAGCATATCGTTCTCCTTTTTTGCTCGAAATTCTTTCGCGGCCTATCGTGGTAAATTGACTCTTGACGATTCCAAACGCTGAAGTCGAGCGTTACGAATTGAATTGGGGCATTGAACCCCACAATTTAAAGGAACTCGATAACTTCAGCATTTTGTGGCATGTGTAATAAAGCGTGTCATGACAGAATGCAATAAGTAATGGTTAATCAGTGTCCATTCTTCAATTGTGTTTATTCATAAATTATTTTGTGTGGCGAGTTGATTTAGTTCAGTAATTTTCATACTGCCATCGAATGGCCCAGATGTAATTGGCACATAATAGGATTCTAAATATTGAAAAAAAAAAATACTTTAACCATACAACAATAAAAAAGTATGATGAAAGAAATAATAATATAAAACAAACTCTCAAGTAAAAATGAATGAAACAAAAAATATATATTTAATAATCATTTATGAAGCAATGCAATGCACCAATCTTTAGTTGCTAAATAGAAGTAAATAATTAAAAACTTCTAAACAAGAATAATAGCATATTTGAAACGAATAAAATTGAAAAAAATCGTAAGCTTGGACATACTTGGAAAACACAATAAGGAAAACGATCAATGAGGTACAAATCAAGTATTAAGAAATGCGAATGGGAAACCAAGAAACAAAAATAAATCACAATGTTAAATAAATCGATCTCAAACTTGTATATAAGATACAAAAAATTAAATAACACAATATTAGTCGATAACGCTGTCTTGTAGAAAAGAAATGTGCCCTACCTGTAGTAAATTACATTTGTTATAATATTTAAAATTTTTATCCTTTGTTTTACATGATCCGCATAGGTTAAGAAGTGATGGTTTTGAAAAATAGATAAAACGACGAAAGTATCAACAAAGCTAGGTTTGACCATGGGCAACACAGAAAGCTAAATGTTGCAAGATAGGCAGGTGGAGACAAGATTCACATAAAATGTCTAATATGATGCAAGTGGAAACTTGCAACGCAAATTAGGAAATAAAATATAGTTAAAGGCCATGGGAACAACAGAATTTGGTTTCTACACGACATAAAAATGCAAAATCCCTTATCCAAAGGGATGACGTCCTATATCAGGAGCAAACAAGGCAACGTCATAAGTAAATAAATGTGCATTATAGATTGTTGTTCATTTATATTGATATATTTTTTTTGTCAGAGTAGAAGTAGAAGCAGTGAGGAGGGTAGCAAAGTATGAAGAAGTATTAAAAGGAGATAGAGCTAATAGTTTGAGGAAAAGAATGATGGGAGAGATATATGGGCGCAGAAGACATGGGAGAGAACCATCAAATTGGGAATAAAGCAGAAGAAAAATGTACGAAAAGGTAGTAAAGGGGAGGTTGAAACAGATGGAAGTGAAGCAGAGGGACGGGAAGATAATATATTCAAGATATAATGAAAAATATAAGGACTTAAGAGTATACCTGGAAATCAAAATATTTGGAAGGGTGGAAGACTAAGGAAGTGGAAAGAAGAATAACAAGATACAGATGCGGAAACGATGAGAAAAAGAACAAAAAGTGGATGGGAGAGGAGTAAAAAGGTGCGAGATATGTGGCAAAAGAAGGGATGAGTGGAAAGATTGGTGGGAGGGGTGCGAAAAGACGGGATGGAGCAAGGAGGAGAAAGAGAGAGGAAAAGAATGGAAAGTTGTTGGGAAATAAGGGCACGGGGTGGATTTATTGGAAAAATTAAAGTAGAAGAGAGAAAAGGAGGATGATGGTAATTAATTAAAATATGATTGTTACAGGTTATGTGGAAAAGGAGAGATAGGTGGTTGGAGAGCAGTGAAGGAGTCAAAACGCAGAAAGAAGGAGGGAGAAACTTAGAAGGGAACCAGGTAATAAAAGAATAAATATTAAGTTACGTTCAAATATGCCCATAAAATTTTCTTTTTCAATTCTTTGAACACTTACTTTAGGGTGGTATAGCGATGGTATATTTCTCATGATGATGTGAGGCGTGCATTCATTAAATGTTTGGCGCAGGAAGTGAACAAAGAGCATAAATATCATGTAATCGTATTTTCAAACTATTTTGATTTTTTTCTCAATATTTAACATTTTAGTTAGCCATTTTTGATTTTCTTCAAAATGTAAGGCTTTTAATTTGTTTCGTTCTCCTGTGGTTTGCTATCTCCTATAATTTGCCTTAGGTTCGCAATAATTTCTTCAATCGTAATGTTATTTTACTTTTCTTTGTTTGATTGGTTAAATATTCAGTTTTCTATTACTGTTACCTCTGCAATGTTTTTAAACAGATGATATTCTTGTGATTAATTTGCATTATTATTTGGCTGTAAAAAGTTTCCGTATACATTTCTTTTGTGTTTGGATGTTCTTGACTTCATGTTTGGATAATTATACATAAATACATTATTTCGATCAATTTTTTTATCCATTTTGTGAAAGCTTTTTAACTTAACTTTGACATTACATTTGTTTTATATAAATTTTGTAATATTTTCTTTTTCCTTGTAACTTTTTGTCTCCGACAATAACTTCTTTCTTGCTCTCTGTTTGAATTTCACGTGATTGACAAATTTACTTTTGCCTCCACTTATTATTTTATTACCTATCCTGTATTGTTTTTCAATATTTGTTGTTGTGTATTTCATCCAGTTTGCTTTACTGTTTCTTTTTCAATTTTAATTGAACGTTTATTTTACAGCAATTGTACATCTACTCATTAAGGTTTGAAATTTTCATCATATTTTATTCGCCTTCTTTTACTTTTGTTTTTTATTTTTTCAATTAAATATACTTTAACGATTTAATTTTTTAATTTTTATATGTTTATCTCTGTATTTATCTTAATTTGAATTGGATTTTTTATTGTTATATCTGCATATGTAGTTTATATGACACATACATACGTCCGTAATTTAATTATTTGTTGTTTCTTTAAGAATTTTCTTTCGTTGTTTCATTTTTTTTAGTATTTTAGTAATTATTTAGTAAATATCAGTGTAATTATCTTCCGTATTATAAAATTGTCATTGCCATCTATCCCTTGATTTATAGAATTTCCAATTCACATTTGTGCAAACTAAAACAGACGTGATACGAAGTTATTTTACAAAATTTAATTTTCCAAGTCTATGTCTTTATGATGATCAAAATCTTCTGTAACAAGATTGTTATAATTAAAATACCTATACTAATGATAGTTGATAATGATGTTCAGTCCCATTTCCATTTTACATTCCCTTGATTTCTTTTATGCACGCAATCTATGATGTTTATTGTATTCTCTGATACTCTTTTCCTCAGGTTCATTTTCATCTTTCCTTCTATCTTATTCCTTAACCATAAATGGTATTTCATCTGTCGACTCTCTTTCTATGCTTCTTGTGTATATGCTACAAACTCTTAATGAGAGACATATCGCCCTATAATTTTTCGATTCAGCCATTATTCCCCCCTTTAGGCAATATTTTCCCATTCTTTTGGAATAGTTGCCTTCTCAGTTGCTTCTTTACCTTGCTCGTTCCTTTGCCATTTTTCCCTTCCATCGAGCCATTTTTCAACTTCTTCTACCCCTTCTTTCGTTATAACTTCCCTTTCTGTTACTACATCTTCCCTCCCATGAAAGTGTTCTCAAAGAATATCCTCACGCTTCCAAAATTTCTTTTGTATGTGTTTTGAATTATCCATCGTCGAACCTGATATTTCATCTTAGTTTTCGTCCCTTACTCCCTACGTCTCTCTAACTTTTTGACGCAATATTCCGACTTGAATCGTCCCAATTTGCTTATTTTCAAAATGCAGAGCTTTTTGGTAATTCTGGTGTGAACATTTTAATTCTGAATATAAAAAATGGGCAAACATATTTTTCAGAAAAAATATGTAAATTATGCAAAATATGTAATTTTTTCTTTTTTTTAATTCACAAAAAAAGTATTTTGATGCAAACCTAACCCAACCCGACCCAATCGAACCCAACCTAGATACCCAACTCAGATAACTATGACTAGGTTACAAAAAATAATGGTATGAATGGGGTGTAACTTGTAATGAGCATAAACGAGAGAAATTATTCGAATTATTTAATTGTTAAAACTATAAATATTTCGATAAGTAGTCAATAAAAAAAGTTTTGTAGAAGTCGATAAAACTATTTGATTAAAAATAGTGGTCGAATCATTCGGTAAGTATTTGATTTTTACAATAATTACACACAATGAATATTTGTATTCCTTAGCACAGTAAAGTTAATTATAACTCAAATATTCTAAACCACAAATGTTGTCCAATACCGATGTGTTGTCCCAAATGTTTCATTTCGATTGTTAAAAGTAGATACGTTAACAATAAAAATGAAATTTTTTGAATTTAACAACCAATCAAAATATGTAACTAAACATATTTCAATATTGTGGTAGAAAACAAGTCGGATACAATAATACATTTTAGACCACCTTTAAAATAGGCGTAAAATTCAACAATAATGGAAAATAACTCATACACAATTAATTCACAGACTTAATAATTTTAGTATTGGTGACGTTTATGGCTGAAAGTAATTTATTAACATATTAAAAGAAAAACGAGATTTCACCACCCTCATTGAGATACACCAAATATTTTACATCATGGTGTAATAGAGACCACCCCTAGTATAACATATCTAACTCCACCCTAATGCAGCTCGAACAGCAAAATCACCACAATCGAAAACCTTTATCAGGTTTACTCTCACTCCACACACGATTTTTTTATCTGCGATTTTATTACATATTCAGTCTTACCTATATGTTTTTAGAAAACAAATTGGAGCAAATGTAACCAATTTATCGGCACAAATATAAAAACACAAGCAATCGAAATAACGTTCATTATTTATTTAATATTTGTCGAAGAAGCAAATATTCGATACAATCGATTGCCACCAATCAAAGCGAATGAACTGCGTGGTAGGGATTTTCAGCAATTGCTTTCCGGTTGCATTTGCTAATATTTTATTTTGAGACATTTCTCTAGAGACGCGTTGTTATATTTTCCAGAGAAATGGATCGATGCATCAAAAAATGTAGTTAAATATATACGAATTCAGTTTTAGGCGCCTTCTGTTAAATTTACATTTTGAAATTTCAAAAATTTAATTAAGTTAAATAAACACGTACATTTCAATAATTTGGTTTATTGTGACCGAGTAATTTGTTCTAAACGTAATGCCATCTTTAGGAACGTAATTATTGGAAATGTTTAATTAGGACATGAAAAGGATAATTTTCGTATTTTGAAAAACAATAACATAAACATTTTATTCTTACGAAATATCAAACATGCATACATTTAGTGATTGTTTAAGATTTTAGTATTAAAATTGGCAATATTTATTCGCAAGAAAAGTGAAATTTTTAAATAATTTGTTTTTACGAAATTTTGTTGAAAGTTATTCACGGAAATAGTTATTATTTGAGTATTACCACAGGATAATTTTGATGTAAAACTGTATTAAGGTATTTATGTAAACCACGCGAGTAACTTTCATTATTTAATAATTAATTAGTATTAATTAATTCTAAATGTACTAACGGAACTTTTTTAATAATTTTATACGTCATTTTTAATTTATGCAAGACACCGGGTTCGGTTGGGGTACCTGAACCACAATCGATTTAGTAACATATAATGGAAGTGGGCGAGAAATAAAACAGCACTGTAATGGCGATCAAAAACACACAAGCTTTATCTCTAATGTGCATGCCGTTGAGGATCTTGTCCTGCGAATTACATTACCGCGTACATTGTTGCAGGATAATGCACGCCAACAACGCAAATCCCCTCTCATATTTCTTTATGAAAACATCAAGCATCGAGCAGTGAAACGCGGCGTTTCATATAAATCAACAGAATATTGTTTCAAATTATCGCGTGGGAGTTAAGAGTCGCTTACGAGATTCGTCAAGTTGTCATAAAAATAAATTATGCCGACTCACTGCTGGGCCAAGTAGTAAGGAATAACCAGGAGACAAGACGAGCATCAATTGAATATTAAGCCTGAATTGGTTTATATATAATTCTCATGGAAAATTTATAAATTTTGTTGAAAGAAATATTGCCTACATAGTAAACTATGATTGTTTCTAAACTGTTTATTTGTTTATATTTCACGATGCCCGTTTATTTGTCGTCCTCTTTCCCACTGTGAGGTCTAATCGAGGTTAAGATGAGATTATAGGTAAGGAACGGTTAGTATAATGTGGGCAACAAATTATAAATTCATTTCAGCATTCACAAAAGAATCCTTGTTGTTACTGCATTGTTGTTATTGATACGAATTCAAAGGCACCCCAACTGTTTAATAAATAAATTAGTACTATTGAACAGTCTATTAGATTGCGTAAATATTTCTTTTAATGCGATTGGATTGATTTGGGATCCACACGTAGCACGAGTTCACTGTCCATTTTAATTTATGATGGCGTCAGTGTGTGTATGTATTTTATAACGTTCTTTACGTCATTATTTCGAGAAAATCCATTTGTTGTCTTGGGTTGCGGTACACAATTTAACTGAGATCAAGTGTCTAATTCACCATTTCTCCTATTATTAATTAATAATACATTAATTTTTTAATTTTTAACTTGCTGTTGGATTTAAAATATATATACAACAATAGAAATAAAATCTAGCCGCTATTTATCAATGAATTTGTTGGCTGTACGTATATAAGTTTTATTACGTTCAGCGATAAAACTAGGCGATATTTTAAGTATCTCACTTAAACTGCCGCCCACTGTACCACGCTACATTAATAATTCAAGAACGTAAATTTATGATGCAACAAGTTATAGTAACGAGTAATATAAAGTTAAAATACTGTTTTAAGTCGTTCCATTTTATCCACATGTTATTTAATTGACGTTGTTCTATAGTGTTCTAGTCATCTGTTCATTCAAACTTAAACATATATTTTATTCCAATTTCGGTTTAAATTGCATATTTATTTTTCTAAATAGTTTTCATAAAGTAAGTACAAGTTTTTACAGTTAAATAAATGTCTTATTAATGTAAATTATTTTAATTGGAATTTTCATATTAATTAATTTAAAAATAGGCACCCAATAAAGCAATTATTTACTAAATTTAAATTTACTACCAATTTAAATTATGTATGTAATGTAAAGTCTATTCAATTACGAAATTATCTCGACATACCGAAACGTTAGGGCCCGTTGTGTTTAGAATAATTGTTGGAAAATTAATTGGAATTTACCTAGCGCTCGAAAATTCACCGCGATCAAAGGTTAATTGCGAAATGAAAAAAAAAACCAATTCCATTCGAAACGAACCCGACATGTATTTAAATCGTAAATTTCGAATCATATAATTGACGTTAGTGGAACGATTATCGAAACAGATTGAGTAATAACCGTGGAAGCTGAGACCTTTGTACGACCTTCGAGCTTTTTCCACCAAGGTCGTATTGTATTCTACCACATGCATAATTGGTGTGTAGCGGTTATGGTAATACGAAACGGTAATGTATGCGAAATTTTAAGTCGAGTCACACGCGTGGTGCAAAAATAGAATATCTCGTTTCTATGTTGTATCGCGTGGGTTTTACCACATACCATAAAGCGTAAGAAAAACC